>CM049388.1:10408427-10851573 GCA_026937815.1 Etheostoma perlongum | reverse complement strand
GGGTGTGGGTGTACAGATTGTGGGAAATTTCAAGCAGATACGACAACGCATACTGTAGTTACAGCCACTTTCTCCTTCATCAGAGTGGGTCTCTGTGTGTGTGTGTGTGTCCTGTCTGTGTGTGTGTGTGTGTGTGTGTGTGGGGTAGAGTACAGGCCAAAAAGATTCAATGAGAGATTACATTGTAGATTATCACTGAACTCATCAAACTATGATGAAAAGAAATATTTTACTTAACAAAAGAGGGTCTATTTAATACCTCATGAAGAACACCAAAACTAGAAAAAAGGGGGGTTGGTATAAGAAACAGAATATAATTTATTTCACACTTTTTGTTAAGTGTGTGTGCATCTGTTCATGTGTGTATATCGGTCAGTCTGTGTGTGTGTGTGTGTGTGTGTGTTGGGTTTGATTGAATGAAGTTTCAGAAATAAATCCAAAAAAGAAGGTACATTAACGCCACAGCTGATATGCCTCTTATTATCTAGCAGAATAGCATAGTATTAATCTAATCAAACGTAAAAATACTGAAAGAAAATGTTATCACAATATGCAGCAAATTAAAGTGAATATCCTATCCTGCAAAGCACCAAAACGAGTCACACACTAGCTAGCAACATCTATGGTATGCAGTGAAAATTAGCAAGTTAGCAAAACACAGATAAGCTAACTGCTTCACATTACAGGCTAAAACGGTTAATATTAGCATAACATTTAAGACAGAAACAACTTAGGGATAGCTTAATCTGCTGTTACAATAGCTAGATATACTGTAAGTACCAACTTACATCGCCTCTGACTTCAGTACAGGCGACGTGCCGTTATAAAATAGCACAACGCCGGGCGATTTCTGGCGTAATCTTATTTAAATTAAACGTAATGAACGAGTCGCAACTAACGTAACTTTAACTAAACAGTCTCCTAAGGTATGTTGCTATAGCATAGTGATTTGGAGGGGGGGCTGTTATTGAGTCACATGACTGACAGTCACACAGGGAGGGTTGGGTGGCTGCCAGCTGAGTCACATTACAGTGTCATTACAGGCTCTCCCACATGTTATCCCCATTTAATAAACGAACTATTTAGTCAGATAGGCATTTGTTGTGAAAGAAATACAGTTATAATTTATAGCATTTTATTCAAAATCCAAAATTTCATGCAGATGGGATTAATGCTATTGCAATGTGGGTAATGAATTAAAAAAATTCTAACAGCCCCATGTAATGTCCGATTCACTCAAGATTTGGCATGGATGCTCATGTTGCTATGCGGAACAACTGTCTTTTATTTGGTGGCAATCGGAATAAATCTTGGCCAGATACACAACACAACTTCCTGTTTCAATAGCCGCCTACAGGAAGAAAAAAATATATTAAAAAAATAAAAAAATTCTAACGGCGCCATCTAATGGCTTATTGACTGAAATTTGGCATGCATGCTCACACCACTATGCGGAACAAATGTGTCATGTTTGGTGGTAATCGGAATAAATCTTGGCCAGATATGCAACTTCCTCTTTCAAGAACCCGACAGGAAGTTGGTACTCAATAACTCGCACATTTTTTGCACTATCAAATTTCTTTGGATAACTTTTCATCATGAGTGTCAGTAGATAATACCTGCAAAGATTCAAGAAGATTGCAGTCACGGCCTAGAGGAGTTCGAAAAAGAATGTGAAACACATGACAATTCATAAATTCAAAATGGCCGCCTTCTGGTTGGGCGGAGCTAATAAGGTAAATGGGAAAATATGTTCGCAATGGTTAGAGCAATGTGTATCAAATTTGGTGAAGATCGGAGTAACTATGTCCAAGTTAAGGCCTTTCCAGACATTAGGGGCGCTATAGAGCCCGCCTACAGGTATGGGCCAAATGGCTGAACAGACTCCCAAAGCTCCCCGGTGTTTTACGTGGGCGCCAAAATTTGTGAGTTTTTGTATATATTGAGGCCGTCAAAAATGAGCCCAAGTGCTAAATCCACTTAAGGGGGGCTATAGAGCAACCGTACCACTCTCAAGCCTAAATGTGTATTCAGATGAAAGAGTTTCATATTCTGCACATGGCTGCAAGATTTGGAGAGTTTTCATCAATCCTAAGGTCCTCAAAAACGTCTTTGAAATATGAGACATTTTGCACGAAATTCGCCATATCGTAAATTATAAATTTTTTTAGATTTTTTTTAAAAAAATAGCCTGATACAGTTCCAGATGATACGCATGATCCCTGAAAAAATTGGTTAGAATTATGAAATTTTTTTTTTTGTCTGGGTGAACGTTAGGGGCGCTATGGGAGAGCTCTGTCATCCCGAGCCCAATCACTACAGAATTCTGTCATTTTTTATAGGTGTGACATGTGTGCAAATTTTTGTAATTTTACCACATGAGAAAGCCCCTCAAAAATGACAGTAAAGGTGCGGAATAATAATAATAATAATAATAATAATTAAAAACTGCAAGCAGTGATGAAGGGCCCGCCTCTTCGCAGTTCGGGGTACTGGCAGAGGCCAATCTTTTGCGGCAGTGAATGCGCGGCACTCAGACACTGCAAATTGTCACCAATGAATATGGAAGTCCTGCTGCAAGACTCTACGTCATACAGTTCATTATCTGTGAGGGGGCGTGGCCAAATCCCAGGGGGCGGGTCAAATTGCCAGTTGGTGGCGCTGTCTCAAAGATCCACAATGGAGTGTCCTCAGGCCTGGACTCTTGGTGATTGTGGGAAATTTCAAGCAGATACGACAACGCACACCGTAGTTACAGCTAGTGGTGGGCGATACAAAAATTTGGTATCGATCCGATACCCAGGCCATAGGGTCCGGTGATTGCCGATACCGATACCAATACGATACTTTAAAAAATACTTTTGTGTGTAGGAGAGCATTTCATTATTTCTGAGGTGAATGAATGATCAATTCTTTAGGCAATATTTTTTTTATTAATGTATTGAAGTGCAAAAATGATTAGTTAGGCACTGTGGTAGAATGAATACAAACCAAATTTTACAGCCTTTTTAACAAATAAATAAAAAATAAATAGCCTTAAAGAATAACAATGCTCCCTTTTCTGGTTTTAAAATCAAATGAAATAAAGTGCACACAAGTTGCACAAGTGTATTTTAATGTTAGGGCGCGCGTGGGATAAGTGAATACAGCACAGGTCTAAATTAATTAAAATTTGTCCAAGGTTGCTCTCCAGCTTAGCGATGTCTTATTCTTGAGCAATCACTAACTAATGGACGCGATATGACATGACTAACATAATATTAGCCTACTCTTACAAGCTACCCTGGGTATTGCCTCTCTAAAATGACTCTCCCAACGAACTCTGTCTCTGTGCCGGGGGTCTGGAAGTGGATTGATTCCCTCCTCATTTCTTCGTTTTTGTAGATCAGCATTTTCCTTGTCATGTGTTTTTAAGTGTTTGTATAGGTTTGTAGTGTTGCCACAGTATCGAATGCTCTTTACACGTATCAAGTTGCAGTATTATCATTTAGTGCCGCAAAAATAGCTCCACACAACACTTCTCTTTCTCGCCACCCACTGTCTCATTCAATGTGCTATCAGTCTCGGCTTTCCTCTGCGCAATTTGTGTCAGCAGTCACGGATGACACAACAAGAATCACAGCAGAGGAGCAGGAGGGGGAGGAGCAAATGTTCCAAGATGTGAAAGCGGCGTTTGCTCAGAAGGTGGAAGACACAAGCAAAGTATAGTGAACGTAGAGAGATAACTAAATTAAAATATCAATTCAATTACAGTTGTATCGATCAAATACCAATACCAGCGTTGGCATCGATACTATCGAGATCGATACCCCTAGTTACAGCCACTTTCTCCTTCATCAGAGTGGGTCTCTGTGTGTGTGTGTGTGTGCTTCTGTCTGTGTGTGTGTGTGTGTGTGTGCTGTCTGTGTGTGTGTGTGTGTCTGTCTGTGTGTGTGTGTGCAGATCTGTCTGTGTGTGTGTGTGTCTTTCTGTCTGTGTGTGTGTGTGCTTCTGTCTGTGTGTGTGTGTGCTTCTGTCTGTGTGTGTGTGTGTGTGGATGTGTGGGTGTAGATACGAAAAAGATTCTGTCAGGCCATTTTTGTAGATTTCATGACTCATCAAACTATGATGAACACATGCAGAATTATTGTGCTTAACAAAAAAAGGTCTATTTGGGGGTCAATTTTCACATTGAGAGAACACCAAGGGTTTGCAGCACTATAAAAAAAAGCAAAGGGGGGGGTACTTGAAGAAACTAGAATATAAGACATGTTTTTCACTTATTTCACACTTTTTTGTTAAGTGTGTGCGTCTGTCTATGTGTGTGTGTGTATATCGGTCAGTCTGTGTGTGTTGGGTGTGTTGGGTTTGATTGAATGAAGTTTCAGAAATAAATCCAAAAAAGAAGGTACATTAACGTCACAGCTGATATGCCTCTTATTATCTAGTAGAATAGCATAGTATTAATCTAATCAAACGTAAAATACTGAAAGAAAATGTCTATCACAATGTGCAAATTAAATGAATATCCTATCCTGCCAAGCACCAAAACGAAGTCATGGTGCTGCAGTGGAAAATTAGCAATAGCAAAACACAGCTAGCAACATCTATTGGTATGCGGTTAAAATTAGCATAACATTTAAGACAAAACAACTTAGGGATAGCTTAACTGCTGTCACATTACAGGCTTAAAACATCGTCTCTGATTAGCATAACATTTAATAAAAAACAACTTCGGGATGGCGTAATCTGCTGTTACAATGAAGGCTAGAACTAACTTTAACTAAACAGTCGTCTGTAGCATGAGGAATTCACAACAGTGTGTGTGTGTGTGTGTGTGTGTTTGTCCTACCTCTACTTTACCCCATGAAGCTCAGTGAGAACATTTCAAGGGGGAGCTACTGAGTCAGCATGACTGACAGTCACACAGGGAGGGAGGGGGGGGGCTGCCAGCTGAGTCACATGACTGACAGTCACACAGACTGTAGTGCTGAGTCACATTACAGTGTCATTACAGGCTCTCCCACATGTTATCCCCATTTAATAAACGAACTATTCAGTCAGATAGGCATTTGTTGTGAAAGAAATACAATTTATAGCATTTTATTCAAAATCCAAAATTTCATGCAGATGGGATTAATGCTATTGCAATGTGGGTAATGAATTAAAAAAAAAAATTCTAACAGCCCCATATAATGTCCGATTCACTCAAGATTTGGCATGGATGGTCATGTTGCTATGCTTGGAACAACTGTCTTTTTATTTGGTGGCATCAGAATAAATCTTGGCCAGATACACAACACAACTTCCTGTTTCAATAGCCGCCTACAGGATGAAAAAAAAATATATAAAAAAATAAAAAATTCTAACGGCGCCATCTAATGGCTTATTGACTGAAATTTGGCATGCATGCTCACACCACTATGCGGAACAAATGTGTCATGTTTGGTGGTAATCGGAATAAATCTTGGCCAGATATGCAACTTCCTCTTTCAAGAACCCGGACAGGAAGTTGGTACTTATAATCTTGCACATTTTTTTGGACTATCAAAATTCTTTGGATAACTTTTACATCATGAGTGTCAGTAGATAATACCTGCAAAGATTCAAGAAGATTGCAGTCACGGCCTAGAGGAGTTCGAAAGAATGTGAAACACATGACAATTCATAAATTCAAAATGGCCGCCTTCTGGTTGGGCGGAGCTAATGAAGGTAAATGGGAAATATGTTCGCAATGGTTAGAGCAATATGTGTATCAAATTTGGTGAAGATCGGAGTAACTATGTCCAAGTTAAGGCCTTTCCAGACAAAAGGGGGCGCTTATAGAGCCCGCCTGCATGGTATGGGCCAAATCGCTGAACAGACTCCCAAAGCTCCCCGGTGTTTACGTGACGCCAAAATTTGTGAGTTTTCGTATATATTGAGGCGGTCAAAAATGTGCCCAAGTGCTAAATCCACTTAAGGGGGCGCTATAGAGCAACCCATTACTAACTTCAAGCCTAAATGTGTATTCAGATGAAAGAGTTTCATATTCTGCACATGGTTGCAAGATTTGAGAGTTTTCGTGGATCCTAAGGTCCTCAAAAAACGTCTTTGAAATATGAGACATTTGAGAAATTCGCCATATCGTGAATTATAAATTTTTTTATTTTATAAAAAATAGCCTGATACAGTTCCAGATGATACGCATTCCCCTCAAAAATTGGTTAGATAAATTATGAAATTTTTTTTTTTTCTGGGTGAACGTTAGGGGCGCTATGGAGAGCTCTGTCATCCCCAAGCCCAATCACTACAGAATTCTGTCATTTTTATAGGTGTGACATGTGTGCAAATTTTTTGCGAATTTTACCACATGAGAAAGTCCTCAAAATGACAGTGAAGGTGCGAATAATAATAATAATTACAAAAAAACTGCATGCAGTGATGATGGGGCCCAATTTCGCAGTTCGGGGGGTACTGGCAGAGGCCGGCCCTAATAAAACTGCATGCAGTGCAGTGAATTTGCGCGGTTGCGCAGACTGACAAATTGTCACCAATGAAGATGAAGTCCCTGCTGTAAGACTCTACGCCATACAGTTCATTATCTGTGGAGGGGCGTGGACAAATCCCAGGGGGCGGGTCAAAGCACCAATGAAGAAGGAACTCTCTGCTGAGTTCATTGACATCTTACACACGACAGCTTAAACGGTTCAAATGTTACGGACGGGGCGTGGCCGGTGTGAGTGGGCGTGGTTAAAGTATAGGGGCCAGCTCAGTATCACATGTACAGACACACATACTAAGTTTCATGTAAATCGGATGATGTTTGTCATATTAGGCTGATTTCCTGTTGCCAGTTGGTGGCGCTGTCTCCAAAGTCCATATTGGCCTCTAGATGTCCTCAGGCCTGGACTCTTGGTGATTGTGGGAAATTTCAAGCAGATACGACAACGTACACTGTAGTTACAGCTAGTGGTGGGCGATACTGCAAAATTTGCATTGATCCGATACAAATACATATAGGGTCCAAATTGCCGATACCGATACCAATACGACATACTTTTTACTTAAAAATATTTTGTGTAGGGGAGAGCATTTCATTATTTCTGAGGTGAATGAATGATCAATTCTTTAGGCAATATTTTTTTATTAATGTATTGAAGTGCAAAAAATGATTAGTTATTAGGCACTGTAGAATGAATACAAACCAAATTTTACAGCCTTTTTAAAAAATAAATAAATAAATAAATAGCCTAAAGAATAACAATGTCTCCCTTTTTTCTGGTTTTAAAATCAAATGAAATAAAGTGCACACAAGTTGCACAAGTGTATTTTAATGTTAGAGGGGGCGCGTGATAAGTGAATACAGCCCAGGTCTAAATTAATTAAAATTTGTCAGGTTGCTCTCAGCTTCAGCGATGTCTTATTCTTGAGCAATCACACTAACTAATGCACAAGACGCGATATGACATGACTAACATAATATTAGCCTACTCTTACAAGCTACCTGGGTATTCTCTGCCTCTCTGAAATGACTCTCCCAACGAACTCTGTCTCTGTGCCGGGGTCTGAAGTGGATTGATTTCCCTCCTCATTTCTTCGTTTTTGTAGATCAGCATTTTCCTTGTCATGTGTTTTTAAGTGTTTGTATAGGTTTGTAGTGTTGCCACAGTATCGAATGCTCTTTTACACGTATCACAAGTTGCAGTATTATCATTTAGTGCCGTAAAATAGCTCCACACAACACTTCTCTTGCTCTTGGCCACCCTGATCTCTCATTCAATGTGCTATCAGTCTCGCTGCTCTCTGCGCGTTGTGTCAGTGAGTCACGTGACGACACAACAACGAATCACAGCAGAGGAGCAGGAGGGGGAGGAGGAGCAATGTTCCAAGATGTGAAAGCGGCGTTTGCTCAGGAAGGTGGAAGACACAAGCAAAGTATAGTGAACGTAGAGGAGAGATAACTAAATTAAAATATCGATTCAATTACAGTTGTATCGATCAAATACCAATACCAGCGTTGGCATCGATACTATCGAGTTTAGATCGATCCGCCCACCCCTAGTTACAGCCACTTTCTCCTTCATCAGAGTGGGTCTCTCTGTGTGTGTGTGTGTGCTTCTGTGTGTGTGTGTGTGTGTGCTTCTGTGTCTGTGTGTGTGTGTGCTTCTGTGTGTGTGTGTGTGTGCTTCTGTCTGTGTGTGTGTGTGTGTGCTGTCTGTGTGTGTGTGTGTGCTTCTGTCTGTGTGTGTGTGTGTGGGTGTACAGGATTGTGGGAAATTTCAAGCAGATACGACAACGCACACTGTAGTTACAGCCACTTTCTCCTTCATGAGAGTGGGTCTCTGTGTGTGTGTGTGTGTGCTTCTGTGTGTGTGTGTGTGTGTGTGTGGGTCTATGGTGTAGAGTAGCAGGCCATTGAGAGAACACCAAGGGTTTGCAGCACTATCAAAAAAGCAAAGAGGGGGTACTCTGAAGAAACTAGAATATAAGACATGTTTTTCACTTATTTCACACTTTTTTTTGTTAAGTGTGTGTGCGCCTGTCTATGTGTGTGTGTGTATATCGGTCAGTCTGTGTGTGTGTGTGTGTGTTGGGTTTGATTGAATGAAGTTTCAGAAATAAATCCAAAAAAAAGAAGGTACATTAACGTCACAGCTGATATGCCCTTTATTATCTAGTAGAATAGCATAGTATTAATCTAATCAAACGTAAAATACTGAAAGAAAATGTCTATCACAATATGCAAATTAAATGAATATCCTATCCGCAGCAAAGCACCAAAAAAGTCACACACTAGCTAGCAACATCTATGGTATGCAGTGGAAAATTAGCAAGCTAGCAAAACACAGATAAGCTAACTGCTTCACATTACAGGCTAAAAAACGGTTAATATTAGCATAACATTTAAGACAGAAACAACTTAGGGATAGCTTAATCTGCTGTTACAATAGCTAGATATACTGTAAGTACCAACTTACATCGTCTCTGACTTCAGTACAGGCGACTGCCGTTATAAAAAATAACAAAGCGTCGGCGATTTTCTGGCGTAACTTACGAAATTGCGTGCACGTAATGAACATAGCCGTAACTAACGTAACTTTAACTAAACAGTCTCTGTAGCATAAAGAATTCACAACATTGTGTGTGTGTGTGTGTGTGTGTTTGTCCTACCTCTACTTAATACCCCATGAAGCTCATTGAGAACACCGTCAAGGTATGTTGCTATAGCATAGTGATTTCAGGGAGGGGGGCTAGCTGAGTCACATGACTGACACACAGGAGGGTTGGGTGGCTGCCAGCTGAGTCACATTACAGTGTCATTACAGGCTCTCCCATGTTATCCCCATTTAATAAACGAACTATTTAGTCAGATAGGCATTTGTTGTGAAAGAAATACAAAGTTATAATTTATAGCATTTTTATTCAAAATCCTAAATTTCATGCAGATGGGATTAATGCTATTGCAATGTGGGTAATGAATTAAAAAAAAATTCTAACAGCCCCATGTAATGTCGATTCACTCAAGATTTGGCATGGATGCTCATGTTGCTATCTTGAACAACTGTCTTTTATTTGGTGGCAATCGGAATAAATCTTGGCCAGATACACAACACAACTTCCTGTTTCAATAGCCGCCACAGGAAGAAAAAAAATATTAAAAAAAAAAAAAATTCTAACGGCGCCATCTAATGGCTTATTGACTTCGAAATTTGGCATGCATGCTCACACCACTATGCGGAACAAATGTGTCATGTTTGGGTAATCGGAATAAAATCTTGGCCAGATATGCAACTTCCTTTTCAAGAACCCGGACAGGAAGTTGGTACTCAATAACTCGCACATTTTTCGCACTATCAAAATTCTTTGGATAACTTTTCATCACGAGTGTCAGTAGATATTACCTGCAAAAGATTCAAGAAGATTGCAGTCAAGGCCTAGGAGAGTTGAAAGAATGTGAAACACATGACAATTCATAAATTCAAAATGGCCGCCTTCTGGTTGGGCGGAGCTAATGAAGGTAAATTGGAAATATGTTCGCAATGGTTAGAGCAATATGTGTATCAAATTGGAAGATCGGAGTAACTATGTCCAAGTTAAGGCCTTTCCAGACATTAGGGGCGCTATAGAGCCCGCCTACAGGTATGGGCCAAATGGCTGAACAGACTCCCAAAGCTCCCCGGTCTTTACATGGGCCAAAATTTGTGAGTTTTCGTGATATATTGAGGCCGTCAAAAATGAGCCCAAGTGCTAAATCCCACTTAAGGGGGCTTTATAGAGCAACTGTACCACTCTCAAGCCTAAATGTGTATTCAGATGAAAGAGTTTCATATTCTGCACATGGCTGCAAGATTTGGAGAGTTTTCATCAATCCTAAGGTCCTCAAAAACGTCTTTGAAATATGAGACATTTCGCCCGCTAAATTCGCCATTTATATCAAATTATTTTTTTTTTTAGATTTTTATAAAAATAGCCTGATACAGTTCCAGATGATACGCATGATCCCTGAAAGTTTGAATGCTGAATTATGACTTTTTTTTTTCTGGGTCCACATTAGGGGGGCGCTATGGAGCACTCTGTCATTGCCCGAGCCCAATCACTACAGAATTCCCTCTGTCATTTTTTTATAGGTGTGACATGTGCAAATTTTTGCGTAATTTTACCACATGAGAAAGTCCCAAAAAATGACAGTAAAGGTGCGGAATAATAATAATAATAATTAAAACTGCAAGCAGTGATGAGCAAGCCCTCGAGCCTCTCTGTCGGGGTATGGCAGAGGCCAATTGGCGGCAGTGAATTTGCGCGGCACTCAGACACTGCAAATCGCCACCAATGAAGATGGAAGTCCCTGCTGTAAGACCCTCCTCACGTCATACAGTTCATTATCTGTGGAGGGGGCGTACAAATCCCAGGGTGCGGGTCAAAGCATCACCAATGAAGAAGGAACTCTCTGCTGAGTTCATTGGACATCTTTTTACACACGACTGTAGCTTAAACGGGTTCAAATGTTACGGACGGGGCGTGTGGCCTGTGTGAGTGGGCGTGGTTAAAGTATAGGCCAGCTCAGTATCACATGTAGACCACACATTCTAAGTTTCATGTAAATCGGATGATGTTTGTCATATTAGGCTGATTTCCTGTTGCCAGTTGGTGGCTATGCTGTCTCCAAAGTCCATATTGGCCTCTAGATGTCCTCAGGCCTGGACTTTGGTGATTGTGGGAAATTTCAAGCAGATACTACAACGCACACTGTAGTTACAGCTAGTGGTGGGCGATACTGCAAAAAATTTGGTACGATCCCATAACAAATACGATACTTTTTACTTAAAAAAATACTTTTTAGGGGAGAGCATTTCATTATTTCTTGAGGTGAATGAATGATCAATTCTTTTAGGCAATATTTTTTATTAATGTATTGAAGTGCAAAAAAATAATTAGTTATTAGGCACTGTAGAATGAATACAAACCAAATTTTACAGCCTTTTAAACAATAAATAAATAAATAAATAGCCTAAAGAAATAACAAATGTCTCCTTTTTTTTGGTTTTAAAATCAAAAATGAAATAAAGTGCACACAAGTTGCACAAGTGTATTTTAATGTTAGAGGGGGCGCCGTGATAAGTGAATACAGCCCAGGTCTAAATTAATTAAAATTTGTCAGGTTGCTCTCAGTCAGCGATGTCTTATTCTTGAGCAATCACACTAACTAATGCACAAGACGCGATATGACATGACTAACATAATATTAGCCTACTCTTACAAGCTACCTGGGTATTCTCTGCCTCTCTGAAATGACTCCTCCCAACAAACTCTGTCTCTGTGCCGGGGTCTGAAGTGGATTGATTTCCCTCCTCATTTCTTCGCTTTTTGTAGATCAGCATTTTCCTTGTCATGTGTTTTTAAGTGTTTGTATAGGTTTGTAGTGTTGCCACAGTATCGAATGCTCTTTTTACACGTATCACAAGTTGCAGTATTATCATTTAGTGCCGTAAAATAGCCCCACACAACACTTCTCTTGCTCGCCACCCTGATCTCTCATTCAATGTGCTATCAGTCTCGCTGCCTCTGGGCGCTGCTGTGTCAGTGAGTCACGTGACAACACAACAACGAATCACAGCAGAGGAGCAGGAGGGGGGGAGGAGGAGCAATGTTCCAAGATGTGAAAGCGGGGCGTTGCTCAGGAAGGTGGAAGACACAAGCAACGTATAGTGAACATAGAGGAGAGATAACTAAATTAAAATATCAATTCAATTACAGTTGTATCGATCAAATACCAATACCAGCGTTGGTATCAATACTATCGATATTTAGATCGATCCGCCCACCCCTAGTTACAGCCACTTTCTCCCTTCATCAAGAGTGGGTCTCTCTGTGTGTGTGTCTGTCTTGTGTGTGTGTGTGTGTGTTTGTCTGTCTGTGTGTGTGTGCTTCTGTCTGTGTGTGTGTGTGTGTGCTTCTGTCTGTGTGTGTTTGCTTCTTTTCTGTGTGTGGTGTGTGTACAGATTGTGGGAAATTTCAGGCACAACCACACTGTAGTTACAGCCACTTTCTCCTTCATCAGAGTGGGTCTCTCTGTGTGTGTGTGTGTGTGTCTGTGTGTGTGTGTGTGTGTGTGTGTGTGTCTGTGTGTCTGTGTGTGGGTGTAGAGTACAGGCCAAAAGATTCAATGAGTTTCCTTTTATGTTCATGACCATTTACATTGTAGATTATCATTGAACTCATCAAAACTATGATGAACACATGCAGAATTATTTACTTAACAAAAAAAAGGGTCTATTTAATACCTCATGAAGCTCATTGAGAGAACACCAAGGGTTTGCAGCACTATCAAAAAAAGCAAAAGGGGGGGGTACTCTGAAGAAACTAGAATATAAGACATGTTTTCACTTATTTCACACTTTTTTGTTAAGTGTGTGTGTCTGTCTATGTGTGTGTGTGTATATCGGTGAGTCTGTGTGTGTGTGTGTGTGTGTTGGGTTTGATTGAATGAAGTTTCAGAAATAAATCCAAAAAGAAGGTACATTAACGCCACAGCTGATATGCCTCTTATTATCTAGTAGAATAGCATAGTATTAATCTAATCAAACGTAAAATACTGAAAGAAAATGTCTATCACAATGTGCAAATAAAATGAATATCCTATCCTGCAAAGCACCAAAAACGAGTCACACACTAGCTAGCAACATCTATGGTATGCAGTGGAAAATTAGCAAGCTAGCAAAAACACAGATAAGCTAACTGCTTCACATTACAGGGTAAAAACGGTTAATATTAGCATAACATTTAAGACAGAAACAACTTAGGGATAGCTTAATCTGCTGTTACAATAGCTAGATATACTGTAAGTACCAACTTACATCGTCTCTGACTTCAGTACAGGCGACTGCCGTTATAAAAATAGCACAAAGCGTCGGCGATTTCTGGCGTAACTTACTTTTAAATTAACGCGTAATGAACGTAGCCGTAACTAACGTAACTTTAACTAAACAGTCTCTGTAGCATAAGGAATTCACAACATTTGTGTGTGTGTGTGTGTGTGTGTGTTTGTCCTACCTCTACTTAATACCCCATGAAGCTCATTGAGAACACCGTCAAGGTATGTTGCTATAGCATAGTGATTTCAGGGAGGGGGGCTGCTAGCTGAGTCACATGACTGACAGTCACACAGGGAGGGTTGGGTGGCTGCCAGCTGATCCCCATTTAATCATTACAGTGTCATTACAGGCTCTCCCATGTTATCCCCGAACTATTTAGTCAGATAGGCATTTGTTTGAAAGAAATACAGTTATAATTTATAGCATTTTATTCAAAATCCTAAATTTCATGCAGATGGGATTAATGCTATTGCAATGTGGGTAATGAATTAAAAAAAATTCTAACAGCCCCATATAATGTCCGATTCACTCAAGATTTGGCATGGATGCTCATGTTGCTATGCGCGGAACAACTGTCTTTTATTTGGTGGCAATCAGAATAAATCTTGGCCAGATACACAACACAACTTCCTGTTTCAATAGCCGCCACAGGAAGAAAAAAATATATAAAAAAAAAAAAAAAAATTCTAACGGCGCCATCTAATGGCTTATTGACTGAAATTTGGCATGCATGCTCACACCACTATGCGGAACAAATGTGTCATGTTTGGTGGTAATCGGAATAAATCTTGGCCAGATATGCAACTTCCTCTTTCAAGAACCCGACAGGAAGTTGGTACTCTATAACTTGCACATTTTTGGACTATCAAAATTCTTTGGATAACTTTACATCATGAGTGTCAGTAGATAATACCTGCAAAGATTCAAGAAGATTGCAGTCACGGCCTAGGAGGAGTTCGAAAGAATGTGAAACACATGACAATTCATAAATTCAAAATGGCCGCCTTCTGGTTGGGCGGAGCTAATGAAGGTAAATTGGGAAATATGTTCGCAATGGTTAGAGCAATATGTGTATCAAATTTGGTGAAGATCGGAGTAACTATGTCCAAGTTAAGGCCTTTCCAGACATTAGGGGGCGCTATAGAGCCCGCCTACAGGTATGGGCCAAATGGCTGAACAGACTCCCAAAGCTCCCCGGTGTTTACATGGACGCCAAAATTTGTGAGTTTTACGTATATATTGAGGCCGTCAAAAATGAGCCCAAGTGCTAAATCCACTTAAGGGGGCGCTATAGAGCAACCGTACCACTCTCAAGCCTAAATGTGTATTCAGATGAAAGAGTTTCATATTCTGCACATGGCTGCAAGATTTGAGAGTTTTCATGGATCCTAAGGTCCTCAAAAACGTCTTTGAAATATGAGACATTTTGCACCTAAATTCGCCATATCGTAAATTATAAATTTTTTAGATTTTTTATAAAAATAGCCTGATACAGTTCCAGATGATACGCATGATCCCTCAAAAAGTTTGAAGATGAATTATGAAATTTTTTTTTGTCTGGGTCCACATTAGGGGGCGCTATGGAGCACTCTGTCATTGCCCCGAGCCCAATCACTACAGAATTCTGTCATTTTTTATAGGTGTGACATGTGTGCAAATTTTGCGAATTTTACCACATGAGAAAGTCCTCAAAAATGACAGTAAAGGTGCGGAATAATAATAATAATTAAAACTAATTAAAATGCAGTGATGACGGGCCCTCGCCTCTTCGCAGTTCGGGGTACTGGCAGAGGCCAATCTTTGCGGCAGTGAATTTGCGCGGCACTCAGACACTGCAAATCGTCACCAATGAAGATGGAAGTCCCTGCTGTAAGACTCTACGTCATACAGTTCATTATCTGTGGAGGGGGCGTGGCCAAATCCCAGGGGGCGGGTCAAAGCATCACCAATGAAGAAGGAACTCTCTGCTGAGTTCATTGACATCTTACACACGACTGTAGCTTAAACGGTTCAAATGTTACGGACGGGGGCGTGGCCTGTGTGAGTGGGCGTGGTTAAAGTATAGGGGCCAGCTCAGTATCACATGTAGACCACACATTCTAAGTTTCATGTAAATCGGATGATGTTTGTCATATTAGGCTGATTTCCTGTTGCCAGTTGGTGGCGCTGTCTCCAAAAAGTCCATATTGGCCTCTAGATGTCCTCAGGCCTGGACTCTTGGTGATTGTGGGAAATTTCAAGCAGATACGACAACATACACTGTAGTTACAGCTAGTGGTGGGCGATACTGCAAAATTTGGTATCGATCCGATACCAAATACATATAGGGTCCGTATTGCCGATACCGATACCAATACGATACTTTTTACTTAAAAAATACTTTTGTGTAGGGGGGAGAGCATTTCATTATTTCTGAGGTGAATGAATGATCAATTCTTTAGGCAATATTTTTTTATTAATGTATTGAAGTGCAAAAAAATGATTAGTTATTAGGCACTGTAGAATGAATACAAACCAAATTTTACAGCCTTTTTAAAAAAATAAATAAATAAATAAATAGCCTAAAGAATAACAAATGTCTCCCTTTTTTCTGGTTTTAAAATCAAATGAAATAAAGTGCACACAAGTTGCACAAGTGTATTTTAATGTTAGAGGGGGCGCGTGATAAGTGAATACAGCCCAGGTCTAAATTAATTAAAATTTGTCAGGTTGCTCTCAGCTTTCGCGATGTCTTATTCTTGAGCAATCACACTAACTAATAATGCACAAGACGCGATATGACATGACTAACATAATATTAGCCTACTCTTACAAGCTACCTGGGTATTCTCTGCCTCTCTGAAATGACTCTCCCAACGAACTCTGTCTCTGTGCCGGGGTCTGGAAGTGGATTGATTTCCCTCCTCATTTCTTCGTTTTTGTAGATCAGCATTTTCCTTGTCATGTGTTTTTAAGTGTTTGTATAGGTTTGTAGTGTTGCCACAGTATCGAATGCTCAAGTTTTTTACACGTAAAATATCACAAGTTGCAGTATTATCATTTAGTGCCGTTGTGTAAAATAGCTCCACAGCAACAACTTCTCTTGCTCTCAAAGTATAGTGAACGGATTCAATTACAGTTGTATCATCAAATACCTGATCGATACTATCATTTCAGATCGATCCAACGAATCACCCCTAGTTACAGTAGGGGAGCCAGGGGGGGAGTGAGTGAGCGTGTTCCAAGATGTGAATCACAGTGGAGTTTGCTCAGGAAGGTGGAAGACACAAGCTAAAAACTGATTATTTATAGTGAATGTGTTTTAAAAAGGAGAGATAACTAAATTAAAGTCTGTCAGTGAAACAAGGAATTCAATTACAAAGTTGTATCGATCAAATACCATTGTACCAGTTTGATTCTCTGCTTATCCTCGATACTAAATCACTAAAAGGAAATTATCATTAGTAGTTTTTTATCCGATCCTGCTGCAGAAACAAGCCTGAAGCCCTGTCCTAGTTTACAGCCAAATCTCCTATCATCAGAGTGGGTCTCTTGTGTGTGTGTGTGTGCTTCTGTCTGTGTGTGTGTGTCTGTCTGTGTCCCCATTTTGTTTTCTAAAAGATGTGTGTTTTGTGTATTCTGTCTGTGTGTTGTGCCACTTTCTCCTTCATGTGGGTCTCTGTCTGTGTGTGTGTGTGTGTTCTGTCTGTGTGTGTGTATGTGCTTCTGTCTGTGTGTGTGTGTGTGTGTGTGGGTGTACAGATTGTGGGAAATTTCAAGCAGATACGACAACGTACACTGTAGTTACAGCCACTTTCTCCTTCATCAGAGTGGGTCTCTGTGTGTGTGTGTGTTCTGTGTGTGTGTGTGTGTGTGTGTGTGTGTGGGTGTAGAGTACAGGCCAAAAGATTCAATGAGTTTCCTTTATTTTCATGACCAATTACATTGTAGATTATCACTGAACTCATCAAAACTATGATGAACACGTGCAGAATTATTTACTTAACAAAAAAAAAAGGGTCTATTTAATACCTCATGAAGCTCATTGAGAGAACACCAAGGGTTTGCAGCACTATAAAAAAAAGCAAAGGGGGGGGGTACTCTGAAGAAACTAGAATATAAGACATGTTTTCACTTATTTCACACTTTTTGTTAAGTGTGTGTGCATCTGTCTATGTGTGTGTGTGTATATCGGTCAGTCTGTGTGTGTGTGTGTGTGTGTGTTGGGTTTGATTGAATGAAGTTTCAGAAATAAATCCAAAAAAGAAGGTACATTAACGTCACAGCTGATATGCCTCTTATTATCTAGTAGAATAGCATAGTATTAATCTAATCAAACGTAAAATACTGAAAGAAAATGTCTATCACAATGTGCAAATAAAATGAATATCCTATCCTGCAAAGCACCAAAAACGAGTCACACACTAGCTAGCAACATCTATGGTATGCAGTGGAAAATTAGCAAGCTAGCAAAACACAGATAAGCTAACTGCTTCACATTACAGGCTAAAAACGGTTAATATTAGCATAACATTTAAGACAGAAACAACTTAGGGATAGCTTAATCTGCTGTTACAATAGCTAGATATACTGTAAGTACCAACTTACATCGTCTCTGACTTCAGTACAGGCGACTGCCGTTATAAAAATAGCACAAAGCGTCGGCGATTTCTGGCGTAACTTACGAAATTAACGTACGTAATGAACGTAGCCGTAACTAACGTAACTTTAACTAAACAGTCTCTGTAGCATAAGGAATTCACAACATGTGTGTGTGTGTGTGTGTGTGTGTTTGTCCTACCTCTACTTAATACCCCATGAAGCTCATTGAGAACACCGTCAAGGTATGTTGCTATAGCATAGTGATTTCAGGGAGGGGGGGGGGGCTGCTAGCTGAGTCACATGACTGACAGTCACACAGGGAGGGTTGGGTGGCTGCCAGCTGAGTCACATTACAGTGTCATTACAGGCTCTCCCACATGTTATCCCCATTTAATAAACGAACTATTTAGTCAGATAGGCATTTGTTGTGAAAGAAATACAGTTATAATTTATAGCATTTTATTCAAAATCCTAAATTTCATGCAGATGGGATTAATGCTATTGCAATGTGGGTAATGAATTAAAAAAAAATTCTAACAGCCCCATGTAATGTCCGATTCACTCAAGATTTGGCATGGATGCTCATGTTGCTATGCGGAACAACTGTCTTTTATTTGGTGGCAATCGGAATAAATCTTGGCCAGATACACAACACAACTTCCTGTTTCAATAGCCGCCTACAGGAAGAAAAAAAAAATATATAAAAAAAAAAAAAAAAATTCTAACGGCGCCATCTAATGGCTTATTGACTTGAAATTTGGCATGCATGCTCACACCACTATGCGGAACAAATGTGTCATGTTTGGTGGTAATCGGAATAAATCTTGGCCAGATATGCAACTTCCTCTTTCAAGAACCCGGACAGGAAGTTGGTACTCAATAACTCGCACATTTTTTGCACTATCAAATTTCTTTGGATAACTTTTCATCACGAGTGTCAGTAGATATTACCTGCAAAGATTCAAGAAGATTGCAGTCACGGCCTAGGAGGAGTTCGAAAGAATGTGAAACACATGACAATTCATAAATTCAAAATGGCCGCCTTCTGGTTGGGCGGAGCTAATTAAGGTAAATGGGAAATATGTTCGCAATGGTTAGAGCAATATGTGTATCAAATTTGGTGAAGATCGGAGTAACTATGTCCAAGTTAAGGCCTTTCCAGACATTAGGGGCGCTATAGAGCCCGCCTACAGGTATGGGCCAAATGGCTGAACAGACTCCCAAAGCTCCCCGGTCTTTACATGGGCGCCAAAATTTGTGAGTTTTCGTATATATTGAGGCCGGGCCAAAAAATGAGCCCAAGTGCTAAATCCACTTAAGGGGGCGCTATAGAGCAACCGTACCACTCTCAAGCCTAAATGTGTATTCAGATGAAAGAGTTTCATATTCTGCACATGGCTGCAAGATTTGGAGAGTTTTCATCAATCCTAAGGTCCTCAAAAACGTCTTTTGAAATATGAGACATTTCGCATCTAAATTCGCCATATCGTAAATTATAAATTTTTTAGATTTTTTATAAAAAATAGCCTGATACAGTTCCAGATGATACGCATGATCCCTGAAAGTTTGAATGCTGAATTATGACTTTTTTTTTGTCTGGGTCCACATTAGGGGGCGCTATGGAGCACTCTGTCATCCCCCCCCGAGCCCAATCACTACAGAATTCTGTCATTTTTTATAGGTGTGACATGTGTGCAAATTTTTGCGAATTTTACCACATGAGAAAGCCCTCAAAAATGACAGTAAAGGTGCGGAATAATAATAATAATAATAATAATAATAATTCCTACAAAAACAATAGGTTCCTTGCACCGTGCTAGGACACGGTGGTAGCCACCGTGCTCGGGCCCTAAAATTCCTACAAAAACAATAGGTTCCTTGCACTTCGTGCTAGGACACCGGTGGTGCCCTAGCCACTCGTGCTCGGGCCCTAATAATAATTCCTAAAAACAGGTTCCTTGCAGGACACCGGTGGTGCCCTAGCCACTCGTGCTCGGGCCCTAATAATTCCTACAAAACAATAGGTTCCTTGCACTTCGTGCTAGGACACGGTGGTGCCCTAGCCACTCGTGCTCGGGGCCCTAATAATAATCCCTAGAAAAACAATAGGTTCCTTGCGCCGTGCTAGGACACGGTGGTGCCCCTAGCCACTCGTGCTGGGGCCCCCTAATAATTCCTTCAATTCCAATAGGGCCTCCCGCTGTCGGCGCCGGGCCCTAATAATAATAATTCCTTCAATTCCAATAGGGCCTTCGCCGCTGTCGGCGCTCGGGCCCTAATTATCTCTGGTATAACATTTCCAGCCACCTAGCTGCTAATGTTTCAAACATATTACTACTGCCCCATGGGAAGGTTTCAATCTTGCTTTTAGCTTGTAAACATATGGGATTTTGTGAGTCTACATTTGACTAAATAGGGTTTACGATAACAAAGGAATGCCATGAAATCTTTTCTGTAATGTCATTAAAATATGTTAATTCAAGCAGTCACATGCACTCACACAGAACACATATTCAGACCTCCACGTGGTCCATCACACTGACCTCTTGGTGTTGTCGTGCAGCGTTCAGGTCCAGCTGTCCATCGGGGCCAACGCTCTCTGACAGCAGTGTCTCTGTATCAGTCAGCCACTGGTTCAGGTCATTCATGTCACAGTGGAACTGCCTCCACTCCTCTACATTGCGGTCAAAACTCCTGGAGCAGAATAAAAAAAAAAACTTTCTTCATGATAATGGATCATTTACATCCAAAATTGTAAAGAATGTTTGTAAGGTGAAATTGAAAAGGTGGAAGGACATTTTCATCTTCAATGGAACTATGTAACAGGAAATCCATATGCTTCAGTAAAATTGAAACAAATAAAAGCTAAACATATAGCAAACATTGGTTGACATGTTTCTTTTGTCACATCATCAAACACACAAATGAAAAGCTCCACACTGTGGGAGTTCATTTTAAGGGAAGATCAATTTCCCTGATAGAGTGAAACAAATACTTACGGCAATTACCCAGCGTAATCTTTTTGTTTATTTATTTTTAAATTAAAGCTCAGTTCTGGATTTGAATGATGACAGTGGATTCTGGCTTTGATTGCTCCTTAATGACCAATTACAAATACTTTCTTTACTTCTTTGCTCTTGTTAAGGTACGAGTGGGCTTAATATTGAACAGAAAGAGAGATTAAAAAAGTGGCACAGTTGACCTCTATTATACAGAAATGTCATAACAATCAGGAACCCCTGGCAACACATGAATGTTCACAGAAATGCTAATTAATAAATCAGCATAGACAGAGAGGCTGATTACACAAAATACCTAATATAAAAAAACAGATCTTTATCTCATTGATGGTCTGAATAAAGGCTATTTCCTCTTACAGCACCGCTTGGAGCCCAACTAATCTGATGAGAGAGACAAGGTGAGAAAATGAGTTTTGGATGAGCAATTTTACAAAATATACCCCATTCTTTTGATTTTAAATGATGCCCAGGGTTATTGTGATTACAAATGGAGAGCTTCCGCATTTGTGTGTAATCTATAAAATGAGTTTACTAGTTTATTCTAGCATGTGCACATACTGTACTCAGCAAATAAAGACTGTTATGCCCAAGGAATTGTGTCAAGGTCATTTAGTGTGTGTGTGTGTGTGTGTGTGTGTGTGTGTGTGTGTGTGTGTGGGTCGTGAGAGTGTGTGAGTGAGTGAGTGAAAATGTGAATCGGTATGAGATTGTTTAAGCCCAAGGACTTGTTTTGATAATAATCAGGGTCAGTGTGTTTGTGTGTGTGTCTCGGGAGCTTGATTGTGTGCCATGGTCTATCTCTGTTCCTGCTGTCTCTTGACTAGCAGACAGCTGGCATTTAGTCCCTGCAGCTTAGACCACAATTCCTGACTCACAGATTTACACACATTCACATCTTCACTTCTTTTCCCTGCCGGAACATTGTGTGTGGAATACTTATTCAAGCTTGATTCTACAGGTCAGTTTTGGTTAATTAGTGTGTGTGCGGTGCGTACAGGTGTACTGGTTGTGTGTGAAGTTGGTGCACGCACCCTTTGCGGTGGTTGTACATGCGGTTGAGGCGGTCCCACTGTGCGTTGAGCTGTGTGAGGGCGTCTCCGATCAGGGCAACCTCAGCAGACGAAGCATCTCCAATGGCATCTGGCTGCCGCTCGTGGATCCCTGTGACCTGTTCACCAATACGTTCTAGATTCTCTTTAATATTCTATATAAAGATAAATGCAAGATGAAGGAAAATAGACAGCACGGTGAGAGAGGGGAAGGGGGGGAGAAAAGTTCACACATGTCAGAATTATGGTAGAATGCTTGATATCAGAACACTGTGTACTTAGATAAGCTTTCCTTAAGCTGTAGATATTTTAACATTATAATTTTATATATATATATTTTATTTGCTACTAAAAAGCTAATACAGTACAACATCACAGATCATTTTTGTGACGTTTGTGATTTTTGACGACCCACCCTCAGTGTGTCCTCCTGGCTAGAAAAGTCTTGAGAGCCCCCGCTGAGCTCAGAGGAGTTCAAAAGCAACTCGTTGTCGGCCATGGCGAGGAGCACTTTGTTGATGTCCAACAGGTAGTCGGAGGGACTCAGTGAGGGAGTGCTGCTACGCCTCCACTGACGCCATCTCCTACACCACAGATCAGGTGGAGAAAAACACAGGGCAGAAGGAAGAGAGAGAGAAACTGTATTAAAACCTATTGTGCCACATCACAATACAGCATGTCACATTATGCTAAAACTACACTACAGTCAATCCAATCAAACACTTACGGTTAAAGACAACTCAGTGATTAAAGTAACATATTAGTTAGTGTCCATGTGCTTAAGCATGTGTGTGAATCCCTCACCTTGGTTGAAAAATCTCTTATCTGTTCTGTAAAGCTGTAAGTAGACGATTCCACAGAGACTTCGGCCTGCCTGATTCGTAGCACCCTTAACTCCTAAAGCAGGCACGCACACACGCACACACACACACACACAAACATTGACTAAACCGGCAAACACAATACGACAGAGAGCTTTCTTAGAATAAAATAAGATTCCCATACAGTATAAGCCTGGTTTAAGGAAGACAACGTATTTTTACTGCATTTCACCCTGTGAGCAGAATATTGGCTCTGCAAGCGGAGCAGTAGAAGTCTTAACTCCTCCCTCTGGCCATCGTCGGAAGTTTGCTGCAGCAGTTCTTCTCCTCTTCTCAGCAAGTCTTCCACACTGGCTTTCTCCTCATCCATCTGGTGCAGAGAGACAGACAGGTCAAATGAAGAGTTCAGAAGGCTGCCATTCAGCTCCAACTTATTTGGAGTTTTTTTTAGTTTTTTTAACAGCCATATTGAATACGATGTTAGCATCAGAAATAACTAACTAGCTGTAAGTTGCTCCTTCGCTAAACAAACAACACGTTGTTCAGAGTGGAGACGATGTGGACGCTTCTCAGGAAAATACTGTTTAAAACACACTAAGAGCTTCCCGACTGGCAAACTGACCTTGCTATGGACTGGTCAGGTCTGTTCAGGCAGTGTGTTTACCGTCATAAACCTTGATAACAGATTGAATTCCAGACTTGTTAGGCCTTGAAATGCCCAATCAAAGCTTTTATCACAGAGCAGCTTTATCTCATAAAACTTCGGAAAGAGAATAATAGGAAACCTGGGGCCATTTTCAGTGCAGGTTTTCACATTTCTGTGGAAAATTGCTCGAGCTGGCAAACCTTAACGGAAATCTTTGGCCAAACAACAGACATAGTGCCTAGTTCCCTAGCCATAATACTACAAACATATGGAGCTCTATTTTGACGAAGCAATTACTACCTTGCAGCTAATGTCTTGACTATGTGTACATTTCTCATTCTCATATATCTCATTACCATAGTTATCAATCAGCATTACTGTAATCAGGTCATTTTTCTTTGAGAGTTAAAAAAAAATAAAATGAAAAAGCCACAAAAGGAAGAAAATGAAAAGTGACCTTGTTTACCTTGTCATCATCCAGGATGTTTGTTGGGTCCTGCTGCTGCTGCAGAGCTCTCAGTGTGTCCTGGAGTTCTACCTGTAGGCCCCTCATCTCACTGGAGTCCAGAGCGTCAGTCTGACTCAGACTCTCCTGGCTGTAAATGACCTGATGAGAAAGAGCAGAAACGCATCTTATGTCAAAAAAGTGATGTATTTAATTATCTGACTGCATGCTCAAATAGTGTGTTCAGCTGTGGTATAATGTTGTGATAAGTCACTGACTCCAAATAGAGCTCTAAAAAAAGTTATTTAGTTTGGATGAAATTGCTGTACCTGCTGAGGTATCTGCTGGTTCAACTCAACACCACCTGACCCCAGACTGATCATCATCTGAATGTAAAAAGGAAAGGATGAATACAGACTACGCCACATGCTTTCTGTGTGAATGATTAACCCTTTTTTGTGTATAGCAGATTAGAATTCCACATTGAATTGTGCCTACCAGTACATTGATTTTAGGTTCACATACAGTTTGTGCTCTTGTACCTTGGCAGTTTTGATGTGTTGGGAGACTTTGTCAAAGTTGCAGTTGAGCTCAGCCAGTTTGGGCTCCACCACATCTCGACAGGCGGGCCCTCTGCTGGTCATCAGGATGATGGCCTGATCCCTCACGTTGTCCACACGCAGACTGATGTCCTCCAGCTCCTCTAGCATGCGCTGAGGACAGAGAGTAGCTTGTCATCTATTTAAATCAGTTCATGTTATCAGTCATTTTTTTCTCAGACTGGATGGCTGTGTAGCCTTGGTTCAGACCAAAGAGCTTAGCACAGCATGTGATGATCAAGGTTAGCGGGGCCAGGCAACAGTCAACATTTAGTGGAGACCTTCAATTATCATGGCCAGAGGAAGGAAAGGGTTAAGAATTTAATATAACTGTAAGATAAATTATTTTAAACTACCATGAACAGACTCTGCTTCTCCATTTTACCTTATTTTCTCACTGAGCCATGTTCTTTCCCATACATCAATAAACCTCCCTGTTGCCCGACTTGTTCACACTCTTGTTTTTGTTTTTTGTTTTTCCCCCATTCGGTGACGCACGGTGAAGACAATTAACCCTCGGTATTGCCTCCGATACTGCCTGAAACGCTGTTATCGGGAAGTACTGGAGCTTATGCACCGATCCGATACCACATAATGAAGCCCTAAAGAAAATTTACGTTAAAGTAGTATATTTATGTTCTTTTTCCGATATGACTGACTGTCAAACTGTATAATAAAAGACAGTTCTACAGTTCATTGTTGGTGTTTGTTCATGTTTCACAAAGAGTTTAACCATGAGCCAGACCGACAACAAATCACATCCACACAGGGAAAGTAGTATACAGTTGTTAAAACATAATAAAATATATGACACGCTGGTATTGAATCAGTACTCTGTATCGGCCAAGTTCAAGTTTCGAATCGGTATCGGGAAGCAAAAATGGTATCGACCACCTCTAATTCATACTGATGCTTTTTCTCTCACAATGTAATGACTCCCTCTGTCTTACCTTTACCACTTTCTGCCTCTCTGACGGGCGAGCCGCTCAGCCTCGTCCAGCTGGATCTGGTTCTGGTAGAGCCAGGTGCTGATGTGAGCCAAGTTCTCATCAAAAATTTCCACTTCATTCTGGTGACTCTGCACTCATACAACAAAAAACAAGGGCTCAGTGTTTCCATTAGAAAAATAAAAAACATTCATTACTGTTAAAGGTCCTCCTGTGTTTTCACCATTTACTGCTTGATCTACAACAAAGGCATTTTATGATCTCTGGGTGTTCCATTACCTTTATATGACTTGCTGCAATGCACAATTACAAGAAGAACACTTTTAGAGTTTTAAAATGGTAAATATATTTTTTATTGAAGAGGTGATATGCATGTGTCTCTATTTTTTCCAGATATTTAAGTCATTTTTTTGTCTAGCTACTGCTATCCCTTGACTAACACAACATAATGAGGACTTATTTTACTTGGGTAGTAAAGAAATAACCTTGTAGCGACATATTTTTTAATATTCCACGGTTTGGAAAAATACTTTAAAAGTCAATTAACCTCTATTGAATTTCAAAACTAAAACTTTTTCAGCACATTGGATATGTATTATAAATGCAGTCATAACTCCATTTCCCAGAAAACAGCATGCTAAAAGGCTCAGCTAAGACACACACACACACACACACATATATATATATATATATATATATATATATATATATATATATATATATATATATATATATATATATAGTGGGCTTTTGTTCATTTGCCAATGATGGCAAATAAAAAGCATTGTTAAGCATAAAACTATAAAAAAAAGCATGTGGGAGATTCTTACTCAGAGAACAGAAAATAAAGCACATAGCAACTCTTAATTTATTAATCCTTACTGTATAAAATATTTGCACTCACCAGCACAACACTAAGCCAGTCCTCGGTCCAGGTGCGGACGCGGCCCCAGGCTTCATTAAAACCACAGAGTTTGTCCTCCAACTGAGCCTCGCTGCCCTCCACCAGAGTCTGAAGACCCGCTGGTCTCCATCAGGCTGGACAGCTCCACCTTACGATGTCCGACTCCTTCAGCAGGCCCTGGAGGAGGGACACAAACAGACAATGAAATATAGAGTATATTAAACAGATTCATGTGATGACCTTCATGTTTCAAAAATGTATTGCCATATCAGCTAGCTAGATTTATTGTAGCACACACAGTCATGACTTACATTTTAAAGGCAAGCACATTTGGAGATCAAAAAAGTACATTTGAAGACACATTTGAATGCTAAGCTGTGACTGATTTAATATTCATACTGTTTCAGTTTTAATACAGTTTGGGTCAGTTTGGTTTGTGGGATCAAAAGGTGTTAGTCCTTTTACTTTTTAATTTGGATCTCAGGGAGAGACAAATACATCTATACAATTCTTAAAACTGTTTTCACTTTTTAAAGGGTGGATGTGGATTTGATCAACTTTTTTTTTTTTTTTTCATCCTCTTTTCATAGTCCTGATACAGTTTATCTCCAGTGTTACAAAGTAAGAGAGATTGGTGTTTCAGGAACATTATACTGTCCCAAAGCTCCACCTTCTGGGCAGAAGCAGAACAATATAGCAACTTCTTTGCTATTGCTGAAGAGATTTGATCAAAAGGTGTGGACAGTTACTCACATTAGCCCATGCAATCTCTGCATCAATGTCAGCTGGCATGTCTCCACAGCTGTTCTTCTGCTGGAGCTGTGCCCTCATGTGTGGTCAGCCACTCCTCCAGCGCAGCGCTCTCCTTCTGAAACTTTTGAGATAGAGACATAGCTTTTTCCAGGTCCTGCTTGCCCTCTGTTACCTGTAAAGAGAAAGAAACAAAAGGTCTCAGGAATATTATTTATAATCCAACATAAACTGCATTTTGAACAAGGACAATTCATCTAAAACTAAGTTACCTGTGCCCCAGGTCATTGTAGAGCAGTTTGAGAGCAGTGAGCTGTTCATCCATGGCCTTGGGGTTCTCCGTCTGCTGTTTCTGCACAATCTGTCGACCAGTTTTTATCACCGTCTCCACCTCCAGCTTCACCTCACTCAGCAACTTGTATAGTTTCTATAAGAAAAAAAAAAGGAAAATAGCCTATGATGGAGACTTTCTGTGTCTACATAAATAGGTAGCTACAGTAGGCTGGCAGATATTTTTTGTGTGTGTGTGTTCCTAAATCCTTTAATGTGCACACAGAACAGTTCACACAATCAGCAACAAATACACCATTTATGCTCTTACCATGCAACCACCGAGGTGGGACTGGATTTTTTCCGGGTCCACGTCTCTAATATCCAGAATATGCAGCTCAGCCTTGGCACCATCCAGGACTCTCTTACAGTCCAACATGCGCTGCTCAAAGTTAGCTGGCTTCTGGAATAGCTGGTACTTTTGTGGAGATCTCCTCAGTTTCCTCTGCATTGGGTAAAGGCAGATGTTAATAAAGTCATACATCTAGGTCACAACATAGATAGCACACACACTTCTTTTACCATGATGCCATGATTTATTTTTCACACTGTTTTAAAGGTGAAAGTATTTGTAGTATGAATATATTGCAATGGTGGCAGGAGGAGAAACTATTCTTCCATGACTTTGTGCAGTTTGTGATGTTCTCCAGCAGGAGTCAGTGTTACCTGTAGCTGGTCCAGCATGGTCCCACCTCGAGCAGCTTTGCCATCAGGGCTGGGAGGAGGCAAGTTGGCCACGTTCCTCTTCCTCATCTCCTCCACTGTCACCTCGTGAGCTGCGATCTCTGCCCCGATGGTCTGAAGGAAAATTGGAAGTGAACACATATAAATATGTACACTCATATGGACAAGCCCTCTTGGACCTACTGATGCTATATTCTCATCACAAAAAAATATTAATGTGTTTTAGCTTTTCAGACTGGCGACTACTGCTTAGTTTTCAAAATATCTGTGGACAACATGATGTGTCTTTATGTGTATATTATATCAATACTTTCATCACTACATATTAATTTTTTACTTCCGTTCGTGGGCCTCTAAGTGAAGGGAGAGCCTTCAGACAAGTTAGATGATACTGCATGAAGTAAGATCATCTTGTCTAAAGTAAAGTGTTGTCTGGCAACTCCTCTGTGTGTGAAAGTGTGTGTTGCGCCCATGTGTACTGTACCTGTGCCTCCTGTGGGAGCTGGAAGGAAGGCCGATACGGTCAGTGAGGTAGGAGGTGAGTCTGTGGTCCAGCTGACTCAGAGACTCCTGCAGTGTATGGAGCCCCTGTTCGTTCTCCTTCAGAGTCTGCAGCTGCTGCTCAAGGCTGATCTGCCGGTTCACCGCCTAGAAGAGGAATTTTTTCATTTTTTCCTGTCGTATTGGACTTGATGTGATAATGCAAAGAGTACACCAAAAGCTTAAATATGCTTATAAATATAACCGTGTATAGTACTAGATGCAAAATAACAACATAAATGTTGGGGTGATACAGTATAACATATAGTGAAAATATATATGTGCTATCCATTTTAATATAAATATGATTAAACATAAATATGCATTTCAATACAATAACTGGTGACAATGTTTTGTGTATAGACTATAATTTTTATGTTTTGCATATTTGCAAAGGATATAATAAAATACAAATTCCTACAGTTGAAGAAAATGCATACATCTGAATTCACTGAAAAAAAAGCCAAACTCAACAGATAAGGGATGCCTTTTTCATCAGTATAAAACACACATTCGGGCAACCCACATTTGCTTACTAACAAAGCCAAGGTCCTGACCTGGTGGTTGAGTTGCTCATAACGAGAATTGAAAGCCTCTAGCTTTTCGCTGATAAGTTCATCCAGTATGCCCCCGTCTATCAGCGTCTGACCCAGCTCTCTGATTTGCGTCCGGTTGTCCCCGGGGTGGCGAAGCGCACACTCCAAAGACTGGTGGTGAATAGAGAGGTGGAGAAAAGGGTACAGTTATAAGCAAAGAATCTGAAAAATCTGAAAAATCAAGGAAAGAGGGGAGGAAATGAAGTGAGAGCGAGGAAGTGATGAAATAAAATAGTCTTTTGATAAAGCCACAACAAAAATCATTAAAGTTAAACCACTTCCAAAGATTTGCCACAGAAAGAAGAAAAAAAGAAAAGATTGACTTGGCTAGAAACCAAACACTTGAGGAACAAAGAACACCAAAGAGAAAAAAAATCCAGTGTGTTAGTGAAAAGTGAATGCGTGTGAAAGACCGCGAAATAACCAAATAGCTGAGCAAACAGATGGAGTGCAGATGCAGAAATTGCAATGTTGGGTGTGACAGATGGAGGCATGCCGAAAAAACGACGATAACTAAACGAGAAAAGAGAGACAAGTGGGAGAGATGCTTGTCGAGTGATGACACTTGTTTGGATCCAACAGTCATTGTTTATGTAGGGTCATTAAATGTGCTTATCCTTCCCGGAGGTAATGGAAAGAGAGAGAGAGCGACAGCCCCCCTCAAGAGGGGTGAGTCTGATTAGGAAACTGGGAGAATGGAAAGGGTGAGAAGTGAGAGAGGGAGGAAGAAAAAAAAGAGCAAGACTGAGTGACAAGAGGGAGAAAAATTTAAAAACACATAAGGACAAAGAGGAGAAGGAGAAACAATGTCTTCAAGGGTCTTCAATTTTTCTTCATCACTATGCGATGTTACAGAAGCAGCACTGTGATTAAAGTGAGTTTGACAGTCATGCCGCAGGCAATTCTACAGATATAGCAACAGAGCAAAAAAAAGCAGAAGAAATTTAGAAGACAAAGTCAAAGTCAATGAGGATATTATCATAGTTAGAATATTTAATGGCTTGTTTGGTTTATGAAATATACTGTTGATAATGATATGAATGATGCATTTTAAATGCATCTTCATGCCTTTTGAAAGCATGTTGCTTGATGAGGTGATTTTATGGAAGCTAAGTAAATTCCCAAATATAATGTAGGTAGAGGAAAATAGAATAAAAATGCAATTGAAAACATATTCAAAGATGATTGGCTAGTCTAACTATATAATTTATTAGTTAGATTTTTATGAAGTGGTAGTAGTAGATTATTTCACTTTCTGTTGACATGTGTCCGCATGCTATGAAATATAAACATGGGTTTTCCAAAAGTAATAGTAAGGTAAGGTTTCAGATTTTTTTTTTTCTTATTTTGTTTATGTGTTACCAGAGGATCTTTTGTGTTTGATTCACATGTGGGATGGGCAAAATAGTGAGGAGTAAGAGAATTAACAGGACAGAAAGATAAGAAGACAAAGATTAAATGTCGATTAATTAAATGGGATTACAGTTAGAGTGTGTGTGCGTGTGTGTGTGTCTGCATTTGTACCTCCAGAGCTTCATTAACGGCCTCAGTGCTCTCTGGTAAGTTGTCAGTAGCTTGGACCTTCTCCCCCAGACTGTTAAGCCAACTCTGCTCCATATCCAGGTACTGAAGTAACTCCATCCAACAGGACCAAACCTCCTACACAGTATAGACACATAACCCCTCAGTGAGAATCAATTACAGTTGCAAACAGTTGTGCACAACCAGAGAAACACAAATGATGTTATCACAAAGTGACAGCTGTATTAAATATGCTTTCACTCGCAATCGTAATCACTGTGAGGCATTTTTACAAAAGAAACCACACTATAAAAAAGATTAAACAGCAAAATTCCAACGACAAAGATAGGATGGTGACTAATGGACTTTGGGCAAAGAGTATACATGAACATATGCACAACCTTTACCCTGCAGAGTGTGGGAGACGATAATAATAAAAACAAAAACCTGCAAACCACAACTTTACACTCACAGACTAGCCCTGAAAACCACCAGCACCCTTTAAGGTTCTCTTGTTCTTCGCATTAAAATTAACAAAAGGGACCACAAAAAAATTACACATCTCATAAACCCAACATGTCATTCCAATACTGGACCATAGGAGTTGGACAAATTGGGCCATTCAAGCAGAAAATGATTAACCTTTTTTATTTTTTATTCCATCGTTAAAATGATAAACTGCGAAGCTGTGGTGCAAGTATATTTCTACAATAAAAACAATAAAAAAAAAAACAATAAAAGCATAGGTGGCCATAATTTTTAACTGAAGCACTTCATTTGTCAGATAAGAAATATTTTAATTCACTAACACACCAACACAGAATGACCCCACACATTACCTCCAGAGTGTGACACTTGCTCTTGAAGCGGTCGCAGAGCTTGTGGTAGTTGGACAGAACCCCTCTAGCTCTGAGGTCAGCTCCTGTGCATTGCCTCCAACAGGGGGCGATGTTCTGGACACCAGCATGTTGATGCTGTCTTTTAGGATCTTCACCTTCACCTCCTTCTGTAGCACATCCTCTTTAGCCCTCTGTGAGAGGTAAGAGGAAAATGACAAGTTCCATAGGAAGACACATAGACCCCACACACTCTAATAAAGCACACTCAAAATCAGAGAAACCCACCTTCATCTCCTCCAGCGACGTTTCCAGCTCCTCAGGACTCTTGTATTCAAAGTCCCTCATGAGAAACTCCTCATCGACTTGGGTCATCCATTCCTGCATCTCCGCCAAGTCCTTCCTCAGATTCACCTGCCTCTCCCGACTCTCTGCCACACGCTCCTGATGTCTCAGCAGCTGGAGGGAAGCATATGACTTCAGGTTTGCAAGTAAAAAACAAGTCCCTACGAGACTCAACAGAAAAATGTCTTATCTGCTTGCTAGTGACTAAAGTGTCACTGTAATTATGTGGATGAAAACAGGCATACAGTGGTGTGAAGTGAAAAAAGTGTTTGCCCCCTTCCTCATTTCCTGTTCCTTTGCATGTTTGTCACACTTAAGTGTTTCGGAACATCAAACCAATTTAAACAATAGTCAAGGACAACACAAGTAAACACAAAATGCAATTTGTAAATGAAGGTTTATTATTAAAGGTGAAAAAAAATCCAAACCATCATGGCCCTGTGTGAAAAAGTGATTGCCCCCTTGTTAAAACATACTATAACTGTGGTTGTCCAAACCTGAGTTCAATTTCTCTAGCCACACCCAGGCCTGATTATTGCCACACCTATTCACAATCAAGGCATCACTTAAATAGGAGCTGCTTGACACAGTAAGGTCCACCAGAAGATCCTTAAAAGCTACACATCATGCCGAGACCCAAAGAAATTCAGGAACAATTGAGAAAGAAAGTAATTGAGATCTATCAGTCTGGAAAGGGTTATAAAGCCATTTCCAAAGCTTTGGGAATCCAGCGAACCACAGTGAGAGCCATTATCCACAAATGGCGAAGACATGGAACAGTGGTGAACCTTCCCAGGAGTGGCCGGCCGCCCAAAATTACCCCAAGAGCGCAGCGACGACTCATACAAGAGGTCACAAAAGACCCCACAACAACGTCCAAAGAACTGCAGGCCTCACTTGCCTCAGTTAAGGTCAGTGTTCATGCCTCCACCATCAGGAAAAGACTGGGCAAAAATGGCCTGCATGGCAGAGTTCCAAGGAGAAAACCACTGCTGAGCAAAAAGAACATCAAAGCTCGTCTCAATTTCTCCAGAACACATCTTGATGATCCCCAAGACTTTTGGGACAACATTCTGTGGACCGATGAGACAAAAGTGGAACTCTTTGGAAGGTGTGTCCAAGTATATCTGGCGTAGAAGGAACACTGCATTTCATAAAAAGAACATTATACCAACAGTAAAATATGGTGGTGGTAGTGTGATGGTCTGGGGCTGTTTTGCTGCTTCAGGACCTAGAAGACTTGCCGTGATAAAAGGAACTATGAATTATGCTGTCTACCAAGAGATCCTGAAGGAGAATGTCCGACCATCTGTTCGTGTACTCAAGCTGAAACGAACTTGGGTTCTGCAGCAGGACAATGATCCTAAACACACCAGCAAGTCCACCACCGAATGGCTGAAGAAAAAAAAATGAAGACTTTGGAGTGGCCCAGACAAAGTCCTGACCTGAATCCTATAGAGATGTTGTGGTATGACCTTAAAAAGGCCGTTCATGTTCGAAAAACCCTCTAATGTAACTGAATTAGGACAATTCTGCAAAGATGAGTGGGCCAAAATTCCTCCAGGACGCTGTAAAAGCCTCATTGCACGTTATATCGCAAACGGTTGCAGTTGTTGCTGCTAAGGGTGGCCCAACCAGTTATTAGGTTTAGGGGGCAATCACTTTTTCACACAGGGTCATGATGGTTTGGATTTTTTTTTTCATATTTAATAATAAACACCTTCATTTACAAATTGCATTTTGTGTTTACTTGTGTTGTCCTTGACTATTGTTTAAATTGGTTTGATGTTCCGAAACACTTAAGTGTGACAAACATGCAAAGGAACAGGAAATGAGGAAGGGGGCAAACACTTTTTCACACCACTGTACATACACACACAAGAAACACAAAAAAGCACAAAAAGAAAAAGGTTTTCCTCACCTGTTTGCTAAGCATGTCCCATTTGCTCTGGCACTTGTCCAACTTATCCTGTCCCCACTTGTCTAGTCCTGGGACTGCAGTCGCCTTTACGGCACTCACATTCTCTCCCATCTGCTTCAATGAACCTTCCACAGACTCCATCTCATTCACATACTCCTTGTTAGCAGAAAGGTAAAGAATAAAACTTAACAAATATTAAAATTCAATTTAGTAATCAAATCAGGTCAAAATCTATATTGTCAAATGACTACAGTCTTCTCATGAACAACAGTAAATGTAAGTTTTAAGTGATAAAGTTGTGGTGTTTTTAACATTAGAAGTTGTTGGGGAAAAAAACAACAACCATTGTTTTCATGTTTTGCATTGCCCTCAAACCTTGCACTGGTTGAGCTCTTCCTGTAGACTGTCTCTGTCACCCAACCCCGTGGCATCACGAGACAACAGTTCCTGCACCACATCCAACCATCGTTCCACTTCCACCAAACGCACCTAGCAACAGCATTAAACCAATGTATACAAACCATTCAAGTAAAGACAAAAACACTTGTAGGCTTTCTATATCACTAATTTCAGCTATTCTACCTGATTGTCTTTCATGCTACCCAGGATGCACTGCAGCGTGCCCAGCTCCTCACGGGCCCTGGAGGAGAGCCGACTCCATCTTTGTAGTTCTGCAGAATCGGAGGCTTGCTGTGTTTGCTCAATCTCCAGACACATGCCCTGAGGTGAACAAGAGTTCAGGCTTAAAATGACACGTCCAAGCTGTGTGTAATGGGCAGCCATGGAAACTCATATTGTCTGTGAAGGAATGTGCCATGCATGTCATCCCCTTGCTTAGAAATATAAGAGGTTTGTAATCTCTTTGATTGACTGAGGCTTCACTATTAAAGAATATATGCCGTTCTCATGTCATACGAGTAGGTTGTTTGAGATGAGAAAGATTCCAATGACTGTATGAGCGTTTAAGTCACTGGACAACTTAAGAAGATTGTTTGACTGCAGAGATGTAGCGTTAGGGTTAAAAACTACTTGTATTGAAAAAATAACGGTATACTACCACATTTGGGATTAATTACCTTGAACAATGGACTTTGGCAGACATGGAGCATCCATGTTTGGCTCTTCTGATTTATTATACACCAAGTCATATTGAAGATTTCAAAAATGTTAGCTTTCCACTTGTAATTACAACTTGCTGATGCTAGAAAGGGTTATCTGTTCCTAAAAACATTGCTACATAGTACTACTGGTGGTCAGAATCTCCATATGATACAGTAATAAAGCAATCACATTAACTTTCTTAAACACAGGTGGTGATTAAATTGCTACCACAGGTTTATGATTAATTGATCATTTCATAAGCAATTCACATTAGTGTATAGTGAAAGATGAATCATTTAAACATTAAGAAACAATACTGAGCCAATCAGATGACTATCAACCTTCTATAATTAGGTTAATTGCTACTGGGACTCAGATGTTGCCATGGGATTGTGTGTGGTGGCTGTCAGTCAGACTGACTGATACTGGGTGGCTGTGACTCAGTGGTAGAGAGGTCGCTGGCCCTGAAATCCTATGTCAATGCTGCGCCATTGGAGTGTAAATGTTATTGAATGTTTATGTGATGAGCAGGTGGCACCTTGTATGGCAGCCTCAGCCACAGTGGATATGTGTGAATGGTTCCTGTACTATGTAAGCGCATTGAGTAGTCGTTAAGACTAGAAAAGAGGTATATATTCCTTTAATTTATTTACATTTACTGACTCGCTGAGCGACCACAAAGACCTGTTAGGAGCTCCATGCAGCATGCATGGGCACGCTGCCCAGAATGTGCCAAGTCCCCACCCCTTTCCCCGGCACCATGCCCTATCTACCACAATAACGAGGGATCGGACTGAACCACATTCCACCGATGAAGGGAGGAGGAGAGAAACACGCACAGCTACACACACGAAACACAACAACACATATATCCTAAAGCTACACAAAACACTACACACCCTTTTTCTCCTACACAGAGGGTTGATACAGAAAGAAGTGAAGCTGAGCCACATTCCACCGAAGAAGGGAGGAGATAAAACCCACACAGCTACACACACACACAAAACACAACGCATACATCCTAAAGCTACATACCAAAACACACACCCACACAACACTAGAACCAGACCGATATATCGGCGGCCGATATTATACAAGCCGATATTAAGCAAACTATCTGTATCAGCATTTATAAAGGATGTAAACGAACATTTAAAAAATTAAAACGAAACACCCTTCAACCATGTTATGTTTGCCATTGCATAGTTTGTCCACCAAAGGGGGCTCTACAATGTTCCTTTGACAACAATGATTTTTTTTTGTGTTATTGTGTTTTTGTTCAAAAGAACTTTAAGTTTAATATCTTAAGTTTGTATTTTTATTATTTTTATTTATCAGAACTTTAATATATTTTGATGTTCCTCTGTTCTGTTGTGACGATAAAACAAACAAGTTTATTTTTGAACCGCATTATTATATTATTTTAGTGAGGACTCATATATATATATATATATATATATATATATATATATATATAGTTATTTGTAGCTATATATATATATATATATATATATATATATATATATATATATATATATATATATATATATAGCTACAAATAACTAATGTTAAGGAAATCTGTTTATGTTTCGTTATGTGTTTCTGCATTTCTTTTTTAAAATACATATCGGCCGATATATCGGAATATCGGATATTTTAAATCACCAAATATCTGTATTAATATTGGCCTTAAAAATCCTTTATCCGCCATACATAACTACAAATAGCTAATGTTAGGGAAATCTGTTTATGTTTTGTTACGTGTTCCTGGATTTCTTTTTTAGAATACATATCAGCCAATATATCGGATTTTTAAATCACCAAATATCTGTATCAACATCGGCCTTAAAAATCCTTCATCTGTCGGGCTCCTCACAGCACACACAACACACACACACCCTTTTTCTCCTACACAAAGTTCTGATACAGTGCAGAAAGAAGTGAAGCTGATAAAGAAGCCTATTGTGTGCTGGAGAAGAAAAATTGACAGCAGACAGAGGTTAACACTCACTCTGATAAATGTACTGTACAAACACACAGACAAAAACAATGAAATCCTTTTAGCTTAGATGTCAGAGGGCACATGTGTTATACATATAAAGTCTCCAGATAAACCACAACAACAACCATTCAAAATAACTAATACGCATTTTTTTTTGTCCATCACATGAGTATGCAGTTGTGTCTGTGGTTTTGACTTAGATATATATTTTAATCTCTTTTAATTAATAACCAGACTAACATAAAATACAAGATCAGCATTAAACAACTATGTGGATTATAAAAGCATAAATATAACTGCCAATAAAAATAAGAGTAATACTAAGACTTGTATCCTAGAGACAACCTAAAGTGACACCTCAAAGACAACCTAAAACCATAAATGAAATAAGATTATTATAATGCTGTCAAACATTAATTAATAAAGCTTTGTGATCATACTTTGCGTGGTAAGCTTTTGGTTTCATCTGTCCGTCAGGTAGTTATCAGAATATGTTTACATATTTAGACTATGGTTTTCACACAGAACTATGACTTCATTTATCAGGATGATGCTCTACTCACTTGTGCCCGCTCTACTGCTCCCTGAGCTGTAGGGATGTCCACTATTCCTTCTCTCAGAGTGGCCAGCCTGCCCTCTAGACCCTCCACCTGGCTCGACACCAACTGGCTGGCCTCAAGATCGGCCAAAGCTGGAATAAGACAAGAAGGAGGGGGAGATGTGTGAATAATGGGGGAGAATTTCTTTTTATATTAAGTTAAGGTTTCAAAACCTTTGCATCCGGACTTAAGCATCAGGTTTTAAACCACAAGGGGGCAGTGTGCATGTTTGGGATTAGTGTGTTCTACAGGCTGCAATAGGATGCCAGATGTTTGACAGTCGGTTTCTCAAAGTTAGTTTAGCTGTGCTCTTTTACCAACTCATGTCAATCATGCCAGATGAATTTGAAGTATTTTAGTGTAAAAATTACACTACCATACTCTCCCCCTCTCTGTCTGCGTTTTAATTACCAGGTGATTTAATGCTTACATAATCTGGGTGTTTCTTTATGTTTATTTACATAAAGAGCAGAAATGGAGCATAACTTGGAGAGGGGAGGGGAGAAATAAAGAGAGGCCGGCAAGAGGCAACTGCCCTCAAGCAGAAACAAAATGGTTTTTTCTTGGCATTCATTCAAATCCTCACAGTCATAAAAGCCCAAGAGGCACACGCACACAAACACACACACGAGCGGAGAGGAGCATTCAAGTCTCCCTTTACAGACTCATCTTGGGCCAATAAGAGTGCATGTAAATTCCTGAGGTGAAACGGTGACTGATTTTCAGGACCGCTTCAGGTCCAAGTAACCTCCTTAGGTAGAGACGGAGCTGGCACAGGGAGATTATCTTACACTCAATCACTCACATTTACACTCACGCATCTGTGAGCTTTTGGAAGCCATATAAGGGCATGATCCATTACTTTTGTCTGGCCAAGGATTCATATAAAAGCTGATGTCAAATTTACACAACCCCTGTGGGATTGAGCTTTGCTGATCATAGATATCACTATTTCAGTCTCCCTATAAACCTGAAAGAATTGAGCAAAGAGTAAGGAGAGAGAAATGGGTCTTTCGTTTTAAGCTCTCTGAAATTGGAGGATGCCTCAAGGCTGTTAGGTCCCTTGAAAAGCATATGGTACTGTTTATACTGAGGAACCTGCTGTTATGGAACCGGTTCCCTTGCGCTGACTTGACAAATAATTTTTATATAGTTCAGCAAAGGTACCTTTGTTGACCTCTTGCTCTCTGCTCTGTAGCCGCTGCAGTGTGGAGGCGTGATGTGCTGATATCACCACCATGTTGTCTTTCAGAGAGGGCATGGCTCCAAGTGACCCGATCTCTGCAGAAAGCTGCTCTAATTGCGGACTTATGGCAGTGAGCTGAACAAGACGGGACTGTAAAAAACAAAAGAGGAAGACCAAAGTTCATTAATTTGCAAGTGAAGAATTATTCAAGGATAACTCAGCAGGGAAAAATGTTGCTGTCTCTGTACATCAGAAAGGGACATTTTATAAACTAGGTACGTAGGGTTCATTGACTTAAAAAATAAGCCTATGATTTGTGGTTTTCTTGAACATTACATTGACTTGTTTAATAATGATGCAGAATGATGAGATAGGATGTAGTGTATGTTTCAGCCATCTATTTTCCTTGTAATTGATCCATTTTGTGCCATTAAGCATAATCAGTGTCACCTTAAAGAATCATCATTTTTTTCTGTAAAAATGAGGAGAACCTGCAAAACATATACTGCAACAATAAATTAGTCAATTAGTCTCAAATTGAAAACTCTTAACTTGCACTTCAGGTCACAACCAGGAAGGGTTTTATCCATCTTACTTTGCACATCTTTCACTGACTTTCCAAACATTTGAGGCCTTCCCTAACTTTAAAAGATCACTTGTTTGCTCTCATGGTTATTTTAATCTACGACTTTTTTTAAATGGGTTTCGACTGATTGAAATCTGAAAAGTTTATGAAATAACTGCAGCTGCATGAGCTGAATGTTAGAGGTTGACAAAAGGGTTACAGGTGAAATTGAGGATTAAAGTCACACAGAGAAGATCAGGGTGAACATGGACGGAGACAAAGACACCTGATACCTGACATTCTCCACTCAGGCTTTTGAGCTCGTCCTTGTCACATGTTTCTACAGCCGAGGTTGAGTCCAGCCACCGGTCCTGTTTCTCAAAGGCTTGGTCCATGTCTGCCAGCTCTGCAGACACCGCTCTGACCCGGCTTTGGGTATGAACACGCTCACGGGCTGATTGCAGCTCCCTCGCACACGGATCCCACTCGGTTTGGATCAGATCTATGCCTGCCCTCACTGAGTCCACACACTCTCCCTCTTAAGAGAGAGACAGAAACAAAAAGATATAAAGGCTCACTTCAAATGTAATTAATAAATAATTAAGTATACTTTGAATTAATTTTTACAAAATTTAGTCTGAATGGGTCACGGCCTCTGTTGTAAGTTTTTGGTGTGAGTAAGAGACCCTAATGAGATTGAAAACACTAGTGGATGAAAATTGGAAAACAGACTGTAAGGATGAGAGAACAGCAGATATGAGGTGATAAAATATGATAAGTTTAGTGGAAGGTTGTTGTTAAACAAATCTACTCCAACTTAGCAGTGTTGCTCCACTACACCTCACTGCCTCTAGAACAGTGTAAACACATAAAACCCTGAGTGCCTCTTCATTTCATTGAGTAGTGATATGAAATCCGTAACCCTGCAGCCCTGCAGGCTGACAGGTTTTTACTATAATGGCATCTAAAACAATGAAATATGTAGGCTTGTAAATACTCAGAAAATACCAAGCAGCTGTGGAAAAATAGTAAAATCTTACGAGACAAACAATTTAACATGGAAATGGAAGATTTTTGTTAGAGCCTCTGAGAAACGACATATATCAGCCACTATCTTAGACCACTATGAAAGAAAGTGTTTGACAAAACTCAGATAGATTTGTGTAAAATAATTGTTTGGTTTGTGTTTGTGTAAAGTAATGTACCATTTCAGTGTCAGTGAGCAACCTCCTCTTTCCTTCATACCTCTCTCAAGCTGGTCCATCAAGACCCTTCCCTCCTGGATCACTTGACTAACTGTGGCCTCCTTTGCTCTGAGGTCCAACTCCAAACCCTGCAATGATTAATTAACACATATTACAGTGGGATTTCAAAACACGTGCTCTAACTTTAAATTGAAATTGCCGAATCATCTGGGGGTATACCATAAGTTTCTCCTGCAGGTCTGGTGTGTCAGGTGTAGTGTCAGGGTGTGTGGAGGCCAGGGCTTGAGCAGATTTCTTCCAAGTTTTAATCCAGCTCAAGAGGTCAGAAAGCTCATTTTCAAACCTACAGAACACAGAACACAATGTGTGCATTGGTGTGTGTGTGTGTGTGTGTGTGTGTGTGTGTGTGTCTTTCATTCCTACACTTTTCTGGCAAAGTAGGTTTAGTCTGTGTGTGTCCCAGTTCTTACAATCGTCTGACTTCTGCATCTGTCTCCACTAGTCGTTTCTTAGGGGGAGCAGGTGGGGCCAACTCCTGGTCAGCAAATGAAGCAGCCGAAGCCACAGCAACTGTATCCACGACGACCTGCTCTTCCACCTGAGTCATCCCAGCATCCGTCACAGCTTCCATTACCTTAGCAGTGAGATAGCGCATCAGTGAGAATGGGACACAAATCTACCACACTCACCGAGTCACAACCAAACAAGTTTAAAAATATTTTTCATATGTACCCCACTAGCCTTGTTAGGGAAAAGCAAATTCATTCACATTGATTACAATTTGAAACTTATTCTATTCACTTTATAATAATGTACAGCAGTGGTGTTAGTCAGAAATTAAATTTTGCACTTTTGCATAATGGTCCGACTAAGTTAAAATTTGACATCCAAAACAGTGGTTTTGGTCATTTATTATTCACATCACCTCACTTAAACTGACTATTTTGAATAAAGTAGAAATAAACTGCATACAATTGCCACAGTTAGTAACCATGTATCTCTATTAGCTTAGGTGTGCTACTTACTGGGACATTTGTTAAGAACAGCAATCAGGAAGACAAAACCCATTCTGAATAAAGTTACATGTAAATAAAAGGTCACACACACACACACACACACACACACACACAGACACACACCTGGAAGGAGTAGTCCTCCAGTTTCTGCACTAGGTTGTCCCATCTATGTGCCAGCTCCTCTGTACTTGTCTCAATCTTGGCTCCGACCTCAGGGCTCCGCAGGAGCGATATCACATCCTGTCCTGCATCAGACAGCTGGTCGAGAGTCCTCCTCTTCTTTTCCATGTCTTCCTTTAAAATCTACAGGATTGAATCACAAAAATAATCAAAGCCTACACTATCAATGGACACTTGATAAAGTTCACAAATGAAGGCTTAGTTAGTTGTTAAAGTATCTGCTCGGCAGCATGGAAACTACACAGACTTGGCAGACTACTTACTGCTAATTGGCGCACATTGGTATTCATTTCACTTGGGTCCCTAAAGTTGCCGGTCTGTACTTCGCTCAAGGCCTCCTCTTTTTCTGCCAACCATGCTCTAAACAAACTCTACAGAAGAGGTGGAAAATAACATGAACTTAAAGTACTTAGCAAACATTACAAATAGAGTCTTGGTGTGAACCTAGTTAACCTGTGTAAAATGTTTTGAAGTCTAAATTTCAGCATCTGATCAATACCTACATTCAAAACCAGACACATTTCAAACTCAAACAACAGTGAGTTTAGGGTTAAATGAGAATTGCAGGATGAAGAAACAAAGTTTTGATCTAAGCTTCTGTTAAACCAAAAATCTGCATCTGAAACACTGAAAGACACAAGTTAACTTCATGAAGTGAAGGACTGAACGATGCTTCATGGCTTTAAAAACTGAGCAATATTAAAGATATAAAAGGCAATGTGGGGTTTTCTCTGCATCTCAATATAGCTCAATGTGGACATTAGAGTGTTGACATGGTCCATAATGCATAATATGTGTGCTGCATGTCATACCTGGTCCGATAAAAGCTGTTGCCACACCATAAAAATTTCCTGCAGTTTGTGCCACCTCCTCTGTCCAGCGACACACAGCCGCCTCAGCGCTCACCCAAAGACTTGAATGCAGGATAAAAACAAAGGTTTATACAAACAAGGGGGATCTCAGAAACACAGTGTAAAAAGAGAGGAAACATTTGAAAACATATCATTTTGACCTCTATGTGCAGAAATACCTACACTGGTACAAATCTGTTTTACAGAAGTCATGGCTCATAGAGACCCTTTTTACAGCCTCACAAATCTATATAAAATATATGTTCACACTGCCAGCGTTAATATAAAAGTTAGTTATAAAGTTCTGAAAACTAAAAGGAGGGTAAAATATTTAGAATAATTTATGTATTCACACATACGTACATATACATGAGGTAGTAGTAAAAAAATTTACCATGTTATTATTCATGAATTGGTATTAAAAGGCGTAATGTACTGGAGGAAGACTCTCCTCCTTGAACTGACAAGTCACAAAGACATTTGACAACTCACTTGTAGTTGCTCCTCCAGGGCAGCAGTGGCACTCTCACCGCTGTTCTCATCTACCACAACCACCATGTGTGTTAGAGAGTTGACCTTCACCTGCTCTGCCTCCAGGTCGTTCTGAAGCCCCTGAACGGAAACGCAAAAAGTGAATTCAGCACGGTCACATATTACCCATTAACAGAGCTGGCAGAGAAGCTTTCTCAAAACAGTGAATAACTCAGGAAAGTTCAGGATCAAACATGTGACAAAGCGGACTGTTTTAGTACAAGACCAGTGCAGTGAGACTGACAATTATTTTAAAATTTTACTTGATCCTGTCCACATTGAGTCAATTATAATCAATTCCTTATTGATTAGCGAGCTTTTTAGTTTTTAGTGAATAGTGAGCTTTGACAGAAAATGTTTGAATGGGAAAACCGCATTTACTTTGTGCTTCTCCATTTGTTCTTTGTAGAGCTCCAGGTCTTTAGCTGCCGGTTCTGTCTCTATCTTTCTGATCCGCTCCTCTGTCTCCGCGACAGCCAATCGGAAAGCTGCTGTAATTGTTGCTGCTGAAGATCCATCAGGACTTCATGGAGCCTGAAGAGACAGTGAGGTGCACGTGTAGAGGAAGAAAGCTATCAGTTTAATCATCTTTAAGGGGAAACTACATGTTCAGCTGGTTATTTAATTGCCACACAGTAACACAACACTAGAATAAGTGACAATGCTGTATACAGACTGCATAGACAATGAGTCATGGCATGCATGCACAAGTACTTATACTTTAAATCAGGGTCAACAAATGCTCTAGTGGACATCTTAATATGAGTTATGAACAATTGTGTGTCATATACCTTGACAAAACAGATTGAGTGTTAAGACTTGTTAGGTCTTGGAGTCTTGGAGGTTTTCATGCTTATCAGGTGTCTAGCAGGTGAACTACAGCCGACGGTATTGACTACACCTAGCAGGTGTATATGAATGTGCATCTACCTGGCCTGGCGGTCCATGCTGGCCACTCGGAGGTTCTCCCAGCGGGAGTTAAGGAGGCTCATCTGCTCCCGTATTTCTTCTTCTTCCTCGTCTGTCAGATTGCCCTGGGCAATTAGTTGGTTACCCGCTTGGAGCACATTACCCACACTGCTCTGGTGCGCTGTCAGCTCCATCATAAAGGCCTTTTGGGGGAAGAGAGTTTATATATATATACAGTGAGGAAAATAAGAATTTGAACACCTTGCTAGTTTGCAAGTTCTCCCCCTTAGAAATCATGGAGGGGTCTGAAATTGTCATTGTAGGTGCATGTCCACTGTGAGAGACATAATCTAAAAAATAATCCAGAAATCACAATGTATGATTTTTTAACTATTTATTTGTATGATACAGCTGCAAATAAGTATTGAACACCTGTCTATCAGCTACAATTCTGACCCTCAAAGACCTGTTAGTCTGCCTTCAAAATGTCCACCTCCACTCCATTTATTATCCTAAATTAGATGTACCTGTTTGAGGTCGTTAGCTGCATAAAGACACCTGTCCACCCCATACAATCAGTAAGAATCCAACTACTAACATGGCCAAGACCAAAGTGCTGTCCAAAGACACTAGAGACAAAATTGTACACCTCCACAAGGCTGGAAAGGTCTACAGGGAAATTGCCAAGCAGCTTGGTGAAAAAAGGTCCACTGTTAGAGCAATCATTAGAAAATGGAAGAAGCTAAACATGACTGTCAATCTCCCTCGGACTGGGGCTTCATGTAAGATCTCACCTCGTGGGGTCTCAGTGATCCTAAGAAAGGTGAGAAATCAGCCCAGAACTACACGGGAGGAGCTGGTCAATGACCTGAAAAGAGCTGGGACCACCGTTTCCAAGGTTACTGTTGGTAATACACTAAGACGTCATGGTTTGAAATCATGCATGGCATGGAAGGTCCCCCTGCTTGAACCAGCACGTCAAGGCCCGTCTTAAATTTGCCAATGACCATTTGGATGATCCAGAGCAGTCATGGGAGAAAGTCATGTGGTCAGATGAGACCAAAATAGAATTTTTTATCATAATTCCACTAACCGTGTTTGGAGGAAGAAAATGATGAGTACCATCCCAAGAACACCATCCCTACTGTGAAGCATGGGGGTGGTAGCATCATGGGTTGGGGGTGTTTTTCTGGGACCCACTATCTGTATGTACACTATGTTAAGATAAGACGGTGTATAACCACATACCCTAAAAACATTGAGACCTAATATTGCTTATATAATCAGCACGCTGGTACTTGGCACCCACATGCTAAAAACTCAATACTAGCTTCACTTATAATACTTAATAATGCCCTGCAGAAACACTTGACATCACCTCTGCACCCTTGAGTTTGCAAGAGTTGCTGTAGCAACAGTCAGACAAGCCCATAAGCACAAACTAAAGAGCAGAGTCTGCCAAGCAGCCAATTGCAAAACAAAAGAGAAGTAAGAAAATGCTTTAAGAAGGAATATAATTGATGACTTCTTAACACCTTAGAAGAGCTGCTTCTTGTGAGCAATATGAAGCCCAATGAATTGAGTTATTGTCGGTTTTCTGTGAGCTCTCTGGATGAGTAAGCATTTTTGACTGCACATTGTTTTTAATTAGGCTTTGCTGGAGAAGTTGGAGTAAGTATGTGAACAACAAGGCTGAAACAAACTGAATAGATTGTTTTTTAGACCTCCTGAAAAGCCTGGCAGTTAAAGAGGCTTTTGATGTTGTTGCTCTCAGCTTTCAGCTTTGACCTGCATTCCAGACATTAGACTTCACAAATATTCACATTTCAGCCAAGGGAATCCAGCCAAAGCCCATTTACACACATGCACAGACACAAGCAAGCAAGTAAGCTTGGGCCAGGGCACCATGGGGTGCTGTGCGCCACTGTTCTCAGCAGAATTCCTGGCATTCCCAACATGTACAGAGCATGTACAGTTGGCTGTGGGAGGCCTCCTTATCTCTGGGATACTATCTCCAGTCTACAATGTTGTTTGCCCCTCTGTCTATGTGTGCGTGCATGTTTATATTTATGCCAGCCTGCATTTCATCTCCTACCTCGTGTGTGTGAAACTGTTCTTTGACTTCTTCCACATCGTCCGACACCTCCTCCTGAATCTGTAGGGCATCCTCGGCTGACAGCAGCCAGGTCAGCACCTCTTCCAGTGTGGTCTGGTAGCTGTCCAGGTCCACTTCCAGAAGGCTTCCCTCCATCTCCCCCTCCGTCTCTGTCAGGGTGCTGGGGGTCTCAGGCCTTGGGCTGCTGCCTGCTTCCTCCATTTGCACATTCTGAAAAACATGAGGCATAATAGTGAAATATTACTTAAAGAAAGTACTGTACTAGGCCTATACTGTACTAGGTCTAACATTGACAGATAGCATGGATCACATTTATATGGCCACATCAAAACACAAAAAAGCTCTAACATTGACGTCTATGAAACACAGCCATGCCAAGAACCTCTTTTTGTTCTTTACTCCAATTTTCACCAGTGCACATCACTTGGTGAGTTTTGAAATAGAGCCAGACATCCAGGAGGGGCCTGTGCTACTGTGAAGTACGCACAACAACCTGCCCTGTTCAGCTAAGAAAAAATAAAACAACTGCAGGCCTATTATAGGATGCAGGGAGGTGGCCCTGGCACGCTGAGCAGGTCAATCCTCATTCTAGGAATAGGAGTAGGTCTAAAACACAATAGTATCCTGGGTAAAGTAGGGCGTACAGTCAGAGAGATGGATGAACTTTAAAAGGAGAAATAGCTTATGAATTGCTTTAAGGACAAGAGGAAAACATGTTGAAATGTAACATGTTATGGAATTTAAAAAGAAACACTAGATGTAAATAGAAAGTAAGATTTTTTTGTGTAATGACAGTAGTCTTGTCAGTGCAACGTCCCTGAATACGTTATTACATCTTACACCATAAAAGATGCAGTTTCTTTATATTTTCAACACAAACTTACTTTTAAATTCCATTAAATGCACACTATGTGCACATGTGACATACTTTGTAGACAACAAAATTATTAACAAACTACTTCAGATTTCCCTTTTTCTGAAGGAACGCAGCAAAAAATTTGACAGAGCTCAACAAATCTGTCTGGAGTTGAAATGAACAGGAGATAAAATCTTTGCAGCGGCAGCCACGCCAAGTCAATGATGACAGACATGCTAATGGGTATTTAGGGCTGGTACAGTAACACGTCAATTGGACCTTTGTTTTCCATGCGGCAAGTACACAAAGGTAATATCTGTGTAGCAAACTCTAGAAAAGGTCAAATGCTGAAAATATTCAGTGACTTTTTGGATATATTGGAGTAAGTCACACAAATACTGTAAGGCCTTGTGTTAGACCAGTAGAGGTTGGCAGAGACAAAGCAAAAATTAGAGAAAGAGGAGGAAGGGGTTAGAGAGAGAGAGAGAGAGAGAGAGAGAGAGAGAGAGAGAGAGAGAGAGAGAGAGAGAGAGAGAGAGAGAGAGAGAGAGAGAGAGAGAGAGAGAGAGAGAGAGAGAGAGAGAGAGCACTGCAGCCTTGGTCTATTTATTGACTTGAATGGCTGTAAAATAGCTGTGGTCTGGCTCAACAAAACGCTTTATTATCACCAGATGATTTGCCCAACTCGATGCCTTCATTCATCACTTTTGCAGTTGTAATTCTGGAACATGTATTGCATCATAACGCATATGTCAGTACACTTCATCATCAGTGATATTCCAATAAGGCAACAAAATTATATTAGATCACAAGCTGTTGTTGTTGACAATATTGAAAATACCAACATTAAAAACTCGACAACAATACCATGAACCAATATAATGGACCTTAAACTAAGGTGGGAACCAAACACAGTCATCAAAAACAAAGAGCCTTTATTTTTCCTCTTTCCACTTCCAGCAGCAATACGCATCACTTCCTATGGAGTGAGAAACTGTGCCAGGAAAGTAAACCCCTTGTTGGACCAATCATGGCACTATTTAAAAAGACTTTTCCAGCACTCGTTCCAGGACGTGTGAAGTAAGTGCCCATGGGCAATAAAAACGTAAGAGGTGGTTTTTGGATTTTCTAACTTCTGACTAAAAACCTCTGAAACGAGCTGCCCCAGGGATGTATGTGCATGAAAGAAATGAGATTTTTGGGGGGTACGGAACTTGGTTTGCTGTAGTTACTATGGAATATACAGTATGTTAAGAACATAAACAGGATCTCAATCACAAGTTAGTAAAACAGCAGGAAAGTCCAATCAAGGTGTAGAAATAATTTGATCACAGATGTTAAACATTGAACAGTATCAGTTTGTGCATGTGAATCGCACACTTACGCCACCCACCCACAAGAACACCAGTATCTTTAATGCTCAAATAACCTTCCCTGTCAACTCTCTGCGCACACACTCCCATTCTCACCAATTTATTCCCTCATTTTCTTTCACCCATTTACAGCTCTGCGTTTCCAGAAGCATGCAACTCGGTCGGCTGGCTAATGTCAGAGGGGTGAGTCATGGCTCTGCTTCCTATTTGCCTGCGCCTGCTGTGCTTTTCATGAGCAGTGCTGGAGAGAATGAAGGAGAAAGCTTTTTAGGGGTGGGGGGGGTGACTCTTCTATCTGGCAACACACAATGACACAATATTCCTTATGCTTGCACATAACAGCGTCTGTGGCCTTCAAACTGAATGTTATCAGAAACACAACACAGCAGCAAAGGTTGAAGCAGTTATGGGTTTAGATTTGCATGTGACTTCAGCTTTTCAGTGGTTGAAGCTGTCGTTCAACAGCTGAACTATCATCTCTCCGTTCATAAAAAAAAGAGTTAACGGTTTGTTTACACCAGCACTGACAGGCAGCCACTGGGGGAGATTTATCTGATAGACTAATGCACTGTGCCACTACTGAAATAACTGCACCATGGGGATTAAGGAGGTAGTACACTGTTTAGGGTATCGAGAACCAGTTCTGAACTGAAACTTGTTCCTAATTTATAAGAACCAGCTATCTGTTACCAAACACTCTTTTTTATTCCAGTTATAAATTCCTGAGGTTTGGACCTAATGTGCTTCTGCCGGTTACCAGCTGTGAATTTTTAAAGTTTCACGGAAAAGAGCACCTAGGATTCCTTGCAAAACGTGTGTATCCATGGATTTCAATGAGCACCATTTCTGTGAGCAGTTTTGTAAGAATAGTGACTCTCACCTTGGTCTAGACCTACGAGTCCTACCTACTTTGCCCCAAAATCATTATTCAGAAAAGTCTGAGGTGCTCTTTGCAAGCTTATCTTGTTCCCTCCTGTATCATATCACATAAAGTACAAACCTACTGTGTTGTGTGTTTTACCTGAGCACTGATGCCTGGACCTGAGTCCTCAGACACTTTGTATTTGCGTGGCAGGGTCTCCACTTCTCTGATAGCCTCCATGCTCACATCTTTGGGCAGCACAGCGAACAGCGATGTTACGTACATGATGATCGACTTCTTATCTGGTAACTGCACCGCCACGTCTGAGAGAGGGGGGGCAAGATGGTGGATGTATAGGGCAGGAAGATCAGAGATAGAGCATGATAAGCAGAAGGGAGAAAGGGGAGAAAAGCAGCATGGTAGATGTAGTGAGATGGCAGTCAAGGTTGACAGGAGGAGATTAGATGGGAAGGAAGGTGAGAGGCAGAGAAAAAAATCAAGTTGAGGCAAGTTGTACTGAATAAAATTGGCTTTGACACAGGTCAGGTGTAACAAGAAGTGTCTGAAGATAGACCGCTTACATTCATACACACTGAGGATTTACAGGTACTCCTAGAAAAAACATTCTGAGCAAACAGCTTCTTACAAATCTTCAGCCAAATAAAACACCAAGGTATTTGCTCCACCGTGAGTGTGTCCAACTGCTGGCAGGACATAAAGGAAGGCTTCGTGAACACAGACCGTGTTTATTATGTGGGAATTTTAGACAGTAAAATGTATGTCATTCCACAGCCAACTATTATTTGGGACTACTATAAAAGGTACTTTATAGGTCACTTTTTTTTTTGTAACCAATTTTTATTTTCATTTTCATAAAAGCTTCCTACAGTTATTCCTGCCCAAATAAATACAGTTGATCTATGTGCCCAATGTGGGAAAGTGTTTAAAACAGCTCAGAATTGCCGTACCTTCAGCATCCAGTAGCCTCTCAATGGCCAGCTGGTCTTTGGCTACTGTGAAGGCATGGTCCAGTCTCTCCACAGGGCTCAGTCTGACCACGTGATCCCAACTGAATGCTTCGGCCTGAAGACACAAAGAACTAGCGATTAGAGCAGCAACATGGAGACTATAACATTCAAGATTTCCAGTATTAAGGTTACAGTCTCAGATAATTCATAAAACACATATCTGCATAAATATGCACATTTCTCTAAGCACTGGTGCTGTTGTAATAAAGGTAAATCTTAAAACACTGATAACCCTTTTACGTGAATTGAGCAGAACTGTCAATCATCTGGTTTTAAGAACACAGCTTCTGTCTTACATTCACTTGTGTAAAAATGTGTTTTGTACATATCAACAATGTGATAGTAACTTAGGTTTCTAGAGACATTATTTTGAAAATAAGTGACCATTTCCTGAGCATATCACTTTTGCAGAAAAAAAAAGGGACAAATGTTTTAAACATATATCTGTCCTCCATACAGAAAAGACTCGTCCCTTAGTGGTGCAGGGGGGGACTTGTGTTGAGGCCAGTTGGGTGTGGAATGTGTGTGCTCAGTGATCCATCTTAAACCCTGGGCCAGGTCTAAACCAACACTGGCCCTTCTCACAGCTCACAGGCCTGTGTATGAGTGTGTGTGTGCGTGCATGTAACGATACTAGTAAGGACAAGGGGTTACAGAAAGCGGGAAAAACATCCCGGACTTCTCTCGCCGCTTTCTTTCACACGCAACAGTGGACACGCACACACCAAGCGTGTGCAAACAGTGGCATGGTAGGCGTAAACAGATCAAATCAAGCAGTGTACACACACCCAGCAGGCGCTGACCTGTTAACCTGACCTCCCGCCACTTACACAGCGTGGGTATCCTCACAATCTCTCCTTCACAAACAAACGTTTCGAGGCCTTGGTTCCTTCTTTTTTTTTTTTCGCAATAACATTTTTTATTTAAGCAAAAGTACAAAACTCTGGTCTAGATGACATTATACAGAAACTACACATACCGAAGAAGGCACAGTGCACCTTTTCTATAATCCTTCCTTGCGATCAAATGTTTCCACGCCAAAACAAAGAGGAAATATGGGAAGGAGGGACAAAAACACAACAACAAGAATGATGTCTGCAGCTCACAAACAAGACACTCAGAAACAGACACAGACAAACACACACCAAAACAAGAGGCATTGACAGGGAGACCAGCATAAGACAAAAGGGACCAAACACACACACAAATAGAAGCAAGAAAGCCGTAGCACAAATCTACAGCATGGACTTCAAAGACTCAGCAATGCTGAGCCAAGCGTCCAAAGTCTTTCCTGGCGTTCCATTTATAAGAGCCGTGGAGAGCTCCATATATATGACATCCAAAAAGGAAAGAGTCCATATACGAATAGAAAAGTCATGGTGGTTTCCAACGGGTTGCAATCATTCTCTTGGCTGCTGTAAGTCCAGCAAAAACAGCATGTTTTTGAGTTTTAGAGAGCTGGAAGGCTGACAAATCATTCAGAATCAAAACATTGACAGTAATCGGTACTGAATCATTAACCAGGGCAGATATTTTGGATACAATATTGTTCCTGTACTGACCAACAGGAGAGCACTCCCAGATCATGAGAAGATATGCACCTTGAGCTTTTAGTGGGCAGAAAGTGCATAAAGGGCTGTTAATTATTTTCATGTGATGCATAATCACAGGGGTGAGATATGTCCTATTAAGGAAATTGTAGTAAATCTGCTGATGGTCTGGATTGCGTGATACTTCTGGAATGTTAGACCATACATCATGCCAGTCAGATACTCAGTCATGGGCGAGGCCTTGGTTTCTTGAAAGCATTTGAAGGTCATATGTCAAATATGTAATGTGAAATAAATCATCCCACAGCAACAAATATCACAACACGGCACATAAAAGAGTATGGAAAATGCTGTCTCACAAAATTGGTAAGCAAGAAGTCAATAAAATTCAGACTAAATATATCAAAACACAAAAACATGAATGTAGAGAGAGAATCAGCTTATCAGTTTCATCAGATCGCTGAAGTGAAATGTTTGTCACCATGACCACATTTTGTGCTCCAGCAACCCCCAGAATCTACAATCTCTCCTCACCTGAAGTGGTGTAGAATGCCGTTGACAGCCAGGCCGTCAGCCCAGCTGGTGGTGAAGTTCAGCACATTGACTTCTGGGTATGAGCGGGTGCACTGGCGTACCCAACTCAATAAGATCTTCTCACTGTTGGTCTGCTGCAGGTTGGACATGATATCCTTCATGATGTCTTTCACCTAAACAATGATGGAAAAACGGATATGGGTGAATTGACATTTTGTGAATTGGCCCACTGTGACTGGCACAGATTTTTAAAATATGTAAGAAATGACATGAGGATGATAATGTCAGATGTCGAGTATGCACAACAACAAACAGGAGTGACATTAATAGTAAATAAATTATAATTAATAATGAAAAACTAATATTGAAAGAACTGACAGTGCCTAACCCTTTAAATTGAACCTCTAGATTAACTTAATTGTAAGGTTTAAATGTGAAAGCAGTAGATAAGCATGTTTACATGCATGCTCGCATTTGTGTGCACATTGATTCTGATTTTCCATCATCTGTATTTTTAATCCATCTGGGGATTCTGAGTTCACAGTCAGAGCAAACATTAATGAGTCTTTGTGTGTATGTGCAGTATGTGGGTGGAAAGAAAACAACAGCATAGGTGTCTCTATACGTGTGCTCACCTGCCAGTGAAGGATAATACTCCAAATGAGGCCCAAAGTCAGTTTGTGGTTCCCATCCACAATATCAGTCCCTCCTATGTTTACTAGATCAACCTGCAAGAAATAAGGATGACAACGAATAAGACTCATTGAAAATAAATAATTAATAATACAAGTTGTGAATTTATTGTTAAGTAGAAATGATTCCTGTTTTGAGCAGATAAGTTGGAAAACCAACGCAATTGCACACAATATAAAAGTTCTCAGGGAAAATCTTTTATGTTTGCTGCAATAAAAAATATTTTCAAAATTAAGCTTATTACAGAACTTACAACCCCTTAAAGTTTTAACATCTGACATTAGCATTCTTCATGTAGTGGAGTAATGGCTTCAAATCTTAATGAGTGTCCACATTGTTACAGCTGAAAACTTCTGAAGCATACATTTTCAACACACAGTGGATTATACTACCCCAATTACACCCTTCCACTGCTACTTATAAAGTGTGTCTGCAGCCTTGCCAGACATTTTAGACACAATATGAGGTGAGGCCAAGTGCAGACTGATTACATAAAAATATTTTGGAAAGGATCAAAGCACAGAGTGGAACATGAGGTCAAGTGTCTGGTCAAAAAGTGACCTCTCTGCCTACAGCAGAGCTGACCTTTCTTTAGTCCCAAGGAATAAATGATACTGCAATAACACTACAATAACGCCCTCTGTGGTAGAGGCAGAGCTGGAGGATGATGGGGTTTGTCGTCAATTTCCCTGGTGGAAGTCGCTGAGGTAGTCAAACAACTCCACAGCGGCAAAGCCCCAGGGATTGATGAGATCCGTCCAGAAATGCTGAAGGCTCTGGGTGTGGAGGGGATGTCTTGGTTGACACGCCTCTTCAACATTGCGTGGAAGTCTGGGACGGTGCCTAAGGAGTGGCAGACCGGTGGTGGTTCCCCTTCAAAAAGGGGACCAGAGGGTGTGCCAATTACAGGGGTATCACACTTCTCAGCCTCCCTGGTAAAGTCTACTCCAAGGTGCTGGAAAGGAGGGATCGGCCGATAGTCGAACCTCGGATTGAAGAGGAACAATGCGGATTCCGTCCTGGCCGTGGAACAACGGATCAGATCTTCACTCTCGCAAGGATCTTGGAGGGGGCCTGGCAGTATGCCCAACCAGTCTACATGTGTTTTGTGGATCTGGAGAAGGCGTATGACCGGGTCCCCCGGTAGAAATTGTGGGAGGTGCTGCGGGAGTATGGGGTGAGGGGGTCCCTTCTCAGGGCCATCCAATCTCTGTATGACCAAAGCGAGAGCTGTGTCCGGGTTCTCGGCAGTAAGTCGGACTCGTTCCAGGTGAGGGTTGGCCTCCGCCAGGGCTGCGCTTTGTCACCAATCCTGTTTGTAATATGTATGGACAGGATATCGAGGCGTAGTCGGGGCGGGGAGGGGTTGCAGTTTGGTGGGCTCGGGATCTCGTCCCTGCTTTTTGCAGATGATGTGGTCCTGATGGCATCATCGGTCTGTGACCTTCAGCACTCACTGGATCGGTTCGCCGAGTGTGTGAAGCGGCTGGGATGAGGATCAGCACCTCTAAATCTGAGGCCATGGTTCTCAGCAGGAAACCGATGGAGTGCTTTCTTCAGGTGGGGAGTGAGTCCTTACCCCAAGTGAAGGAGTTTAAGTACCTTGGGGTCTTGTTCGCGAGTGAGGGGACCATGGAGCGTGAGATTGGTCGGAGAATCGGAGCAGCCGGTGCGGTATTACATTCTGTGTATCGCACCGCTGACGAAAAGAGAGCTGAGCCAGAATGCAAAGCTCTCGATCTACCGGGCAATTTTCGTTCCTACCCTCACCAATGGTCATGAAGGCTGGGTCATGACCGAAAGAACGAGATCCAGGGTACAAGCGGCCGAAATGGGTTTCCTCAGGAGGGTGGCTGGCGTCTCCCTTAGAGATAGGGTGAGAAGCTCAGTCATCCGAGAGGAGCTCGGAGTAGAGCCGCTGCTCCTTCGCCGAAAGGAGCCAGTTGAGGTGGTTCGGCATCTGGTAAGGATGCCTCCTGGGCGCCTCCCTAGGGAGGTGTTCCAGGCACGCCCAGCTGGGAGGAGGCCTGGGAAGACCCAGGACTAGGTGGAGAGATTATATCTCCAACCTGGCCTGGGAACGCCTCGATCCCCCAGTCGGAGCTGGTTGATGTGGCTCGGGAAAGGGAAGTTTGGGGTCCCTTACTGGAGCTGCTGCCCCCGCGACCCGACTCCAGATAAGCGGATGAAGATGGATGGATGGATGGAATAACACTATCAATCTAGTAGATCTTTAGATGCAGCTTTATTAGACTCATGTTAAATTTGCCCAGTAAAGTCAAGTTTTTCCACAGCTAGAACATGACATCAAAGTGAGGCACATTTCAATGATACGTATTTTTAATATACTTTAAACTACAAACATCCAGTATTATTTTGATATCCATGTAGTTTCAAAAACTAAAAAGATTTCTTTTACTCCAGGCAGCAGCCTTTAAGGGTGATTTATGGTCCTACGGAGGCTCCACGCAGAGTTTATACTTGTGCGTTGGGGTTTGCGTCAATCTCTTTAAGAGAATAGCAGGGCCGGCATGTGTATGTGCATGGGGAGTGATGTGGATTAGCTTTAGAGCGAGTACTGACTCTCAAAGCATTGTGGGAGAAAAAAAGTGTCTCCGCTCTGCATTCTGGCCACGTTCAAAAATCTGTAGCAAGAAAAGTTAGCCCTCTCCTTGACGTCATGTTGTTTATGGACGAGGACTAGGAAATGAGTAGGGGGAAAAGCAACTCTACCAAGCCATGGGCAAGCGAGGTGAGGTTTTTAGAGAGGTGTACGTCATGCTATGTCGTAAGGTCCATGTCTCCACGTACAGTGGTGTTCGAAAGTTTGTGCACCCCAGGAAAAAAATTGTATTAATGTGCATAAAGAAGCCAAGAAAGGAGGGAAAAATCTCCAAAAGGCATCGTATGACAGATTAGATCTTTGTATAATGTCACAAAAAGTTAGATTTTATTTCCATCATTTACACTTTCAAAATAACAGAAAACAAAAAAATGGCGTCTGCAATAGTTAGGGCACCCTGCAAAGTAATACCTTGTACTGCCCCCTTTGGCAAGTATCACAGCTTGGGAATGCTTCTTGTAGCCAGCCAAGAGTCTTTCAGTTCTTGTTTGAGGTATCTTCGCCCATTCTTCCTTACAAAAGTCTTCCAGTTCTTTGAGAATTCTGTCTGTCACGCACGCTCTTTTGAGGTCTATCCATAGGTTTTCAATTATGTTAAGGTCAGATTGTGAAGGCCATGGCAAAACCTTCAGTTTACGCCTCTTGATGTAATCCACCGTGGATTTTGAGGTGTGTTTGGGATCATCATCCATTTGTAGAAGCCATCCTCTCTTTAATTTCAGCTGTTTCACAGATGGCATCAAGTTAGCATCCATAATTTGCTGAAATTTTATTGAATCTATTTTTCCTTCTACTCGTGAAATGTTCCCTGTGCCACTGGCTGCAATACAACCCCAAAGCATGATTGATCCACCCCCCAAGCTTAACAGTTGGACAGAGGTTCTTTTCATTAAATTCTGTGCCCTTTAGAAGAGTAGAAGAGGTTTTCTTCTGATCTTCCATGAAGACCATATTTGTACGAGTGTCTTTTTATAGTGGAATGATGTACCACAACTCCAGTGTCTGCCAGGTCTTTCTGGATGATCGTCACAATCCTGCGAGCTGTTCTGTCTGATATTTTTCTTGGTCTTGCAGATCTTGCTTTAACTTCCACTGTTCCTGATGACTGCCATTTTTGAATTACATTCCAAACAGAGAACATTGGCATCTGAAAACGCTTTGCTATCTTCTTATAGCCTTCTTCTGCTTTGTGAGCGTCAACTATTTTCAGTTTCAGTTTTCTAGACAACTGCTTAGAAGAAGCCATGGTGCTGATTGTTGGGGCAAGGTCAGATGAGTCTGGGCATTTAAAACCTTAAGATTGACATCACCTGGTCTTTCCAGACAATTATTGAGAACAATCCATGACACCGTCAGGTCCCAGCTTTCCAAAGGGGGCGGTGCATGCTAGAAACTTTGCAGGATGCCCGAACTTTAGCAGACGCCATTTTTTTGTTTTCTGTTATTTTGAAAGTGTAAATGATAGAAATAAAATCTAACTTTTTGTGAACTTTTGATGCCTTTTGGAGATTTTTACGTCTTTTCTTGGCTTCTTTATGCACATTAATACAAATTTTTACCTGGGGCGCCCAAACTTTTGAGCCCCACTGTACCTATGTACATAGCCACAGCATAGATTTAATGCAGAACCATAAATCACGCTTCAAAAGCTTGTGGGAATTCTGGCCTTTCCTGCCAGCTGACAGACTCTGCTGGACCTACAGCCTCTGCTACTTCCCATAAACATGCACTTCCCACTATCTCCCACTGCTAAGATCAAGGCATTAAGACCATATTATTACACACAGACAGGAGGCGGGATGAGGGAGCGAGGGAGGCAGACAGACAAAGAAAAATACAGAACTCGATGTAGAACAAAAGTATACATCCAAATAGATAGGCCATAAATGTACAAATCTCTGATAGTGTTACACAAAATCAAATGTACCATTGCAAAAGACTTTGTGAGTTTTTACTTCAACAAAACACAACAGCAGCTACGTTTACAGTTCATTACAGTTCCCGCTTTTCTGACGGAACTGTGCTGTCATATGTTGCTAAACTGAAACCCTGCAGTCTCTTTGACCTTAATGATGTACATGGTTTGTCTAAATGCATCTGCCAAACAGCAGCTGATGTGACAGTAGCTACAAAAAACAGCAGAAAACTCCAGATACTCACATTACTTTGATGCAGAACTTGAAGTACTTTGTTGACGTTGTTTAGAGCATGCACTCTGGTGGAGCCTCTCTCTTTGGTCTGAGGAACAAGAAAAGCAACACAAATCATGTGACGACATGTTTAGTGTTTACTAGCTTATCATATGGCTGCAGGAATCTTTGGCAGTTGAAGGAAAAAAGTATGGCATTGCCGCACAAATAAAAAAAGGTATGTCATCACTCAGCAGAGTGTTGCTCTTTATACATTCATCCCCCTCATTACCCTATCAGCAGTGTCCACATGCCAACTTGTGGAAAGAATGGCAGAAAGAATAGCTGCCAAATACAAATCTTTTTTTAAATCGTCACATACCTCAACCACTCATTAGCACCCCATTATAGAATTAGTATCAGAAAGTGTGTGTGTGTGTGTGTGTGTGTGTGTGTGTGTGTGTGTGTGTGTGTGTGTGTGTGTGTGTGTGTGCGCGCATGTATGGCATAGAGACAGTTGGCACTTAGTATGGCTGCAGGTGCTAGAAAGCAGATATGCTGCTGAAGGGGTGACAGTGAAGGGACACTATAAAAAGGAACACTGAAAAAAAAAAAAGTGTGCTTGTAAGTGGGAGACATACATAAATACATAGTGATGGACACTGATCAATCAAATGTTTATCTGTTTTTTTACCTTTTTTTTATAGATAGTGTTTGTTGGAGAAACAATACATTAAGTATCAATTTCACTGCCAAATCTGAAAATAAGCTACATGCAGGAAATGCTACAATCTCTACAAATCTATTAGTGATACAATGGGAGATTTAATTTGTTTGCAAGACATCTGTTCTTACTTTACAATTTCTATTCAAAATACATCTGGAGTTAATATTTAAGTTTACGTGAAGTAATGCCGGTGCTTGTACTGCTTTGAGTGGATGCAGCCGTCACGTTACAGCTATAAAAACACTGCACTCCGGTCATTTCATTGCATGCATTGCCTAAAAAACGCACATTTAAGTGTTGCTACCACCCTCGCTTGAAATTAGTGTTTTAAAAATGTCTCCCTTGTTGTCCAGCTTGCTAAAATGTATTCACACAACAAACATGTTTTTTTTCATGCCACGGCTAGCTCAAGTTTCAAATTAAGTCAAAGTTTGGTAAGTGTGTGTTGACCAAGTATTGATAAGGTAAACCAATAGTAGTGAAGCTAAACAAATCTCAGGAATTTTAGGGTCAGGTGACTCATTTCTTAATAATTTGTTTTCCGTGTGACACAAAAAGTCTGGAAACCTTGAGACACACACACACACACACACACACACACACACACACACACACACACACACACACACACACACACACACACACACACACACACACACACACACACACACACACACACACACACACACACACACACACACACACACACACACACACACACACACACACACACACACACACACACACACACACACACACACACACACACACACACACACACTACAAAACACTCATAGAAACTCACCAGTACAGTGCCAGTAAGACCCTCCAGCAGGTCTAGCAGCTTCCTCCCATCCTTCAGGTCAGAGAACATATCCTTGATGGGTGTCTTCCCCGTCTAATTGGAGAAAAGAGCACAACTGGTGAGAGAGTGTGGCTCAGAAACAATAATCCACATGTTGCTGCAAGCAACCAATAAACAAGCCGATCAAAAAACACACTCAGACATTTGTATTTCAGAGTTAAGATATTAACCATGGATCAACTATGTAAATTACAGTTTATTATGCATTTACAGGGACAGTCAAATTGTCACAAAAATGTACATGTCAAAGTTGACTTAAATCCCTTTGAGAAGGATTTATAACATTTACATGCACTTTAATAAAAATGACTATGGCCATGAACAATGATGCAGCAGAGAAGTTAGGCAGGACATTACAACCACTATCATACCTATCGCCATTCAACACTCTGAAACCATCAAAAGCAGAAAAGAGAACTAACAGAATTTAAGAGCTTCAGAGATTATGCTAGCGGGTCTGAGGAGTGCAAATATTTAAACAAGACCCATTTGCAAAATCAACTAAAGATTTTTAACACAATTTGTAAATGGTGTGCTACTAAGAAAAATTAGATAGGAAAACAGGACCACACATTAGCACTCTTTGAGAGAAACTGTTGCTGGGTAGAGCAATGGACTTGCATTAAAACAAAATAATATGATTAGTTATTTGTTCTAATCATTTGCAATTAGGGTTTGTGCTTTGTTTTATCAAATCAAGATGAGATAGTATAAGTTAGTAAGTAAGTAAGTAGTATGAGTGCAACAAGATTTACACAACGATAGGTAAACATTTCAACAGTTTAGTCCACTCCACTGCTAGCAGCAAAGTTGGCTGCTGGCGGACTGTCACCCTCTTCAGTGTGGGACAAGATACAGAAATCAAAGTCTCCAGGTACAGATTCATATTAGAAATAGATTTAGATTTTAGGACAGAAATAACTTTCATTTAGTCCCACCACTTTACTCCCTCTTTAAAGTGTTTTATTTCAATATCAGGCAGATGAAGCCCTTTAGTTTTAAAATCACTAATTCAGCTTCTTGGGTTTCCAAATACATTTGCATTTTCTAGTGTGTTTTAAGTAGTGCAGTTTGGCATTAACTTGAACTGGTCTACAATCTTACCTTGGAGAATTGTGCATTTATCCATTTGGTGAATGTTTTCTTCTGTACTGCATCGTGCTCATCTGTGGAACAGAATGAAAAGGGGTTGTTAGACAGGTGAACAGGTGTATCAAATATTAAATCGACAATTGGCAGTATGTACTGTGTCTTATGAGGACTGCAAAGAACATTGTAAACAGTTAAAAGTCCATTTCCACTTGTTTATTTCAGGAGCCCACTGGCCAAACTCACTCTCACGCCAACATGCTGGTAAATGGTAATTTTAAAGCTTTTAAAGCTTTTTTTTTTTTTAAAGCTTAAAAGCATTGTGATCAATGTGGCTGGAACATCAGAAAAGTACAGCAACAAAATGGATAATCTGTACAAAATTTCAAAAGGTATGTCTGGTCAGTAATGCCAACACACCATGTAAAAAGAACTACAACTATCTTGCCCATTTATAATGTTCCCCTGGTCTCTGAATCCAATTGTACAAATATTTCACATTTCTTGCAGCTGGACTCCCTCCCTCCCTGCTCCTTCTTGGTTCTTTCCAACATGGCTCTCTAATAAGGCCTCATTGTGTGTCAGGCATAGGGTCAGCTGCTTTGATGTGCCTTGGCGATGGCTGGCTACTGTAATAGATCAAAGTAGCTCATACAAAAAACATTTGTTTTACTTTGTTAGTCCGACATTTAAAAGAATATGGAGGAAAATCCATTACAATTTATTTTAGCTTGAGACAAATTTAGAACTGGACAAAATTACATAATGATGATAAATGAAGATGAATGTTTTACAAACATAACTGGGTATCAGATTTGGTGGCACAAACTGTGTAGAAAACATTTTGAACCGCAGCCTTTTAAGTAATGTGTAAAGTGATGATTCAAAACATGTGATTAGAGCTTTTAAGATGTGAGGACTTAATTATTGTATCCCATAATTTAGTAAATTAAATCCCTTTGATTTTTTTTTTACTTTATAGACAAAATAAGCAAGTCATCACTTGCACTGATCAGGCCATGAAAAGAATTCATCTTGCACAGTCAAGTAATTAATTGAACGATTCATTCAATTCCAGACCAGTACATCAAATCATTGTACACACATAATAAAATTCATAAACAAAGTTCAGCAGCAGTATGAACTTCCACAGCCAAATACAGAACAGCAGCATCAAAAATAGAATTGTACAGAATTTTACGCCTGAGAGAACGGGTGCAATCTGTCACTGCGTCGAAGAACCTCCGATACACTAGTACTTCAGCCTGTCATGCTCTTAGTTTAGGTTAAGGTAGTCTATATCCTTGACGTTCCCATCCTGGGATTGCTCCATAGGAAATTCCACAGGATGCATGTATTTTAAACAATTTCCGTTTCCTTCCGCTTTCTTTTGTTGGAATTTTAAACTCCGGTGGATTCATGAGGCCTAAGGTTGACTGCACCACAGATCTCTGCATTGTAAATTGAGACAGCTAGCTAGACTATATGTTCAATCTGAGTTTTCTCTCGCACAAATATTTTGCAGCAGCTCTGTGTGGAGCTTAGCACCGCCCAAGACAACTGTGAGTTGTTTAAAGAAATGTCAATAAACCAGAGCAGGTTTTTCTCCCATCCCATAATGCTATGTGGAGTAGCCAGACCCTCCTCCACTTCGCAGCGAGTGGATGGTCTGGCAAAACGAGACTAAGGTTAAGGTTATGTTTAGTTTCCTTTTTTTCCCCATGTGCTCTTTCTGTACTGTAACCTCCTAAATAACCACTTCATTATGTTGTCAGTCTGTCTCAGAATTGTACACCTGGGGGGGGGTCAAAAAAGAAATGCATTCACATCTGCTTCTACGCACCGTGACGGAGGTCCAGGACTAATCTAGGGGCTGAGAAGAGGTAAAAAAAAAAAAATGTCCGATGAGCATTTAACTGCCACTGTCATTCAACTAGCTGCTGGGTAAAGCACCATGAACTGCACAAAAGGTCAAAGGTTATGATCACGAGCCCCAGCAGTCATCAGCTTCTTTGTTTGAGGTGTGTGGAGTGTATGTTGTGTGTGTGTGCACAGCCGCTGGCTGTGTGAGAAGGGGCATAAAAACAAGAATGTACTGCAAAAGGAGGCCAGAGGTGGGGATGAGAGAGGTGAGAGGATGAGATTAATGGTGGTGGAAGATTGTTTTTTTGAACTATAAAGGGTCTACGTATAGAGGGTGCTGTATGCTATTCAGATTGTAAAGCCCTGTAGAAGAAATTAGTAATTTTGGGCAATACAAAACAAAAAGACATGACATAATTTGGGAATAAGACAAGAAAGAGTTTCTACCTTTTGTACGTTATCCCTAAATTCCATTCTTTGGATAGACATTCATTTATTGACTACACTTTAAAACTTTCTAGTTGTCACACATGGTGAATGCATTAAAGTTGCTGTCAGGTATTTTTATTATCCAGTGTCACAGTATGCATAAATATGTATAAATGTATGACAATGTGTATGAGGACTAGTCTAGTTTTTAGTTTGTGTGTCATTCATAGTAGGAAATGGGGAAACATAATTTCTATATGATCTAAATGCTGCAAAAATGTCATGAAAACCAGAGGAGAAGATGACTGGGGCTGGAAGTATGGAGGGTTATTTCTGTGGAAAGAGACAACTGGAATGGTGAGAGGGGGACAAAAGCAGGAGAGGCTAGTTTCCTAGCCTGGAATGCACTACCTCTATTTGCAATTATCTTTAAAGTGCTTTGAACCATAACACTGTAAAAGGCCCAACTGACAGTAATGTTGACCTATTTTTCCACATAAATCTCCAACAGGGACAATAAAACCTAATGAAGTCTTTCTCAAAAAGGTGAAGAAGACAAAGACGTGATGGCTGAAGGTGATGCTGAATGAAGATGATGGAGAAAAGGATACAGGAGACAAAGAAGTCTTTGAAAAATAAAACGACAGCATGATTGACAAAGGGTATATGACATAACAGGGGCCCCCAATAACAGTAAATTACTTACAGGTGGAATGGTTGGTGGAGTGAGGAAGAATAATAGACAGGCAGACCACAAGACAAAACAACATCAAAAACAGGAAAGAAGGTCACAAAAGATAAAGAGAGAGAGACAGCTAGAGGGAGAGAAAAATGCTGGCAAGAACATTTAGAAAACAACTCACAAGGGGCATGATGAGCTGGACAGGTACAGTACAGACATGCTTTCAACACAATATCAATTTTCTTTTTATAAAAAGTCCCATGCGGAGGCCCTACTGTCCTTACAGCCTTATCGGCACCCCTGTGGAGGGCCTCTGAGGCCTCTGAGGGTCCCTGTGGGCTCAGGTCTCCTGGACTCTCCACCTTACCACCTTGACAGGACAATACACTTGATTCATACATGCTGCTCCAGCTCAATCTGTCTACTGCTCCTACTCACCACAGCACAGGAATGTCTTACTGCTGGACAGATCAAAGCGACAAGGTGTGTGTGTGTGTGTGTGTGTGTGTGTGTGTGTGTGTGTGTGTGTGTGTGTGTGTGTACCCTTCTGTTTATCACCAATAAAACATATGTCCACTCACAGTATGGCACTTTGCTTAAAACTGTTAACATCTGCAAACACAAGTACTTCAGCCATGGATGTTATATGTACCACTTACATGCTGACATTTATATGATGAAATCACGTCGTACACACTTAAAGTTAGTTGTGAACAAATTGTCAAATAAGCTGTGGCCCTAAAAAAAAATTCTGTCTAACAGAAAAGTGGTATGTGTGGTTGTGTTGTTCACCGAGACCTGACTCGAAGCTCCACAGGCGGCACCCGTCATCTAAACCAAACGGAGCATTTCCGGTAAGCGAGAACGCATCTGGCAGACATGTCCTGTTGTGTGCTACATGTGTGAAAGTAAAACTCCGGACAATGTCAGGACCTGATTCCTTGGACATTGTCTAGAGTTCATATGTAACTTACAATTTAAATCCACTAATGCGGCTGCTAATTGAAGCCTGTCGACATAACAACTTGGCCTGGTATATATTTAAACCATAAAAAGGTATCAATAGAGGCATTGAACACATCAAATGGTGGATGCTTTTCAAGAGACATATTCTGCCTTCTTGTTCTGTTAATTATTACTGTGGAATAAGAAGCATTACTGAAGTCTAGTATAGCTTACAAGAAACCAGTCTTTTAGGCAAGTAGAAGTGAACAAAGTCACAGGATCATTTATTTGCAGAACAAATGTCACCCCTGTCAAATAATCAGTCAATATATTTCACATAACTGAGCGGCACCCACTCACAATTGCCGTGTCATGTACAGTCATGTACAGTGAATGTGCTGAGAAACAAATGATTCTCTTGCTCAACAGCCAAACAGGAAGTAGTAATTACATCAGGAAGAGTAAACCCCACTGGTGTCCTCTCACAGTTCACTGAGCACACACATGCTCTCAATGTATTGTTATGTACACATATGCACGCTCGCACCACAATAGACTACAGAGATGTGTTTCAAGTTTTGTGCAGATTTCTCTTTTGAACAAACTCTTAATAAAATAAAATAAAAAAGAGCTTTCTGCTAACGCAAGTGCGTCGATCAGAATGTAATGGAAGAAAAAACGGCCAAGGCAAATCATTTTGCAAAACCAAGAAAAAGCATTTAGATATAAGAAGCTTATTTTTCTCAGATATGATCGTGATCTATTAAATTGTATGGCTGCTCCCATTTCCTTGACCCAGTGTTGACCAACAATACATAAGCAAGAGAAAAATGATCCGCAACCAAACCCCTAAATATGATAGAACAGGGAAGGAACAGAGTCACAGAAATACACACACTCCTCAGCCAGCTGGGAATACAGAGCAGCAGAAACAGTCTATCAGTACACCCCCCCCCCACCCCCACCCAACAGGTGGAGAGAGCCTGTGACCACACAGCAGGGAGAAGGGGGAAACGGTGGGAGGCACTGAGGTGAAAATCAAACAAACCATCAGGTTTTCCACAGCAGCATCACACAGTAAACATGAGAGCTCGAGCTTATACAAATAGAGATATTTACAAAGTTTAGCCACACCAGTGAGCAGCAATTACCTTTAGCCAAGTTATACTTAAAAGCCAGATAGACACTTCTAGATTTCTCCAATCATTGTTTCAATGAAGCTTTTAAAATGCATGTGTTTAAAATGCACTGAATGAATACGGGAGTAGCCATGCATTTAGTGCCATTATCAGCTGAGGAAGGGGTCAGTGTTTAAAGTCACTGCACCAAAAATACTTGGGTCATTGGTGATGAAAAACAAAGGTAGGCTTAGACTGTGTACAATTATGGTCAAAATGATAATCACAATTATTTTTATCAATATTGAGTACACGATTAATTATCAGGATTATTTGTTGATTTTCACCAAAACAAATTTTTATTGTCACATAGGCTATTTATAACTGCTTTCACATCCATATTATGCTACATTCCTCTTATGTTGAAGTTGTATGTTGTATGCCCGTTATCTACCCGGTAGAAATATCAACGGGGATTTCGGTACCTCATCACGCTAGTAAACACAAATAACACTTTACACAGCAGGTAACGTTAGCTACAGTAGGAACTGGATTTACCAGGCTAAAAGGTCCCTGAACTGAGACCTAACATTTCATGCCTCAATGTCTTATAGCGGGTCCCCCCCCTTGCTGTCGCACGCCCTCTCATGGCCAACATCTGTAATTTGGCCTTCTTCCCTTTCGGCCTTGGCTAAACCAGCTTGCCACACTCCCTAGCATCAAATCCTCCAAACTCAATCTTCCCAGATTGAAAATATACAGCTGCAATACATATAAATGAAAACTATCTGAAATAAATAGCCTAGGATGTATTTAGTAATGTAACTAATAACAATGATAACTCTGAGAAAGCTCCTACACTTATTTAAACTTTATTTATATAGCACCTTTCACAGACAAGAAGGGTCACAAAGTGCTTTACAGTAAAAACAAATAAAACAGCAACACATAAAATACTAAGCCATTTTGCTAGTTAAAAGCTTGTCTAAATGTGTCTTCAGTTGTTTTTTAAAAGTTTCCACAGAATCCAAAGCTCTCAAGGCTAAAGAGAGAGAGTCCCAGAGCCTTGGAGCCACCACAGAAAAGGCTCAATCACCTCTGGTTTTAAAACATGTTCTGGGGACAGTTCAAAGGTCTTGGACTGAAGACCTTAAAGAGCAACCAGAAGTGTGGGCGTGCAATAGATTCTGGATGTAAGCAGGAGCTTGAGAGGATGAGTGCGATGGACTGAGGTCAAGCAGGTTCACCCAGGTCCAGCAGGTTCCATCTCACACGCGCACACACACACACACATTACTCAACGGCCTGAAGTTAGTTGCATTCAATAACTTCTTCTGTGTTTTTCGCCGTGGCCACCGCAATAGCAGAGAGTTACCAGCAGAAACAATGGTACAAATGCAAGAAATAGGTAATGTGACGCAACGTTAAACCATATCGATATAAACAACATTGCTTCCATTTCTGGAGAGGCAGCGGATGCGAGGACATTAGGTGCAGCGGTGCGACCAAGGAAAAATGTTAGTCGCACCCTAGAGCCCTGGGAGCTAACAGACACTAACTAGCACTGGTCACTGCTGTTCTCTGAAAAACAACACAGACGGGACAAAATGTTGCGTTTACTAGTAAACTGGTAAACCTTGTGACCGACGTATGACAGACTACTATCTGTTGTCTCCATCTAGAAACTAAGCTGCGCGGGGCAGGGAACAACTCTGACTGGCACATGATCAGACAGTGGTTTACGGAGCGGTAGATTGGCTTTGCAAAAAAATAAAAACCAAGCATTCTATGAATGGAATGGTGCATTTAAACTATCGCTCGTCACGCAAATTTGATCATGGGAAACCAAAATCGGGATTGTGATTAAAATTCGATTCATTCTGGAGCCCTAATGTCTTGGCTACGAAATAACTCTCAAGAAAAAGCTGCCCTCATGAAGAAGTTTCCTATGGTGAACTTCACTTTGATGGGAGTCAGAAAGGAGGCTCAGCTGTTCACCGTCTTGTCTTTCAGTACAGCACCACCCACAACCTATTGTGGAGCACTAATCCTTACACAGGACACACACATACACACATGCACAGTCCCACAACAATCAATCACACTTTTAGGCTTTCAAGTCAACCATTGTCCATCAAAAGCCCTCTGACAAAAGTCCTCCTTTCCTCATATGTAAACAAAAGAAGTTCACATAAAACTCAATCCTAATAACAGTTTAATGGCAGAGATATGTTTTTATTTTGACTATGTAGGTGAGAGGAATGCATAGAATTCCTATCATTTCCCCATGAATTCCTCCCTCCTCCCTCCGGTGGTCACTTGTCTAAGCTTGTCCCAGCCGGTGCAGCCTTGTTGACACTCTTCCCGTGCCAAGATCTGGGAATTTGTAAGGAAAACACTTCAAAATGTCCAGAAAGATTAGCCCATATATTTAGTGGCCTAAAATACACCTCTGTGGTGTGTCTGCGCATGCATTGATGGAATTAGAGGTAAACAAGAATGGTATGGTGAGGGGTACTGGGGTTTAGTGAAGTCAGAGCAGGCTGACAAACGGTGAGCAGTAAGTCAATTCAGAGGTTTAGCAAAAGTCACCTGTCAAAAGTTCTTACCTCTGAGTTTGAGCCCATACTCTGCCATCTTTTACCGTAAACTGCCACAATGCTGAACCGAAGAAACAGCAAAAGCAACAAAAAAAAGAGCTAGTCCAAGTGCATAGGCGGAAAACAGAGTTTGACATTCCTGCTTCCCTCTCCTCTCTCTCTTCTGCCTCTGTCGCTCCTTGACCAGCGAGGGAGTAAAACATCAGAAGAATGATGCAGCAAAGAGAGAGGGGAGGGAAAAAGGGACACTGCCAATGAAAGAAAAACAGATTGGGGGCAGAGCAGAACAGGACAGGGCAAGCCTAGTGTGGGAGTAATGTCGTGGGATAGGGGATGAACACAGGTAAACACTGAAAACACTGTTTGACAACATCCCTGCATGCAATAGGGCAGAGTGCATGTGCAAAGAAGATATCACCAAGAGATCACCGCACCAATACAGACACAACACAGCACTGTTGTGGAGGCAATGTGGTGGGGCGAAGGCTTTAACTTTCTGATCTTCATTTGCAGATGATATCTCCCCAACTCAAAGTTTGGGAAACAACACACGCCCACCATCATTAGATCTAATCCTTGTAGCAAGGTGAAAAGTGTATAACACACTTTTCACCTTGCTACAACGTAGCTGCCGTAAGCCACATAATACACAGGAGCCTGGATGTAAGCAATTGGGTTATAAAATAACTGCAGTGATGTAGTTATTTTGAACAGTGTACAGTGAACAGTTGATGTAAAAAGACATCAACTGTGGCTGTGAGCCACACAAAGACTCAAAAGATAAAGGCCAGCACATCCATTAAAAACTACAAATATATGTAGATTGAGAGGTGAACACACAGCAACATAATTGTTTTTTGCATAAAGCAACATGGACAAAACAAAAGTCACTGAAGTCACTAAAAGATGTGAAACGGTATGAAAACAGTGACAATAAAATCTGGTATGTTCACTGACAATATTTCATAAGCAATTGTTTTTCACAAGCAATTTTCAGAGAATCATTGGGACACTCTTGGTTTTAAAAGACCTTTCAACAAGTATGTTTCTCATTGTAGTCAACAAAAAAGATAAAGTAGGTGATCACTTTGTAAGTCTAAGTTGATAAACCGCTTAGTTTCCTGTAATGCTTCTTTTAATTATTTGTTAAACTCCACCACAGATGGACTGAAGATGTGCTTATTCACTTACCTAGATCAAGAGTATTTTCAGGCTTTCCCTTCCTCCTAAAAATGTTACGCTTTCTCCACGACATCCACTTACTCAAATTCATGACGGAAAGCAAGTATTTTTACAAAAAAGATGATACAGAGCAAGAAATAAAGAAAAAATTAGTTGAGAGACCGGAACAGGAAGGCAAGAAAGTGGTGGTGGGAGAGTGAGAGAGAGAGAGAGAGAGAGACAGACAAAGAGTAAAGTGAAAGAGGAAGTAGAGGTGTGAGAGAATTATTTGAGCATGTGGAGTGTTTATTTGGGGTGTTGGGCTGGGTTGTCAGATGTGACATCACACACACACACACACACACACACACAAGGGAAGAGGGTGAAAAAAGTGATTGACACGAGCAGGGACTGCTTCAGCGTGTCAATTAAACGGTAAATGACAGGTGACGTAGAGGTTGGTTTGTGTTTGTGTGTGTGTGTGCGTGCGTGCGTGCGTGTGTGTTGCTGTAACTGACAGCTGATTCTCCTCTGAATACACAAAGTACTGCAAGGACAACAGCTCTTATTCTCCCACATCTTAAAGTAGATAAACATGAAACAGACTAACCTAAACCCTAAAACATACTGGGGTAGCAGTAGCTCAGTCCGTAGAGAGTCCAGTTGAGAACCAGAGGGTTGCTGGTTCAAGTCCCCGTATGGACCAACATATGGAGTGTGGACTAGTAGCTGGAGAGATGCCAGTTCACCTCCAACAAAAGTAATAAATTATCATACTAATTTTTGAGGGAACATGCATATCATCAGGAACTTTACAATATGGCGATTTTCGTGCAAAATATATCATTTTACAAATACTTATTTGAGGACTTTAGGATCCACAAAAACATTCAAAATCTTACAGCCATGGTGCTCTTGAGCAAGGCACCAAACCACCCTCAACCGCTCAGGGAGCTGGTCCAGCACTGGCAGCCCACTCACTTTGACATCTCTCCATTAGTGCATGTAAAAGGACCTGAGAATGTGTGTGTGTGTGTGTGTGTGTGTGTGTGTGTGTGTGTGTATTTCAGGCCTGAGTGTAAATTGTAATTCTCCCATAGGGGATCAATAAAGAGTATAAATTATAAATTAAACTATACTGCCAACACCCTGGGCTACAGCAGCCACTTCCTCTGCAACTGTTTAAATTAAAGTTAAATCTTTGACAATCAAAACAAAATGAATCAGAATAAATGCAAAACATATAGTCACAACTGTGACAAGGCTCCTGACATTTAATACAGTGTGTGGAACAGGGAACAGGCCCGAGTCCATTTGCTCATTGACATATTTAGTCAATGAGGGGCAACTGAACAAACAACTGACTCTATTCTTACTAAGAGGGTGAAATAGGAAAAGATGGACGTGAGGGTAGAGGGCAAGGGAAAACAGAGATAGAAAGTACATTTTTGCTGTGTTTTGTTTTGTCTTTTCTCTTTTCTTTTCCTGTACAAAGAGGAAGTAAAGGAGGAATACCAGCTCAGTCCCCCCGTGACCGACTTAAAGCGTCTGATTGAATTAAATCCACTTCCTTCCATAGAGAGTTGCAGCAGCTGGTCTGGTCACAACTCAGAGGAATGACTTGGGTTGGGTGAGGCTGGCCTTGGCAGTGACTGAAGGAAACAGAGACCAAAAGGGACTTTCCACTGGACTGCATCAGTCATGAACTCAGAGACAGGCGTCCCCCTCTGTCACTCCATCTTCACACACCACCCCGAGAGTATCCGTCATCGTGCTGCTTGAATGAAGCCGTGCGAGTGCATATGTATTGGCACAAACATTTCTGCGTGTCTCTGTCACACACACACACACACACACACACACACACACACACACACACACACACACACACACACACACACACACACACACACACACACACACACACACACACACACACACACACACACACACACACACACACACACACACACACACACACACACACACACACACACACACACACACACACACACACACACACACACACACACACACACACACACACACACACACAATTGGTTGGAAAAAAGTAAACCTTTTATTTTACCTTTACCACAAGCATTGATTAAGTTTATATGACATTTAAAGCTGCTTGTTTACTGGATCTTTGCTATTTGAGTAAGTGACAAAGTATTTTGGTTAATATATTAATTGAATAACTAATCTATATGTCACACAGCCTTATAAATATACTAATTAGGTCAAGCTACAAAGTTCTGAGATCTGAATGAAAAGAATGTGTATCCTTCTCTGGCTGACCACCAAAGCCTTCTTTCCCACAAGCTAAAAAAACACAAGATTTAGTCTAAATCTAAAATAAATGGTTTAAAAATCAAGGATAGTCACATCACCTTGCCTTCTAGTTGTACTAATATACAGTACTTCACCCATTCTCTGGACAGAATCTTTCACTGTACTAGTCACTTTTTGATGTTCAATGTCCTGCAGAACTGTGGGATGAAAAAGTATAATTAACGTTTAAGTTGTGTCCTCTTTCATCCTGCGTCTTGTTATGATTCTCAACTTAGATTTCTGTTTGTGATCGTGAAACGGGAAGAGTCACACCATTGACTTAAACTTCTACATGTTTTGTGGCAACAACCCATCATGGCCTTTGTGGCTACTGTTGGAGGAGAAGTAGTATTTCTTCTTGTTTAACAAGGGATTTCCTCTTTATGGTAAATGTCTTTATGATGATATCAACACACAGCACACAATGCAGGATATGTTGAAAATAGCTGCTTTTAAATGTGTTTTAGGGTGATTTCTTTCCTTTAAAGAAAATCCCTTTCCAGAAGTGGCAGAGATAATCATGGTTGTGCTTCTCACTTACACAAACAAATACACACATATAGAGCAGATGAGTCAGTGGTCCAACCAACATCCAAGAGAAGGAGATGGAAAATGCTAATCTCCCACAATGCCACAGGCCCCTCCACCCGTGGAAACAGTAGATTCCCATGTCTAAATTCTCAACATCTCTTTATAGAGGTGCATTCTGTGTCTCTCCCAGTCTGTCCTGTCTATCTCTATAGCCCACTCGATTTAACATTGTAGAAAAGCAAAAAAAAAAAAAAAAAGGTTGTCACGGATATAGGTAATACTCTAAACTCTCTCCAGGGCTCGGTAGTGAAAACCCCAACTGTAGAGTTGAAAAGCTTTCAATTGTTTGCACTATGCACATAGTTTTAGCAGCATAAGTACTACAACAAGTAACACAAACGTGTTAACTACCAATGGATGGAAAAAACCTTCAGCACTCTGAAAAGGTATTTTAATAGTGGGATTCAATCCCTTCAAGTTATTTACTCAGTGGTGAAATACCAGTGTAGCTTTAAAGGGTTAATTTAAACTCTCTCTGGGCCTCAGTCTGTTTTTTTGTTTTAGTAAATCCTGTCATGCGAAGGGTCAGAAGGTAGATTGGGCAACACGGCTTTGTAGCCCTAATGAGCTAGGAAAAGAGGGATTTAAACTGGAAGGGCATGCTTTGGAAAACGGAGATTCAAAGCAAGAGGAGACCGGGTTGTGTGTGTTTAAAAACCACAGGAACATTCAACACTGATCATTTTCTTGCCATTTTCAGCCTTCTTTAGGAGAGTTTAAATATCATCTGGGCTGGGCGGGGTGCACACGCTAACACACACACACACACGGACCAAAGAGGCAGAGTCCCACAGACAACCGCACCCCGGGGAGATGTTTTGGCCAGTGCTTCCATTTCCAGCCAGGATTTTGCAGAACTTGTTTCCTCCCACTTCCCATGCAGCCAGATCCAGCTACAAGCAAAGAGACCAACACACTTGTGTCTATATATTGCTGTAAAGACACATCCAGCTGCATTCCCTGTGGACACTTCGCTTCCTTAAAGTCAAAAGATGCTCATGAGAACTCTCACTGACCATTTACCCGTAACAAGAAAGTGAAGCTCAAACACCAGAGGCAAACAAAAAATAAATTCAGGTCATGACATCTCAGAACGAAGGGGGCGGCCACAGTGAAAGCTTCTTTGTTTTGATTTGTGTTCCATGCTACCCACACATGCAGATGCACACCCATTATTACGTATTGGCATAACACTGCATACAGCTGCACTCACTGAAAGTTAGAAAAAGGTGTTACTGTCATGGCTAGGTGGAAAATATCACTTCAGATAACTTTAACATTTGATAAAATTAATTCTGAATGAGTGATCCAATCTCTTTTCAAACATGCACTCACACACCAGCTAAAAACTCTTCAAAAGTACTCGGCCCACCCTGCTACGAGTGGCAAGAATCCATGATGACTAGCTGAGCTAGTATGGTGACAAATCTTTAGAGAAATATTCTTACCACACCCTCCACACCCTCCGTTTGGTGACAATCCCATTCCTGTTCTCTTATTCGATACAATAACAATATGTAATTTTATTATACAGCGTCTCACATCCATAAATAATGCATAAGTAGTCTGTATAGCTCAACAGGCATAGTTGAGAGAGCTAGGCCTAGAGGTCTGAAACTCATGTGTTGTTGACAAGATGTAGAAGGTACTGTATGTGTGGTGTTTTCCATAGAATGGCCTAAAGTATGTCTTAGTTATTGGTACGAACTATTAAAGTTGAGGACCAAAAACTGTTTTGAACCATGTCTGAACAGATGTAGTATAGGTTGTGTTTTAATCACATACTAAAGAAGCTCATTGTCAGAAACTAGAAGAATCAGCGTTTCAGATGCATTCATACATGCATTTTGGCCTTGCAGTTTCCATGTGGTAATGGCAAATAGGTAAAAATCAAACACAGGCAGGTGGATTTCTTAAGAGTTCCAATTTAACAATTTCAAAGCTGCATACACTGACGTAGCTGGATGGCTATCACCAAATCTTTAGTATGTTAGGAATGATGCTGTTATTCTCACATTTACAAATGCTCAGATAGACACTGACTTACAGGAGAGAGTAATGAGTGACAACAGAGAATAGAAAGATGGAGAAGAACAAGACCAGGTCAGGTAACCAGGCAGCACATATCAAAAATTGGAACAGTACATAGAAGATTAGCACTTTTTGCAACTGGAGCAGTATGAGAGGGTTGGAGAAGGCTCCTCAACGGCAGAGCTATTAAGTGACAAATAAAGAGAGAAAAATCAGGTCAGGCAAGTGTCCATTACTGTGTAATGGTTGGTAAACAACAGCCCCCAACCCTGTGAATGATATTTGACCTTTCACATTTGTCCGCACTCTGGAATGGGTAGGGGGAGGGGAAGTGCACAGGCTGGATAGGTAGTTAGGGCTACAGGTTGTTATACAGGTTGTTAGGTAATCCAACCAAAACGTTTGTAGCCACTAGAACTGCCGTGCCGTAAGGCACACCACACATATTTGGTTCTCAATAGAGCTCAGCCTATTAAGGCTGAACTATTTTGGGCGACAGGTGATGATTATTTCAATGTAGATTATCGGTAGATGATTTCTTTAGATTAATTGTTTGTCATTTTAGTCTATTAAATGTGAGACAAACTCAAGATGACGTCTTCAAGTTGCCTGATTAAAACATATTCATGAAAAACAGCAAAGGAGAACAAAGGAAAAACAGTACTTAAAGCTACAGTGCATAGTTTCTGTAATGACAACAAAACTGTCGGAGCGTCCACATGACACAAGCCTTCTGTGACACAACGGTAGATATTAAAATGCTTAATAATGCTCATTAATATCAAAAAGTTCTGCACTAAAACTTTATGGATTATTTGACCAAGAGTGTATGCCTAATACGACAGGTAAATGTTGATTGTGTATTTTAATGCTTAAACCGGTCATTCACACAATAAAGTTCCTACCAATGTAGAGTCAGAGTTCCCAGATGCACTGCTTTGTCCAGCTTCACACTGTTGAACCCTGCACATTTTTATCTCTCTCTTACTGGGCCACTGCAAGCTTGCATAACAACTTTGAAAACATAAACCACCCCCCACGCCCCTCAGGAGGCATGAGTGTGCATACGTCTGTGAAAGGGACAGACTGTCTAGCTTGCTGTTCTCCTCCATCATGGGAGGCAGAGAGACAACACACACACCCCTTGCCTCAGCCCACATTGTAGTGGTGTCTCTCACTGTAGTTTAACAGTTGACATATGATATACACAGCTGCTGAATTAACTGAAACAGAGTTTCAAAATCACATAACTTTCTCTACAAGACCAGGACAACCAGTGTTTACTTTGGGATGATGAGTAATGATGACAAAAAAGAGAGGTGTGTGCGCTGATGCTGTTTAAGTATACACCTCAGTGTTGGGAATAAACTCGCCCCCAGGGTGGCTGGTATGGAGATCAGACAAACTAGTGAGCTAATGCTTTTCTCGCAAGGCTTGTCTCAGCTGTGAAAGCATCCTTCCACCTGCCACCCCCCTCCCCCCTCCCACACACACACACACACACACACACACACACAGAGAAAAATAGCACTTTAAAAATTCGAAAACCTGGTTTGACCTGGTTGTGCAGAGTTCACATAGTCTATGAATTATAAAATAGAACACCTAATTTCATCCATATTTCTGTAAGGCCACCGACTGCACAAAGTGTGCCATGCAGCTTTTTGTGGGTTGTTTTAGTCTGCAGCTAAGCTACAGTATGTGCTAAATGTTCCCCTCTTTGCCATAAAAGAAAACATTACTTTTGGGGTTTCTAGGGAAACCTGAATCTCTGTAATAAAAGCATTGTGGTCTGGACACAAGCATTGTAAATTACAAACTCCATCGGCACGGTGGAATTCCTGGCACGGAATCTGCCAGCTTTCTGAGGGTGAACGGGTGTGGAAAGCTGGCACACGGACTGGACAGGATAGATAAATCTACCCACTTTTTTTATTATTACTTTTTCTATTTTACAGTTTGCAGAGAGAGAGAGAGAGAAACAGCAAAGATGGGGAGTTGGCAGGGCACTGGTCCAGCAGATTCAATGCACATGCCACCACTTTTTGATTCCAACATAAGCATTTACATGATATATTCTGGGTGCAGATTACAGTTAACAATGTTAACAATGGAAGATACATGAGTAATTAGGATGTTGTTCTTTTGTTGGCTCACTTTTACTCACAACATGCTAACCAGCAACTCGATACCAGATAAGAGGATGAAGATGGATGGATGGATGCTAAGCAGCAACATAGGATTCCATTCACTATGCTAAGCTAACTAGCAGCAGCGCTTCCGGTGTTGCACCAAACTAAAACAATGCATGCACCAAACTGACTTTACCCGACATTTTAAATGTGAAATAGTTTATCAACATTTTCAGCCTGACATACAACTATTCATATATTCATTTGATAAATACACCTTTGTGAGTATCAGACTAAAGTCCTGAACATTAAGAAGAGGAGTGCAAAATGATGACAAACAGGAGGTCCTTTTTTCTCTTTTTTTCCATGTCGCCCTCAATCACTTATCTATCATCTGTCTACTACTTATCACCAACACTGTTTTTTTATGTTGTAGTTTTTTTTTTAAGATTATTTTTTGGGCATTTCTGGCCTGTCTGTCCTTTTGACAGGACAGCTGAAGACACGAAAGGAGAGAGAGCGGGGGGGAATGACATGACATGCAGCAAAAGGACCGCAGGTCGGAGTGGAACCCGGGCCTGCTGCGTCGGAGTAAACCTCTATATATGGGCGCCCGCTCTACCAGCTGAGCAATCTGGGCGCCCATCAACACAGTTGTAAGCGATGTACAGCACATGAAAAAAAGCCACCTACAGTTAAATCCTATTCCAGCAATAAATGTCATCTTGGTGCAGAGATGGACACACAATATCAAGTACAATGTAATGTATATATATATATATATATATATATATATATATATATATATATATATATATATATATATATATATATATATATATAGTGCTGATCCTGAATGTTTGTTCAACTTAAGCACTGCTCCTGCTAGCGCAACAATCTCTCTCTCTCTCTCTCTCGCTCTCTAACAAAAGATTAACCTATGGAATGATCAACAGAGAAAGGGATCACAGGCTGCAGCTCTTTAAACCTATCCCTGCATTCTTGTCTTCCATTTTCTCCGCTGCCATTGATCACCTTGCCTGTGACTTTCTCTTTCACCTTGTTACAATCAACCATCTCCTGTTATCTCCACGCCTTTGTTGCTTTGCTTTGCCTCTGTCCCTTTTCCTTTGCCTCCATGGGAACTGTGGTTAACCATGCACAACAGGATTTCTGGCTCTGTCAGTGTTTTGTTTCAGTGACTGGCCGTATGCACGTACAACTAAATCTTCTATCAATGTAGTTATAAGACAACCAGTTATTTTGCTAAGGATCCACGCGTGCTTACACACTCTGCAACCAGTGTGTCCAACATGGAACATCAAACAATAAACAAGACAATAAATCTCAAAACATACCAGATCTCCATTTGATGATGTCGTTGAACTCTTCGTTGGCACCGCCCTCTGCTATGTTACCTTGTGATGCCATGGCAGCCAATAAATTTAATGCTTGATGAGTTGAAATTGTGTGATACAGATCCAAGCTTTTTGGCACACAGTGCAACAGCCCTCTTTCTGCACCTGTAAGTAAGAATAGGACTTTCTGCATTAATGTGACTTCAAGCAGTGGAAATAATCTCAAAAGGAGGCCTGGAGAGTTGAGCAGTCACATGCATCGGGGCTGCACACACAAAACATTCAAACATGCTCACACACAGGAAGCTTTGGCACTTCATGAGTAACACCGTAGGTCATTAAAACACTAACAGCTGTTTGAGACTTCACCTCCATGACAACGCTTGGGATAGACAATCTGGTGTCACACCATGGCCTGAAGGCTCTGACACACCAACCCGACGGCCGACCGTCGGCAGAAAAGGTAGTCGGACTGATTATTCTGCAAGAAGTGCCTCGGTACACACGCTGACTTGATTGAACGTTCTGTGTGTGCGCGAGACATAATATGTCTCTATAACAGCAGGTGGCGCTAATGTGTATTATCGCCCCCAAAAAAAGAAAAACGCAAAAGACGAATGCGGCACGTGGGTCTAGCTTCTCCTGAATTTCTAAGCAGACCTTAATTGCAGCTCGTTCAAAATATGATCTCATATTTCACAAAAATAGTACACCGAAACATGTTTCTAAAAACATTTTAAGCGAGAAAAAGTTTTATCGACAAAGGTCAGTTTGAAAGATTTTTATCAGATTTTGAGAGGCGTTCGTCATGCTCATCCCACTCGTTATTTTTGGTAAGTATTTTGACATAAGTTCACTAATTCGCTAGTCAAGGGCTAGCACTCCACCAATCAGATTGGTCCTTGAGTCCGACTGCCCCTCCTCCAATTCAACAAATCAAATCGGCCTAAATTAAAGAAGACGGCTCACTGACAACGGCACGGAACACACCAAACAGACTTGAGTCACCGACCTCGCCAGACTGTCCGACGGCTGATAATCGGGTTGGTGTGTCAGCGCCTTTAGGCTGACAATCTTGCTTATTTTGCTTTGGTTGGTTCCAACAAACCATCATACACAGTCAAATCTAAAACATTCTTCTAATGTTCAGTTCTGATGAACAAAGTTTTTTGCACTCTAGAAGTCATAAGATTTCAATAAATACATAGTCCAACTATGCTGAGTTGGCCTCTAACTTCAGACCCTGACATTGATTTCAGAAATATCTGACAGAATTATGTAGGATGGCACAGCATGACTGCATGCAGTAGGTTTATCATCATGCAAACTAGTCATGCTTTTCATAGAATTCAATTGTTCAGGGTTCAAAAGTCCCTTGTCCAGAGCAGCTAACCCTGGACTATGATTTCTTGCAAGTGGTGAGAGTTTCAAGTAACGAGAGCAAGAGATGAGTTTCCCTTAGGGAATTAATTAAATATTACATTGCACTGAAATTTGAATGTCTTCTAATGTGCTAATATTTGCAATTGGCACTGTCTTTTCTATTTGTAGCATTTCCGTTTCATAAAGGCCGCTGTAGACAATCTGTCATAATTCCAAATGTTCAGTTTGACCTATAGGTCAGCTGGTGCTGCAGTTTCACAGGTTATCTTCTTGCATCTTGTTTCAGCTTTTATAGCCTGCTTTTAAATGTAGGTCAATGCTTGTGGGTATGGTTTGTTTTAATTCAGGGTATGCTTTGATAAAAAAAAAAAAAAAAACTCTTGTTCACTCCTAATACAGCTTGCTTTTACCATGAAAGGCGTGTAAGAGCAGTTTTATCGAGCAGGGCTTGGTGAGTTACAGTTCTTCAGGGATGACGCAAGACCCAAAACTAACAACTGTAAACTCAAGAAAAAGACAGACCCATCTATCTTGCTGGTGTCTTCACAATTTCGGTTCCTCACACTGTGAAAGTAGTAGTTTTGACAACTAAGGCAAAGCGACTGTGAAGGGATACCAGTTTAATGGGAAATATTTGGACTTCAACAGGCAGAAGTGTAGTTTAGTAGGCTACTTTCAAGACTGGTTGATTTCAACAGGAGCAGTTTCTTCAGATCCATTTAAAGTACTCATGTGTTGTGTTAATCTGACGAGATTACTGCCACACACAAACAAACACTCATACTGATACAGAACACATAAAGGGATTTTTAAACTGCAAATTTGTTGTGGCCTTGTCGTGGTTCATGTCTGATCTCTTAGGTTCGACTGCGGTCCGAGCAGTGGGTCCGGGACATATAGACCAAATCCCACACTCACCTCTGCTGTCACCAAGGAGTCGGAAGACGTGCTCCCTCGGAACCAGTCGAAGGCGTGTAGAGTGGAGTAGAGTGTGGATAGACAAAAACAGTCAAATGTGTATGTATGGAAGTACATTAATCCAATTAATCTAAGGCATTTTCTACTCGGTACGAGGCACTCTTCTTAACTAACGTAAGCTAACTGAATAGAACCGTCTTCAAGCGCATCCAGTCTCCACAATGTACCAACAAAAAAAGCTTTCAAGTACGCCTTTTAGCAACGCAACGCTAAGCACGTCCTACCGTAGTCTTTAAAGCACACGGCAGGCTGTTTCTTGGAAACAGAGAGGTGGTTTTTACATTTCACGGGTGAACACCGCGGTACGGTGGACTCAGGTCCCTCAACTTTGTTCCTGTTGCTTTACTTGACTATTTCTCCCTGCTGCTTACACCGATGCTAAACTCGACAAAGTTGGCTAAACATAACGGAAATGCTAGATCAGGTCCTTCAAAGTAAAAGGTTTATGAAGCTAGCCCCACTATGGCAATCACTGAGAAGTCATGCCAACTGGCAATAGTGGTCACTCCTGTTGCCTTTACTGATATTTTTGCTTTTTAAATACTTTATCACCTTATTAATGTGATATGTTCCTATTAATGTTTCCTTACATAAACAGGTGACCTGTGTTGGGAAATTTTATCCTTCTGTTTAATGAGTCACCTCAAGTCATTTGAGTTAGGATGTAGAAATTTATTAAAGACGCTGCAGACAGACGAAATGCTTTTCCGGGCAGTTAAACGTGCACGGACCAAATGGAAATCCTGCCTAGCGCAGAGATTCCCCAAAAGGCACTTTAACATTGGTGTGCTCAGATAGATATTGGTTCTCCTTCTGGAGCCTGATTGGTTAGCTATATTATTGCTGGGGCACTCCCTGAACTGCCTATCCTTTCTTAGTTATCTTCCTCCAGGCGGCCCCCACCTCTCTGCTCCTTTACTTTCTTGAGTAACTGTCTCTTCACATACAACAGGCCTTCTTGTGTTATCTTGCGTGCTACGGCCTTGACTGTGGTTTAATCTGCCCTGCCTGTACTCTGTCTGTGTGTGTGTGTGTGTGTGTGTGTGTGTGTGTGTGTGTGTGTGTGTGTGTGTGTGTGTGTGTGTGTGTGTGTGTGTGTGTGTGTGTGTGTCAGTTCCTCCCTATCCTTCTTATTTTCTGTTAAAGACGCTGTGCCCCAGCTGCAAAGCACACTCTGTTCTCAATACATTTCTAGCTGTTTTGCAACATTAATGCAAGCACCTAACTATCCAACAATAGCATTGAATACAAGTCAGCTTTTACGTGACCTCACCCGTGTGTCCTTCGCTTCTCTCAAACTGCCACCACCCATACACAATTGATCACTAATTTTCCCACAAATTCCCCCTTTTCGCACCTGCAAGGTGCGAAGACATTCATGAGTTCACTACGTTACCAAAGATCCCCCTTTAGGACTACAGTGTCATGCTCCCGTCCATATCTTCCGGCGGCTCCTCTATTGTCAGGAGCGGCATCACCGTATAGGGCGGAGGGGGCCTTTTCTTTAGACAATGCGGTGGTGATGAGGCGCGAGATGAGGGTCCGGAGACACGGGATACAGCAGCAGCCACAGGTTACTAAAATAGCAGAAAAAACAGCCAATGAGGTCAAACAAGCAACAATGAGATTTTTCCATTTTCCAAACATATTAGTCATCCACCCCTCTAGGGGATTGTCTACACCTGATGCCTCGTGCATTTCCTTGGAGAGGGCACGGAGTTGGTTCAGTGCCCTGGTGACTTTCCCATCTGGTGTGGTGTTGTTGGGGATGACGGTGCAGCACAGATCTCCGAACATGGAGCAGACCCCGCCTTTCTCAGCCAGCAGCATGTCTAGTGCCATCCGGTTCTGCAGGGCCATCAGGGAGGTGGGCGCCATCTGTTCTGCCAAACCTTCAATCGCATCTTTAGTAGCATTGCTTAAGCGTAAAACATTGTAATGTACAAAGTTAATTCTGTCAACATTCTTACTTGGGGTAATAGGAAATATGGCTGATATAATGGGAATGTTCTCAAATCCTGCGGCAATTTGGTCCGCTAACTTAAATTCGTTTGGCACGCCTCTTGGTATTCCTATATAATCTATATAAGTAGGACTTTTGGCCCATGGGTCAAAATCCCGGGGCTCCGTTGGTGAGAGTGCGCCTTCTTCGCTTTAGGGTCAGCTGGACAGATAGAGAGTGGGTGAATTTCACTTGTTTTCCTACTAGAGAGATGGGCATGGCCAATCGCACCATTGCACACACACCCTTGGTGCGGTTTGGGTACTTAATTTGAGAGTAGATACGTAGTCCCCCACAATAGTAGAACAGTCCCAACCTTGCTATGGGGCCTATGTAACTCTCAGCATTCTGGACAGTAACATTGCACCAATCATGGGGTATGTTTCCTAACTTTATGGTGGTTTGTTCTGTACCTGTGAAATTAAAGCAATGGTATCTGGCCCCTTCCCCCCTTTACGGCGGTGAAATAGCCTGGTTTTTCAAATCCTGGAGGGAGGAGGGACCACTCCCAGTGGTTTTGGTCGGCGAGTCCGCGGAGACTGTTCCTTGTGCTTTCATTCCCCACATTATCAATACTACCCCTATTCCTAACATCATGCCAATTAGTATTGTTGCTCCTTTCCCACCCTTTATTCCTTTCAATATTGGGCCCCCTTGTCCGGACTGAGGACTGTCCGGACTCCCCAAGCAGCGCTCAATTGACTGCTGCATTTTTTTTTTTTTTTTTTAGATCGAATCGAGTGTCCGCCAAAATGCGGGTCGGAGGTTTTACTGGGGCACAATGTGTCAGGTGATGTCAAGGTGCGCCTGATTTACCTTTTGACCTGGACCGAGTGTGAAGTAACCTCCTTCACTTCGTACGGACCAGTCCACCTGGGGTCAGTCCACTTCCTCTTGTGAACTTTCAACCCTGACCCAGTCACCTACTTTCACCTGGGGTGATGGTCGTTCGTCCCCCTTGTGCTGACATGCCATCTGCACCTGCGTGGAGAGAGCTGCAACCAGAGATGTCAGTTTTCATTCCTGTATTCTGACTTTTCTACCCGTTGTACATCCAACGATGGCATATGACCTCCATCATTGGGTGGGCCCGGTACTTTCCTACCCGTTAATATTTCATGTGGCGACAGATGACTGACTTCCCCTTTCTCGGCATGAAGACCAAGGGACGTACATCTACCCACTTTAGTTTACTCTCTGCACATACTTTAATTACCTTAGTTTTCTAGTCTGGTTGACTCTCTCCGCCAGTCCTTGGGACTGGTACTGGTATGGATACACCGACCCCAAGACACACACTATTTCTAATTCCACTCCTTGTAAAATCACTCCATTTATTTGCACTCCTTTGAATCGGTGTATCCCCTAGAGTATTTATTTCCACATTCTTCACTTAATCAACTACTGACTAACTATCCCTACCATTCTCCTACCCAACTCATGACTTCTTAGTCAGTGTGTCTTACCTACCGTATTCATCTATCAATCTCCTACCGTTTAAAAATATCTCATTAATCATCTACTGACTAACTGTCCCTACCATTCTCCTACCCAACTCATGACTTCTTAGTCAGTGTGTCTTACCTACCGTATTCATCTATCAATCTCCTACCGTTTAAAATATCTCATTAAACATCTACTGACTAACTGTCCCTACCATTCTCCTACCCAACTCATGACTTCTTAGTCAGTGTGTCTTACCTACCGTATTCATCTATCAATCTCCTACCGTTTAAAATATCTCATTAATCATCTACTGACTAACTGTCCCTACCATTCTCCTACCCAACTCATGACTTCTTTTAGTCAGTGTGTCTTACCTACCGTATTCATCTATCAATCTCCTACCGTTTAAAATATCTCATTAATCATCTACTGACTAACTGTCCCTACCATTCTCCTACCCAACTCATGACTTCTTTTTAGTCAGTGTGTCTTACCTACCGTATTCATCTATCAATCTCCTACCGTTTAAAATATCTCATTAATCATCTACTGACTAACTGTCCCTACCATTCTCCTACCCAACTCATGACTTCTTTTAGTCAGTGTGTCTAACCTACCGTATTCATCTATCAATCTCCTACCGTTTAAAATATCTCATTAATCATCTACTGACTAACTGTCCCTACCATTCTCCTACCCAACTCATGACTTCTCTTAGTCAGTGTGTCTAACCTACCGTATTCATCTATCAATCTCCTACCGTTTAAAAATATCTCATTAATCATCTACTGACTAACTGTCCCTACCATTCTCACCCAACTCATGACTTCTCTTAGTCAGTGTGTCTTACCTACCGTATTCATCTATCAATCTCCTACCGTTTAAAATATCTCATTAATCATCTACTGACTAACTGTCCCTACCATTCTCCTACCCAACTCATGACTTCTCTTAGTCAGTCTAACCTACACTTTTCCTATCAATCTCCTACCATCCTATCCTGCCCCGCATTTGGTCTGTCTGACAATAGACTCTCTGAAACCAGTTAAAATCCAGTCTGATCACACTTGATTTTGTTTTGTCCAATCGCAGAATTTTAATTAAAAAGGCTTCTGCTTACCTTTTTTTTTTTTTTGTTGACCGGTCGGTGTGATCAGACCTGAGTCCTCCTGGTCCCTCAGTCAATAGTCCTGTAGGGCTGAATACCCGTACTATACGGGATCCAGCGAAATTTCCCTGGACCTCTAGAAAACCATCCTCTGCTACCATTTTGTTGGGAAATTTTATCCTTCTGTTTAATGAGTCACCTCAAGTCATTTGAGTTCACACCGGGGATGTAGAAATTTATTAAAGACGCTGCAGACAGTGCAAATGCTTTTCCGGGCAGTCATTTTTAAAAAACGCCTCGGGTTCGTTTTTTTGGTTTGACGGACCAAAAAATGGAAATCCTGCCTAGCGCAAGCACAAAATCTTCCCCAAAAGGCACTTTAACAAAATAAATTGGCTGCTGGCCTTGGTTTCGAAGATAGATTTAGAAGAAATGTTCTCCTTCTGCTCTTCTTCTGAGTTGCAAGCGATATATCAGAAGCGCAAAGTTGCGCAGCGCCACCCTATGTACGGGGGTATTTCTGTTTTACATTAAGCGCCATCTAGTGACAGATAATGAATTTGCATGTTCATTCGGCTCATCGTCAGCGAAAATCGCTTGGGTGTGAACACAAAAAACGCGTCGAAAAACGCTGACGAATAACGCCGGCGATATAGTCCCGGTGTGTACGGGCCTTTAGGATAGAAATTTATTAAAGACGCTGCAGACAGCGAAATGGGGCAGTTAAACACGGACCTGAAACTGCCTATCCTTTAACATTGGTGTGCTCAGATAGATATCTGATTGGTTAGCTATATTATTGCTCTCCCTGAACTGGTTATCTTCCTCCAGGCGGCCCCCACCTCTCTGCTCCTTTACTTTCTTGAGTAACTGTCTCTTCACATACAACAGGCCTTCTTTGTGTTATCTTGCGTGCTACGGCCTTGACTGTGGTTTAATCTGCCCTGCCTGTACTCTGTCTGTGTGTGTGTGTGTGTGTGTGTGTGTGTGTGTGTGTGTGTGTGTGTGTGTGTGTGTGTGTGTGTGTGTGTGTGTGTGTGTGTGTGTGTGTGTCAGTTCCTCCCTATCCTTCTTATTTTCTGTTAAAGACGCTGTGCCCCAGCTGCAAAGCACACTCTGTTCTCAATACATTTCTAGCTGTTTTGCAACATTAATGCAAGCACCTAACTATCCAACAATAGCATTGAATACAAGTCAGCTTTTACGTGACCTCACCCGTGTGTCCTTCGCTTCTCTCAAACTGCCACCACCCATACACAATTGATCACTAATTTTCCCACACCTGTCACCCCAGCCTTACATCTCATGAATGACGTTTAAATGATTTATATGACATGAATTATGAGTGAAACAGTATCCGTAATTTTGTCATTTGCTATTGATCCCCGCTTCACTCACGGTGGTCATCATTTTAGGAAGGTAGGCCTTAAGTGTATTGGCAACAAAATTTATTTTGAAACTTTTGACCGGAATCACAATGTTCACTATTGGTAGTTTTACACTGGTCTTGAGTTTTTCCCTCTGGCTGTAAAAGTTTTCCTGACGCGGAGATGGAAACATGGCGCGGTGGGCGTCACGTGACGTAACATCAACCAAACCAGTGGGAATCACGAAACTTTACAAGAAACTTTAACTGTGGAATAATAACTGGAATGTTATAAGGGCATTCGAAACTTTTCCACGTAAAGGAACTACTATTGGCTACTTACACAAAGCCTTTGGATCCAAAATATTTGTTTTATTGCAATATAAAATATCTATAATATTTAGATTATTTTACTCACTTGAATGATGAACTTTTGCAGTGATGAAAATAACTGTTCAGGTTTTTTACCAAAGTAAAAGTAGCAGTATTACAGTACAAAAAAAATCGAATATGAGTAAAAGTCCTATACAGCCAAACTTTTACTTAAGTATAAGTACAGAGTTAGGGTTTTACCAGTCAAATTTTACTAAAACATCAAAAATGTACTATATCAGTTTTTAACTATATAGTTCTATTATAACTGATATATGTATATAAGCAGCATTCAAATGCTGTAACAGGTAATACTTCCTACCCTGTTAGTCACTTGAATCTATAACTGATCACGTGTTTTATGTAAATAATTATTCTGCAAAGTAACTAGTAAATATGATCAGATACAGTACATGTAAATAATATTATATTATTTACATGTACTGTATCTGATCATATTTACTATATATATATATATATATATATATATATATATATATATATATATATATATATATATATATATATATATATTAAAAATACAATATTTCCCATGTGGAAAACGTTGCTGCTATTTATCGTTTTGTAGGGGCACACTGCCTGTACATATGCATGTACTGTATGTATTTTAGTTTCATCTCAAAACTAGTACTAAATTTATCCTTTGCCATGTTTTTGGAGTACAAAAAATAAAAATTAATTATCTAAATGTTTGATGAAACTTTAATACATGCATAAATGCATGGCTTGTAACACACATTTTCACAACATAAAAATTGGTCTTGCTGTAAATTCATTTAATTTCCATTATTTTAGAATGAATGTATCAAACATTTCATAAAACATTTCACTCAATAATAATAAACTTTGTTTATATAGCAACAAAACAAAAAAGAGCAGACCACTTCAAATGTACAATACACAGAAGGAAGTAACATTGCAAAATAATGATTAAAAAAATAGCATTTACAATATAAGTGACCATAATACAGTAATAATAACAGCAATTATCATGACAATAATCCCTTTTCGCCACCTCTTGTCTCAAGTTTCATTTTATTATACTGAGTAATGTATTGGCCTAAAAAGCAACAACTTTTCCAGTAACTGAAGGGACTGAATAATATATTAAGGCCCATTGGAAGCAGGCTTTGGGGATGCAGAGATGTTGATGGTCCATTGTAAGTCCATAACCATCCCCCTCCCTCTTCTCAGTTGTCAGAGCTCTTTTGTGGATGCTTGCTCGCACAGCTCAAAGAAGAAGCTCAAGTTTACAAATTAGTGCTCTCAAACACCTATCAAGTGACAGCATATGTATTTAGTGGTGAGTATGGAGAGAGAAAGGGGGACAGGTGGGAATGCTCACAGATGGTTCACTGACATGTTGACAGAGATTGACTAAAATAAGGAAATCTAAGGTATCAACACACCAGTACACAACTGCCCTGCATGTACATAATGATCTACTGCAGTCAGTCACAGACCTGCTACACATGTAATACATGTTTACATTTAATGTGTGCAAAAGACCTATTTTGAATATTAATAGGTTGAGAAAATAACAAACAGCTTATTTTTCCGACTACACTTCTTGAATGCATGTGACCACTGCAAAACAACTTTTGAATTCCACTTTAGAAGAGTTACAGCTGTGAAGCTTTTCCTGTGGAAGATGCAGATGACTGGGTATCCATGAGTCCAAGGCATCGCCCTAGCTGTGAAATTATAGGGGTTAGAGTGTGTAGGCCTTCAATGAGCCAGTGTTGGACTACAGCCCAGAGACTACAAGGGTGGTTTAGAGTGCCCTCTTCTGTCCCAAAGGTGCAACTGAACTACTCCTAAACAAAAGAAGGACTTTACTAAACAAATACAGCGTAAAACAACATATATTCATACTTTGACTGTATGAGCCAAACAGGAGGTGGGCTTGTACTTTAAAACATATCTAAATAGTCAATTTTGTATTGCACAAAATAGCCTTTATCTACCTCTCAGATTATTCCGCAATTTGTTTGACCATCAATAGTAATATACATTCTTGCCAATCTCGACCAATTAACGGATAAAATTCAATTCCTACAAATTAATTGTACAAAACGTTGTATTTACAGTAAATGAAAATAGACTAAGAAAACAAATAAGAACTAATAAAAAACCCTGAGAAGTGTTACAAAGACGTGCCGTTAGGTGCATTCATTGTATCGCAGTAGACAATTAATACTTAAAATATCACAACGGAAGAACTGTCTATTTTATTATTATTTTCACTTTTGTCAGGTTACCACTACTTATGGAAGTTAATGTGGGTTATGTTTCTTATATGTGCAATTATGACCTCAGAACTACAATATAGTGCCTTCGATGTAAGTCGCGTTGCAGTTTCCTACATTCTTGTCCTCTAGATGAGTTAATTGGCATGTACTGCTTATGACGCAGCTCAGAGCTCGTCTTTTTGGAGACGCTCCATATGGATATTCTAGGTCATTTTCTGATGTTGACATAAACAACACTAAAAGTTTATACCAGGAGTGGGGTTCGAACCCACGCGGACATATGTCCATTGGATCTTAAGTCCAACGCCTTAACCACTCGGCCATCCTGGTACACACACCCCAGTTTGCTTCCTTTCCTCTTCAAAATCTCGACAGCACCGACGACAGAGGTTTGTGATGGAATGTGTTTCGTGTTTGACCTTTAAATAACTACTGGGATGGTAATATACACCATTGTCAAGTAGTACCACATCACAGTACCTCATGGGTAGAACTATGTCGCTATAGCGTGTTAGCAGCTAGCAGTTAACGTTAACTTGTGGAGTGGCAGACTCGGGCGAATTTGCAAATGTCACGCTTGTTGACAACTATTAACAGCTAACGTTACAGAGAGGCACGTCAGAGAGATATTTTTTAGCATAATTTGGGCTTGTGTGCTTCACCAGCTAGCTACTCGGAGAAAATGGTGATCTGGTGATCTGCATACATTCAGGACGTCACAGTGCTTTGCTCAAGCTCCGCCCACATACGTCAACCGTGCTGCGTTCATGGCAAGTGGAAATTTTTTAGGTTTGTCATTACGTCACCATTAATATTAATAATACATTTCATTTAAAGCGCCTTTCATGACACCCAATTTAACTTCACAAACAATAAAAGGACATCGAAATTATAATAATCTCATAAAGGTGTACAGTATAGGTTCACACTAGGGAGATGCAGTAGAACTTCCAGTTCTCACGATAGAGCAGTGTGAGACCACCAACCCTCCCGGATGAGCGGGGTTTACAGATGTAAACAAATCCATGCATGCGGGACTGCTTGGTTTAGGTGGAAGAAATCATCGCTCCGCTGCCACACCTCCGCGAGACACAGAAAGTCCAGTCCACAGTCCACAACGAAGTAGTTGACAAGAGAAGCCCCGCCGTTGAGGGATCTTATGTTGAACAATCCAGCTTTCAGTCAGTTTGACTGACTGTGCATATCCGATCTGGGCAGACATGCAAGCACAGTATGGTCAACTCATTGATCAGGATTAAATGACCGCGACCAACACTCCAGAGAGGGAATATTTTGTCATCCTTGCGAGCCATGTAGATTTTTTTGCGACCAGCTCCTCGGTGGGCATACTGGGCGTCAGAGAATATTGCATTACAGCTCCGCAGAATGTGCACAGCTCATCCTTACTCCAGCAGATATATGGATGAAGTTATTGTGGGTAATTAGTCCTAATGGCCTGGGCTGTGGGCTTAGGCTACTGTGGTAAATATTGTCTATGGGGAAACCTACTTGCATCCTCCGGTCATCATGTCAGATCACCTCGTACGCCTACTTTGCTAATGAACTGAGTATGAACATCAAATAAAAGTATCGACGTATTCGTGAGAAAAAGTAAAATTACTGAAAATAAACAAGCTAGACGTACGGAGCGGCGTCAATCTCGTCAGCGTTCCCGTTAATTCAATTCAATTCAATTCAATTTTATTTATAGTATCAATTCAACAAGCATTATCTCGAGACACTTTACAGATAGAGCAGGTCTAGACCACACTCCAGAATTTACAAGGACCCAACAGTTCTATTTTCCTACAGAGCAAGCAACAGTGCAACAGTGGCGAGGAAAAACTTCCTTTTAGGCAGAAATTTTTAGGCGGTGTCTGACGACCGGTAGGGGTTACAATGAAGAGTGGCAGTAACAGTCACAAAAATAGTAGTATGTAGTAGTTCTTTGTAGTAGTTCATGGCATAGCTAGGTAACACCATTTAGCGCGCTATTTAGAACAAAACCATGAACAAAACACGATATTCAACACTATTAATAAGGCAACCGTTTTTCAACAAATAAAAATGTTACGAGTTGGGAGTGCATGTGCACTTCTTTAATTATTAAGGGAGAGGATAGACTGAAAATACTAATGGACTCTGAGATTTCACATGGTAGCCTATTTACCATGAAATCATATAGCTATGTGTGACGTCGGTTGTGGGACCACTGTGACGGTCCTCTACAGCCAGTCTCGCTGGGTTGTGTGTGTGAGGCTGCGTCTGCATCTGCACATATGGAAACCAAACCAGACTGAATCAGGGCGAGCACGTCGACACCACGGACAGAGACTCAAACAGTCCACAGCAGTTATCAGAAGCTTCTTTTTATTTACTTGACTGTGATCGTATAGCGGAATTGTTGTTTTTAACAGAAGTATAACAAAAATGGTTTATAAAGCTTTGTCTATTTCACAGTAAAATGAGAAATAAATGAAATAAAATCTTCAACTCTTAAAACTAGGCAGTATATTAAATAGTAGGCTACAGTGTGTCTCGACAACAGAATACAGTTCCTACATTAACATTATACATTTTCATTTAACGTTACTTAACATTATTTTACACATAAAAGTCAACATCAAATTCAATAACAGTTACCTGCACATAGGGAAACCAGACCGAATCAGGGCGAGCGCAGTGTCGACACCACGGACAGAGACTCAAACAGCCAGAGCGTTATACACAGTGAGTTAGACGGAAGAGTTGCGTCAGAAGCAATGTAAAGTTAGCTAATTTAACATTCGGCTCTAAATTCAAAATGAGTGCTTCACTCGACGCTAAACTAGCGGCATTCAGCGCTAAACTACAACACAAAAATAATACAGTAAATTTAAACATTGTGTGGTAGCTTTAAACGTTTTGGCTAGCTAATATTGTCTCTGCGGCGTTTAACGTGCGACTTACCACAGCAGTTATCAGAAGTGCTGCTGTATATTACCCAGAGTTCGTTACTTTTAGCACTGCAGCGCGATGTGAAGGCGACGCCAGCAGACGGCGCTGTTCCCATGTATGCAGGAATTTAACTGAACCTATTTACAACCCGTTACATATGCGTTACATACATGTATAATACCTGGATTGATATGACATTCTTTCAGGTGCCATTCCGACATTGATTAAAGTGCATGTCGTTAATCTTTTTCCAAGCCCTAAACACCTACCACTTCACGAGGTCAGAATGTATCTTTACTCCCCGTAGTGTGTAATCGTTGCAAAATGTACGATCCAACTGCACTTTGCATATTCAGTACATGAAAAAGTCTGTTGAATCAATATAATCTCGCACAGGGTGACCGACTACTTACTATGGCAAGCCATTTTAACATTTAAAAGCTAGACTGGATATGTGTTGCAGATATCTTTAATTCAGTTTTGCTTAGTCAAAAAGAACATTTCGGATATCCGTAAATACTTTCTTCCTATCCACAATTGTAATTTCAAATATCCACAAAGACATTCTTCCTAGGACAAATTACATCACGTTTGCAATTGTGTGACGCGTTGAATGACGTTTTCAATGACGTCATTGTAGATTTCTGTAATTCCATTTTGCCTAGTCAAAACTGAATGACAGATATCTCTATCTGTCGTTTTGACTAGTCACAATTACGTTACAGATATCTTGAATGACAATTCCAACTATCCAAAATGTAATTACGACTAGTCATAAAGACGTTATTGATATCTACAATGTTAATTCCGGATAGTCGAACTTCGCTTTTAAATGTTAAAAGGGCTTGCCATACTTTACTGCATGGGGGTTGGAATCCTCATTACGCGCCAAAAAGCGCATCATCACTAGCAACGTCCTTGACAACCAGCTGTGCATCAGAGTAATGCGCTGGTGTTTATTTTTAGTAGCTTTCGGCTGCTACTCTCGTTCAACCTTTGCGTTTATGGGTCTATGCGTTTAACACATTGCCCATCCACACCGCCTTACGAGCAATTCACCTCAAAACCATGAGGCTGCAAGATATGCAGCAAAACGGCACTCAACAAGCCACATATATGAGGTGAGGTGATCTATTTATAATGCTACATTTATGGAGTTCATGAAAAAAAAAAAATTCTGAAGTTTACGGTAGCTGCTTGTATTTTTGTTCTTCAAATTTTCCCTTTTTATTTCTCTTTAAATAGGCTATTGTTCTCTTAAATTTGTTGATATTATTATGATTACTCATGTTCTTCTTCCTATCAGAAGGTCTGTCTTCCCTAGCATGAAATATCAAACATAGTTCCAGTCCTATGCTAAACTTTCTCAACTGGATTTATGGGGTAGTAGTCCTAGAACAATCCTTCTAAAGTTTAAGATTAGTCTTGCGTGCTAGCACTTTACAACTTTCACCAAAATGTAGGCTCAATTGAGCAAAAAATGTAATTCTTCGAGCTTTGAAGAATTATAGAGTTCATCACTCAGTCACTAACGCTACAGTTTTTCTCAAAAACTGTAAAACTTATTGACCTCATTTACTTAATTGACACAAAACTTGCTCCATTGCATTTTCAGATTGTCCTTCACAAAAAATCCAGAAAGATTTTTGAAATATCAGTTTTCACTCATACAATAGGCTACTGTAAATAAATATATAAAATATATAAATACTATAACTACTACAAATTCGCCCTTAATAAATCTCCAAAGTTTATATATATACATGATAGAATGGTGATCAGTAGTGTGGTAAATTTCAGAATATTATCTCCTAAACTGAATTAATCACTATTATTTTGAATTCTATTCAAGCTATTTGATCAATGGACATAAAGCATTTTTGAACATTAGTTTAGTCAATGGAATTATCTAAACTTTTTTGGGATAAAGATTCTGAAAAAATGTAAATGCTTTCTGTCAATATCTGTGAGGGTTTTGTTTAATTTTAGCTTTTTTGACTTGTTTCTTTTATACCTTGTCTTAATGCCATTATATGTCTGATGTGGGTCAATTAAAGCACAATTGTTGAAACTGTCATGGCCTTGCCTTCATGTCTAGGAAGCACTCTGGCTGTCAGACAGTCCAGAAACAGGCCCCCATGACCACAGAGTACCAGGAGAAGTTCCTTTCCCCGCTCTGCTACAAGGCTATCGTCTCAGCCCCATCACAGAAAGGCCCTTACCATGCACTGAAAGGGACAAGTGCAGATGTGAGGTATGATCTAAAGTGTTTGTCTTATCTCTCTAGTGAGAGCCGCTAAATAGTCCATGATGCAGTGCAGCAGGCTCTCTACCCACCTGGGTGCCACATTTTCAGGCTGCCCTAGATGTGGTGGTGAAAGTTGGTATTGGACAGGACACAAAATAATCCCTGAGATGTGTTGAAGATCACAATAACTAACAGATAAACTTTTTGTTTTGGACAAGATTTAGGGAAGCACATTATTTACAGAGCATTGGGATAATTTTCTATGTTGGAAGTGTTTTGAAACAAAGAAGTTCTAAAGCAAAAAAATCTCACATCATTAACATGTGTTTCAGATCATACTATTTGGTCCAAAAAAGGATCCCAAAAGCCCCACAGCCCGTAGGCCATCGGAACAGCAACCCTCTACACATTCCTACACACTTTGTCGGAAACCAAATGGCATCCCAGTTGGAGGACAACCCATCGGTTCACCAAATTACACAATTAGATGGTTGGTATAGTCGCACATCGCAGAAATAATAAATAACAAATATACACTTCCTGTTTCAAATCCACTCTCGCTGTCTCCTGTTCTTAGATGATTTCCGAGCAGGGAAAGCAAACAAGTGCAGCTCCCAGAAAACTTCTGTTCAAGTTGCAGCTAACTCTAAACCAGTCCCAAAGATGCAAGAACCACAACCTTTTGAAAACGTCACCAGCTACAGATCTGATTATGTCACCCATCAATTGCCCCCCAGAAGGCGCAGGGAGAAGCATGTGTATCAAACCAAAGGTCTGCCGTTTCAGCCTGCTGTGGACTTGAAGCCAAAGGTGGTTGGGAACGCATACCAAGAAGCTTTTGACGAAGCCAATGAATTCTTTCAGCAATTCAAGACCTGGTCCCTTGCAAACCAGTTCCACAGCCAAGGCAAAAAGTCTGAGATTAAATAAATAAAAAAAGCTCTGCAATTATGTAATGGCAACTTGTTTTAAATACTATTAAGCATCTCACTGGTACGCCACAGCACAACCCATTTTGACTGTTAGGTAATCTACTTAACTGAAGGCATTTCATATTGCATAATTTCAGTGGAAAACAAGTTAGACAGCTAAATGCGGTCTATCACAACAATTAATGGTGTGTGTATAATATATTTGCAATTGAAACATCTGCTAGAGATAGACTCTGCAAAGGCTGCAAAACCATAGTTTGTGTTTGCCTTTTCATCTGGAATGAATTCTATATCAAAACTACAGTAACTTTTAGTAACATGCACATTGTTTATAAAAAAAGAAAGAAAAATCATCACACAAACTTAATCAAAAGCACAACTTTTTTATAAATATCAAATAATGATTATTGTCAACACATGGTTTTGGATTAAAACAAAAATTAAAGTAGGACACTCTGGATAACACACTTAGTAATCATCGTGGGGAGATATTATGCTGCCGAGTCAGTAATTCCTGTACTGCAACTGGCATTGTAAGCTTATCCTGAAAGTAAAGATTCACATATTTATATTGATGATGTACTTTATTATATATGATAGAAGACAACTCCCATGATCCCACACAACTTCATGACGTCACCAAAAGTCCATGTTTACATCATAGATTTTACCCCTAGCGGCAGAAAATTGAATATTGCACATTCAACTGTAAACATGTCTCGTGCACACAACCACAATTGGATTATTTTTTATCCAAATAACAAAATTATATTTTACTGTAGATTAAATTTTAGACTCCAAACTTTGTGGCATAATCGTTATGGACAGCTTAAAAGAACTGGTATGTAATGTGTTTAATTCACAGTAAATGCTTGAAGAAGCTTCTTACATCAATAGAGAAATTCAGTGTGCTATACTCTTCAGGGCAAAGTTGTTTCTCTTACACTTTCTGCTCATGAGGGTGCTTGTAAAGGTGGAATTTACTGTGAGTTCAACACATTGCATAACATTTACTTATGGCTGTCCATAACGGTTTTTACACTGGTAAAAAATTAATTTTTCAAATCATCAAGTCAAAGTAAGCCCTAAAATAATTGATTGTGTCTCCAACAGGGTAGACAGGGACAACATTGCTGAAAAGGATTCTTCCTCTTGTACTGTAGGGCCTTTTTGATGTCAACAATGATTTTGTCAACACAGTCTTGAGTGCCACGCACATTAGACTCAATGTTATCAAGCATGGATCCGTGCTCCTCCACCATCACGGCCATGTGCAGGAACAGTTCATGGACCTCCTTCAGCCTGAGCTCCAGCTCCACCAGCTCCTTGTGTCTGCCCTTGATCTCACACATTGCCCAGGGGGATGAGCGTGCACCTTGGGTCTGCAGGCTCTGGGACAGCTCAGCCCACCCCTCACCACCTTTGTCCACCATAACATCCAGCTGGACATCGGTGATGTCAGTACCCCATTATGGAGGCCTGTCTCTGGATCCTCCTCCGACATGCATTTCTCTGCACCTCCTCAGCCTCATTGTAGTCACTCATGGCAGCATGGAAGGCACGGATCAGTGCGTCATACTGATTTCGGGCAATGCGACTAACAGCAGAGTTGGGACCTTCTTTTACCTCTAACTCGCGGCTCTCTTTACCCAGGGCCTGAAGACGGATGTGCAGAGCCTCCCCATGTTGCTGGATCCCCCTGGCGATGGAGTCAGAGTCCTTTTTGAGTAGGGTGAGACGCCGCACAGAGGTGCTAAAGCGTTTGTTATGCGTGCTCAGACGCTCCACCTTTAAGTGGAGCAAGGAGATCTCCTTGCGTATGGAGTGGGCCTCCCTCAGGATGATGTCAATAGGTGAAGAATCCTTAAACACCAATGCCTGTTGGGGCAAAGTGTCCTTGTCTACATCATACTCTGCTCTATAAAACTCTGGCTCGCAGTCCTCCTGCTCCTTCCTAATGGTCTGAAGCCTCTTCAGCCTGTCCCGCATTCTGCCTGAGAGACCAGTGCAAAACAATGTATTGGTTATTGTGCTCATCTCTAGTCTAGCTTTTGGTCTGATGTAGCGTTGAAACAATTCCATGACATTCAAATAGATACAATTTGTAATACAAAATTAGTATCACATGTTCTACAAGTTGGGATGTAGGTCCCTTTGTGGTATAACACTCTTCATAGTGATGAAATACAGTGTTTGCCAAATATATTATAAAAAGGTAATTTTCCCTTCAAGGTCCAAAACGTTTTTTTAGTACATTACACTTTAAACCTACAAGTTCAGACTTTAGCTCACGTAATAGAATAACGTGTATGAAACTACTAGAACTGTTGGGTCCTTGTAAAGTGTCTTGAGATAACTCTTGTTATGAATTGATACTATAAATAAAATTAAATTGAAATTAAATTGAAAATTGAATATAATGTGATGTATATTGTTTATTGCATCTAAAAACAGACTCTTATTAATTTTTCATCTAAAAAGGTAAAGCTTCCCATGTTCCATTGTAAATAAGCTAATGTTAAAAAGTAAACCGTTGGGAGAACCAGAATGTAAAATGGTCACCTAATGTACTGCACTTTTTGAGTGCACAATACTATGTGAATCTACTTACAGTAATACTAATACTATGTAAAATGATGAATGAGAAATTAATTTTTTTTTCCAAAAAGAAGAAATATAGGGTTCCCTATAAAAATAAAAAACAGATTGACATTACACATTGAGTACCGTGATGACAGCATGTACAGGTTCATAGGTAATTTACCCAGGGATACTACATCACCCAGCCAAAGATAACATGTCATAATTAGACAACTCCTGCAACAATAACTGGTCACACTGCTAATCTGCAGTAGGTGTTCTTTCTGTGGTGAACAACAATGATTGCAGTCACAGCTCAAAGCATTTTCTTTCAAACCAGGAACAAGGAAGACATATTTTTGCAAAAAAAGACATTACCTTTGAAAGTAGAGTTAGGGCAGAAAATTGTGTTTAAGTAGTTCTTCAGCACATTCACTTTGTCAACCACATGCTGCACAAAACTTTAAAAAATGCTGGTGCTTACCTAAATCTCTGCCAGGGATTCTTTCATTCAGTCTCAGTTCATACACAGAATATCCATCTCCTTATATCATATCTGTGGAACAAAATCATTAAACTATTTTAGAAGCTATCACAATGTATGAAGAAAAAAAAGTCTTCTACTTGATGGCCATTGAATCAGCCCCATCTTTCTGCACTAATTAAGTCCAATTATCCACTTGTCGCCAGGTGCTTCTGCTACACATATTACATAAGAAAATATAATTCAACTATCAATTCAAATTGAATTACCTCTTATGACTGGTTTCCACTAAATCAGAAAGCAAGTAAATCCCTCCAATGTGTCTCACACTGATTTATTTGGTCCAAGGCAGATTTTATTCTGTTGAAGGAAGTCTGCTTTGTGTTTAGCATGTGTGTCACTGCCGCCCCTTTCAGGTGACAGACATAGGATGGGCCTTTCCCACTACTCCAGCACTCCTTAAAGAAAGATGCATTTTTTGGCTGCTTCCTGAAGACTTTAGAAAGCCCTGGATTGGCCTATTGACTATTTCCAATTATATACATTTACTTCAGAGGAAAAAAAAGACCTTGACCCCTATTGGCCCATAAGAAACATTGAATTTACATTTTAAACAATTCATCACTGGTACTGGATAGCAAGGCGGCAAAAAATGAAATATGACAGCAGAGCAGCTGAAAGAAACCAAGATCTACTAAAGAAAATCCCTAAATTGACAACAAAGCAGGTGGTTCTTTGCTTCTGCAGATATTGTACTTGTTGGTTTAGAAAACTGTATTTATGTAGCATTGCTGCTTATAGTAAAAGCTATCTCAGTGTAAAGGCTATACCACTGTACCCCAAGTGTGTGCGTGTGGGCTATTTAATATTCCTAACACGCAAGCATGGTACGGAATACCTTCTGGTAAAGCATGATGAGTAAGGGGGGGGTTGCCCAGGGGCCCTTGACAGTCCTAATCTGCCCCTTTCAAGGATTATAGGATATGTGACTGTTGCGACCCAACATTTTTAGCAGTGCCCCTTGTGTCTGTGTAGAGGCTATTCTATAAGCCTCGGTATGGATGGCATGGTGTTCTCAACGCGTAGCAAAAAAGGATCTTGAGTCCAGGCATTGATTGTCTTTGGGTGGTGTTCCCGTTTATTATAAAAGTAGAAAAAGGGTCACTTCACATAAAATAGTACTTCACCTAATGCTAATTAATAAAATGTTATGGTGTGTTCACGGCTACGGTAAGAACCGTGTGTTCCCCGCCATCCACACCTTTCCTCATTGATTGCCGCACCTGTAAATATACCTTATTCTCAGTGACGTACCACACCCAGTGCAATACTCCCCCAAGTGGCTAAAATAAATAACTAAATTAACCTAACCAAAAAAGGTGGATAGAAATGGCTCTTACAGTCTGAGTGATTGAAAACTTTAATTAAGAAAATATGTTAATGTATACTAATCACTACATCTCAGCAGGTCTTTATGTCCATACAAATTTTATTTTTATTACATTTTATGATCAAACAAAAATGAAGACAGACTCACTCTGATTTTAATATAACTGTTAATGTAATATACATGAAACCACAGAAGAAAGGTATTATCAGCCATATATTCATAAAAATAACAGTGAAAAGTAACAGATTAGGGTATATCACAAAACTCCCATCACTCCTCAGTTACTGGTGTCCTCAAAAGAGATGGTAAATATGAGAACAACTTGCATATCATAATGTTTCTTTGGGCTTCCCTATTAGGGCTGATTACTGCATCAGGAAGCATCGTGTCAGGCAGCATGCCTGAAAATTGCACATTTAAAAAATGTTTTTTAATGACAAAACATGAACACCAATAAATACCATTTGCTTCAGTTCTGCAGTACACCTGAGTCATGGGGGAATTAATTCAGATTTGAGATCCCAGTTTAAAATCTTTCACACAAATATAACAGACATTGTAAAATATTTTACTCAAGCATTTTTGTTTCTCATCTAGACAAAAAAAGTTTTAACTTCTTTGATTTACATCCTGGAAATCGTAATATTATCTATAGCTCCACAGGCCATGTTCACAATACAAACAATACCAGTTTTAAAATGTCTTTGTCTGGAGACAGCAACTGCATATTTTGCCATCCCGCTGCTAATCTCTGTACTGTACAGTCATTAGTCATAACATGGGAAACAGCTGCAGAACATCTTTTTAAAGGGGTTGCTCTTGTCGTGACGTTTGGCTTTGCCAAGTTTGAAAAGGGCCTCCTTTATGCCTTCATCGGTTTTCTGAACGTTGGTTTGGATGGTGGTCAGCATGGGGCCTTGCTCCTCCACCAGCAGGGCGATATCCAGGAAAATCTCATGGATGCCATTGATACGGGCCTCCAGATCAATCAACTCCTGGTGGCGTTTCTCAATCTGCGACAGAGCTGATCGAGCCGTTTTACCTTCAGCCATTATGTTGTCGTTAAAGGTGTTCCATTGACCTTTCTCAATCATCTCCTCCACCTCCTCTCCTGTCACCTCACGTCCCACTATCTCCATTTGCCTCTGGATCTGGGCTTTACAGTTCTCCCGATGGCTCATCTCAGCCTCGTTATAGTCAAACATGGTATCGCGGAAACCATTGCTGAGGCAAGCATATTGGGTTCTGGCAATACGTGTGATGGCAGAATTGGAGCCATAGTCTTCTTCTAGCTTGTGGGCTTCGGCGTCCATATCCCGCAGGCGTGCCAGCACACCCTCAGCCCGAGCTTTTATATCAGCACCAATAGCGTTGGAGTCCCTTTTGATAGTGCTCATGGTGGTGACACCCTGGAGCATGCGAGAGTTCTGCTCACGAAGCCTTTTAATCTCCACACGGATGAGCTGGATCTCTCTGTGGATATCCTGTGACTTGGAAAAAACATCCTCCAGAGCAGGGCTGTTGTCCTCAAACACCACTGCCTCATGGGGCAACTCCATCTCTAGGTCAATGTTGCTGAAGGTGTCGGAGCCAGTGGAGTCGGCATACTCCATCTGCTCCACATGGCCGGTGGAAACTTCCTGCAGGTGGCTCAGTCTGTCCCTCATGGTTGGTCTTGAGAACAAGTCAAGGTTACCGATGTCAAGATGATTTCCTCTGTCTGGTTCTCTTTCCTCTTCTAACACACATTGGTAAAGATGACTCAGTAAAGATCGCTGAATGAACTGAAAGGGCAAATGAAAAATATTAGGATTCACAGCACATGGAAATGAACTTTTTTCACCATTGATGGCTCAACAAAAAAAAAAATGGACACAGATTACATTCAAGATCCAAACAGAAAACATTTGCAAGTTTAAACACAACCAGTGTCTCATTTAAGCTGGCATGCATGTTTAAAAGTCTTTTCCTTCTTCCTTTAGTTGTCACCCACCCAGCACTGGCCTAACAGGTTCTCCAGAGAATAGTCAAAGGTGTTGCTCCTCACCAAACTAGTTCTTGTAACTTGTGATGTGTCTGACATCTTTATCTAGAAGTTAATTTAGAGTTTGAATCTAACTGGAGCATCAGACTAAGCAGATACAGGAATATCTTGGATCTCCAGTGTGAGCTATTAAAAATGAAAATACCTAAAACTTAAAATATATATACATATCCAATGTGAAATAAGGAGGCTGGTGACATCATTAGAGGGCATTTCAAAAGGCGACTAGAGCAAAAGTTTCCATACATCAGTAACTCTTTCCATAGGAACAATATTATTTATTGTAGACTATTACAAGCTCCAGAAATACTACTTTAATAGTTAATTACTCACATGATCTGAAACTGCTGTCTCATGGTTAAAATAGCAAAGTAAATGCCAGGGCTGTATTGTGGGTACAAACAGTTAAGACTTTATATGGTAAATGTATCAGTTACAAATGGTAAACTATATAAAATCTTCCCTATGTGAATTTATTTTAGAAGAAGATACAAATGTATGTTGTTTTTCAGATACAGCATAATCAGGTCTCTTATAAATGAGATATTGATCTGTTTCCTCACTAAATAAATTGATATATAATACTGAGTATGCATTACCACATAAATCCCAGGAACATTTTATGATAGACCCCAACACACACCGGATAACCTAAGGTCCTATATTAATAGGTTAATAATTTCCTACAATCTGGGCCAAAATCCACTCTCTCAATTGCATGCAGGATTAGAAGATCTAAGGAAAACTTCTTACCTGTTGTATTCTGATGTCCACAGATATCAAACGTTGTTCTTTAATGTAAGGTGACCATTGTGCCACAGCACCATTCTACAGTTATGAAGTTGACTGCTCCGGCTGTGAGCAGGAAGAAATGTAGGGCCCTACATGCGTAATGGAGCTATCTTTGGAGCCAAACAGGTATTCGACTGTTTGTTCGATTGCGCCACGCCACGCAACTGTTTTGATTTCAGGAATGAAGTCCGGTCGGTTTGGCCCTTGCAGTGACGCTGCATCACCGGAGTGTCGATTTTTAGATAGGACGAGATGTCGAGCAACTGGTGTGCATAAAAGCGTAGTGAGTGCCAAGGTTCACTTGTAGCTAGCTGAATAAATTTAAATGGGGGCCATGACAGGTGGCTTTGACGGGAATCTCTAAAGGTGTATGACTCTGGCATGTCGACACCTGTTAATGACCAACCTTGTCTCATCAACTGCAGCCACCGCGGAAGGATTTCTTTGTGAGTTAGCAGACGGTCCTGATGGGCATAGAGCATATAGCCAAGCCCATGTGAATTAGTTAAAATGTTCCCATCCACGCCCAAATCACACACACACACACACACACACACACACAGTCAGACAGACAGACAGACAGACAGACAGACCAATGAGGTTTTTACCAGCCCCATTGCACAATTAAGGCAGATTTGAAATTAACTGACATTTGCTTAGATGTTAACATAAATTAGTATTTTCCATAACTTAACAAAATGGTTGTAGGTGGCAAGTCAGGGGCCAGACAGACCTTTTCAAATGATGGTTCATACTTGCAGCAGGAAGTTGTATATTAGCCCTGTATCCACAGCTAAATCAGTAAGCCATACAGTACAGTATATAAGCATGAGTATACAGTGGGGCCTAAAAGGTTGGCAGTAAGTAAGATGAAGAAGTTAGAGGGTGCCTGGTCAGTCACATTTTATTGATTCCTATGTGACTGATTTATTGCCTTTGTTTTTTTAATGTTGTGTGCATCCATTGAACTGTAAGTACATTAATTCACATACTAATATAAGTGTATGGTTATTCATCTCTTGGCTAATTCTTGCTCCTTTTCATTCCGGCTACTGATGGTCAATTGAGTGTCTGCAGTGTTCCGCCTGTGTGGAGCCTATACTTAATGTTACTACATTCAATGCGCCTCTCTTCATTCATATGTCAACTTGTATTCATTGTATTAAAAGTCTGTATAGTTTAAGATAATACCCATAGGTTAATATTTGGTGTAGTATTTGGTCATTGTGGTATCATGGTTTTACCTTGTGGCAATTCTATGACTGGGTTTAATGGTTTCTATTGTTTTCTTTCTTTCTTTAATTCCTCCCTCTTTCAGGGATTGAATGTACAGTCCAAAGTTTGTGAACTTACTTGGCCTGAACTGACATCCTCCCATCTTTCTGTGTCAACATAGCACGTGAACCCGCGTGACCTCAAGCAAGTCCTTTATTCTGGGGCTGCTGCATTCAAGTACACCTCGGAAATTTGATTCAACTTTTCCAGTGTGCCTTGGTTAATAACAAAATACACCCTATGCCAAAATGTTGCCTTTATTTCCTTGCGGTCTTTTAACAAGGTAGCCAGCCGACATTTAGTAGTAACGTTTGGACAGGAAAGACAAAAGGGTAGGCTACGCATTACATCATGTAATTTATATTGTAGTTATTATTACATGATCGAATTTTTGCTTAACGATCCATTTATGTTAACGATTGGCAACGCAGTAGAGAACGTGACTTTCACATTTCCGCACCCCAAAAGTCATACAGCTTGTGTTGGCTATAATAAAGCGTCACATTTGTGGGTTGTTCGTGTATGCCGATGTCTTCACATTTCCGACTGCCCCTGAAGAGTACACCTCCATCAGGACCCTGTGTTGACTTGCCACCTCAACTTTCTTTTTGTTCCTCCTGGAGGTTGAATCCCTCGCTAGCCACCGTAAGACCAACAACGAGAAGAAAACCGTATACGCCACAATTATAAAACATAAAAATAACGTGAGTAACGTAAGTTAGTTAGTTAGTTAGTTAGTAAGTCATGAAGTTGTCTATAGTTCGTAGTGCTTGTGGCAGCCTTAGAATACATCCAGCCTGTCCAGGAAGCAGGGTTAGCAGCTTGACACGGAGGTGCCTACCGGTTGGTCCTCCCAACAACCGGTTGATCGTCCGGACAGCAAAGGCTACTAGCAGCGGCGGGACCATCTCAAAATTAGCCGTCAGCTTTGGGAAACAGTCTCAAAAGAATGATGGCTTTGACTACGACAGTTATTTGAGGTAAGTGTGTCTGTGGCCGCACACGACTTACTTATTGTCATATTTGTATTACATTTAACTGAAAATAAAACACAATCGAGTGATGAACAGTAACGTTTAGCTACGTATTTCCGGTATTGATGGCGGTTTTACTCAAGAATATTAGCCAGTTCAGCACGTGTCCTCGATACAGAGAGACGCCAGCTGATGTAACTTTTCTCCATTGTTGCCAAACACATGATGCTAAACCGTGTAAGTGATCCTAGTTAGCTAGAAGTAGGCTTGAGCTAGATAATGTTTACATTTTGGACAACATGTAGGTCATTGTGTTAAATGTGTTAACATATCAGCCCCTCCCACTTTTCATCACAAGCGTAGTAAGCTGGTCAATCGGTGCACTCTCACAATTAGTATTTTATTCCCATTAAAATCTTATTTTCATTAGGGCTGGGACGATATGCTTTTCCCCCCGATTCGATTCTTTTAGCATACATGGGTGCAGATTCGATTTGTATTGCAATTTTCATTCATGGCGATTCTAGAGTATTGCGTTTCCATAGTTTTTACTATTGTGATTTCCTTTCCTTATTTAACAAAGCAGAACAGTTTAATAACACACTTCTAGGGAAAATTTATCATTAGACTTAAAAAAAAAATGTTTTCTTTAAAAGAATGCACATATCATGTCATTCAGTCTGACATATTTCATTTGTTAAGAAGCACATAACATGGATTTTCAGCATGTTTTGCTTTCGCTCTGATTGGCTGGAAACGGATATCATGTAGTTGGCGATACTGTAAAAACAGAAAATATTTAGGTCAATCACTGGTAAAATAAATAAATAAATGGGGCGACCTCTAGCTCATTTAAAGTTTCACCTGTCCCCCCCAGTTAGCCAACAAACACAGATGGTATCCACTTTTCTGGTGAGGGAACCTTTTTCAAAATCTTACAGAATAGATGTCTTTGACCTAATGTATGTGTTTGATTTTAATTTATTTTAAAAAACGTTGTGTGTAGCCCTAAATGGATTATTGGAAACAAGTTTTACTTTCTCTCACAGGGAAGTGGTTCAAAGCACCAAGGAGGCAATGTTGGCTCTGCAGGGAAGAAACCCAACAGTCCAACCATTGCTAGTCATTATACAGGTATTTTAAGCAAAAACAGAAGAGCTATGTAGAATTTGTAATTTCCATTGTTGCCTTAAATACTGTCTAACCTTAGAGTAAGGCCAGGTCTGTGTGCTTATTTTATCTCAAAGGCAGGTGAAGATGACTGTTTGTTGGAGATCAATAAGAAAATGGCAGAAAGGGTAAATTCCTTTCCTTCTGATCCTCTGAATTTGATCCATTTTGTCTTTTTCACAAATCTACACAATAATTCAAGCAGTTAACTCTGTCATTGTCTGTATTTCCAAAGATTGGCTTAAACATCACCCAGATTTGTCTGGCAAACGAATGCAGTGAAGATGAAGTAAGTGAAGCTGACTCACAAATTTGTACCTAAAACTAGGAAAACTCTTCCCACCCTGTCATTATTTAGCAAGTAATTAATTAAAACTTTTCTTGACTGTAAGTCATCATATATCCACGGTTACATGACTAATCTCTAATTTCCTTTGTCACTCCTTCGGGTCCTCTTTGTATTCCTTTTTTATTTCATGGTATTTTCCAACATTGTGTGAGTGGTATGGGAAGCAGCCTCTCAGTTGTTGCCTTTGCCTAAATTGATGTCTGACTGTCATACAAGCTGACCGTGGATGATTTATATTACAATTCCTGCTGTTTTCTGTTTCACTCTTTACCTTTTTCTTAATTAATCAAAGAAACTTTACCTTTTAAGGTGTCTAGGCCAAGGTTTTCTATAGACAATATACAGACACTGTGATATTAACAGTTTCACAGGTTACATTTTCTACTGTTCCTGTTGCAATTATACCTTCTGTTTGTCTGTGTTTGGTCTTTGTGTAAATGTGTGTAGATTGTAGAGGAGGTGTTGAAGCTGAATGAAGACCCCAGGGTGCACGGAGTCTACCTCCACCTCCCTCCTGCCTACATCACCAGTCGAGTGTTGAACACAATCAAACCTGAGAAGGATGTAGACGGGTAAAAAGCTGCTCTAGCCAAATAGGATCATTGCATTTAAAACGGCTGAGTTTTCTAATCTCACATAGAAAGACAAAACAATGAAGAGTATATATCTTTTAAATAGCACATGCTGTTAATAGATCTTTTACTGTGTATTTACAATTGGTTCTATCTCTAGTTGTTCCTCTTTATAAATCTGCTGCCAGCGGTCTGCCAGGTATCTGCTGTGCATGTTTCTCTTTCCCAACAGAGATAAATGCATTTACTCACATGGTACACCAAATCAGAGAGGGCTGCACAGAATTAAGACGTCTAAATGCAGAGTGTGTGACTTCAGCAGACAAGTGAATTAAAACATTTGCAAGGCACCCTTCATAATTATCACAAATTAAAGAGAGCTGGACCATGAACACGTGGTAAAGCAAGTTCATTTAAAAAAATAGTTGAGGTTGTCCTATGAAAAAGTAATAAGTGTGTGTGTGTGGTACAGGCGGTACAGGCAAAAAGTGCAGTGGCAGTGCCTGATGTGTATATGCAGTTTTAAAATTTTCTTAAGGTACTTGATACTGTCATTCATAGCACTTGACAAAATAAACTTAATGCCAGGTAGAAGAATAATTTATTTGATTTATATTGAAAATGAAATGTATCATATTTTTCTCCCTTCTTGTCTTGTTATAGGATATCCGATTTGAATATTGGCCGTCTGGTACGAGGAGAACTAAGCAAAGGCTTTGTGCCACCTATAGCCAGCGCTGTGCTGGATTTGCTGGAGAAACATGGTATAATGTTATATGTAGCTGTAATGGCACTTACATTTCCTTTTTAAAGGGTCTTTTTATTTCATTAAAAAAAAATGTTTTTTAGACGTCAACGCATGCAAAACACAGTTGTAGCTGGTTAAATTAAAGAGGGAGAGTTTGATTACGGCAAGCTACAGTTGTAGAAAGCACTGACAATCAGTATTGTGGCACACCAGATATTACTCATTACTAACTTAATTATATACAGCTGTGTCGGTAGTACATTCGTGCAGGAGAAATGTCTAAATTAGATATATTTATATTAGATATAATACCGGTGTGCTTTTTTGACATGGCATGACAACAGTCCTGTTTACTAATTCTATACTTTGAACGCTATAGATGTTGTAGAACAGAATACTGTTAATGAATGTCAAGCAAACTGCAGCTTTGGGAAACCTTTGTCAATTTCAAATTTGGGAATTCAACAAAGCAAACCCAGTTTTTAAGGAATTTATACTTTTTTCAGAATGAACACCCCATGTACTTAAAAACCTCATCAAATTCAGCATATGGTAAAGAATTGGGGCGATTGTGTGTGAGGAGTCTTTTGCAAATGCAGATTGAAGTGAAATGCAAATGTCACAATGTCGGTGTGAACATTAAGCTAAGATACTCACTTGGAATCTTTGGGAAACTTGTGAAAAACACAAGACACAAAAAAAAGGCTGACTCACTATACTAAGTATTGAGTTCATGACCAATGTAAGACACACCGAGGTTCAGAGGGTAGGGGGTCAAAGTTCACATGTACATAGGGTCACTGTTATTTTGAGTAAAGAATTTGGGTCTGGTTGCAGTAGTATATGGGGTGGTAAATTCCAAAATATAAAATGTATTGGCATAAGATTTGAAAATAGGCCACATATCAGCATACCCTCTCTGTAATTATGACCACAGTGTTGCCCAAAGCTATTTAACACCTACTTTTTGATTGGTGTGCAAACTAATTTCCATCCTTGTCCAGATGGTCAGCATTTTTATATGTATCATGAATACTTAACTGCATGGCTTTATGTTGCATGTGATACGTCTGCAGATTCTGCTTTGGAAGGGAAAGCTGTGTTGCTTGTTGGAGGAGAAGGACCCCTAGGGCTGTCCTTGCAGTGCCTGATTGAAAGAAGTGGAATGGTAGCTCTTAAGGGTCATTGGAGCTCAAAAAATCTACAGAGACAGGTGTGGTGTTGTTTATATGATTATTTTTCCTTTTTCAAAATTTTTTTTTTACTTTGGTTATTTAAAAAAAAAAGTTTCACTAAGTCCTTTTTGTGGTCAGATTGACATTTTGTTTGTTCTGAATATGTTGTTTTTGTGTTTTGAGTATCATTTGCTTGAAAAGATGTAGCGCTAAAGCCATGGCTTTATAAATGAAAAGCCTTTTTATGCGCTACATCCTCACACATCTGTTGTCATTATTTAGTTACACCAGCAACAATTTGTGCAGTTTTAATGGTCAACCACATGGAGTCAGTCTCTGCTTTTTCAAATGTGGTGTCATAAAATGTGATCTGTTGCAACAGAGTCTGGACTCTTCTGGATTCAATCTGCTTCACTTCTTTTTGCTTTAAGTGCTTGTCTTATTTATTTATTTCCTTTCTTTGAAATTCCTGATACATGATTTCTTCATTCCTTGTTTTCTAGGTGATGCAAGCTGATGCTGTCGTCCTGTTAGGGGCAGGGAACATGGATCTTCCACCCACCTGGGTTAGACCAGGGGCTGCCGTCATCCACTGTGAGCCCACCCTGGAGACAGGTATTGTTGAATATATTAAAATAGTCACAATCACACTGTATGGGCTTGATGATCTATAGGAGATAAGAAATGACTCTTAACCTCCTGGCACCGCACCCTTGGGTGTCGCACATGGCTTGGAATTTAAACCTTGCTGTTGCAAAAAAATCGTATTAGCTGTTGACCTTTCAGAATGCATTCAATGGGATTATAGCTGACTAAAAAGCTTAAGAATGCATTTGAGTTTTTATAGACATACTAGTGTAGTTAAATTAAAAAAAAATGTATATTAGGCTTTTTCCAGCATTATATTATGATGTATAAGTTTGCAGTTTAATCATGTAGACAGACTTAGCAAGTGTTGCAGTTGTGATCATATACCGTATAGTTGGACACCACAGCATGTGTCTTCTATGTTTTTTTCTATCTTTGTACTCTGTCCAACACTTGCTAACATTTGGATATTCATGTTTTATTTCTCAACATGTGCATTTATTATAGTTTGTTTGTTTTTTTACTTTTTTTTTTTAGATGATCATGCCATTGAGATGTCCTCAAAGTCTGGGTTAGGATACCTCACAGCAGCTTACAGAACACAGGTGTGCCTCTTTGTTTCTGTCTCCAGTCTCACCCCTTTAGTCTTTTTTGTTCTTTACCGTCATACCTACCTACCTCTCTGTCTTTCCTTTTTGTGTACTAGAATGTGGTGGGTAGTTGCAGTCGTTGGCTCCAGGAGCAGCAGTACCGACCCTGGCATCTGCACAGCCTCAAACTGCAGCCCCTGACCCCTGTACCAAGGTATAGACTACTATCCGTGAGGACTTTAACTACATCTACCTGGACATCCTTTTCTCATATCAAACTACATTTTCTCTAAGTTGCACTTTAGGGACATTTGTCCATATAGTAGGTGGTTAATGCTTTCTACGTTTGCCAGTGATATAGAGATTTCCAGAACTCAGACGCCCAAGCCAGTGGACCAGCTGGCTGAGGAGATTGGTTTGCTGCCAGAGGAGCTTGAAGCCTATGGCAGGAGCAAAGCTAAGGTCCGACTCTCCTTATTGGACCGCCTCCACAAACAGCCTGACGGGAAATATGTACTGGTTGCTGGGTACGTGTGACTTACTGAGACTCGTACTCACTTCGAACACGTTTGGCTGATCTGAGGCCATGGTTACTGGCTGAAGCAGGTTTGTTTTGGATCACACTAGCTTGCTTGTTGGGGGCCCGCTCAACTCTGCTTCTGACTGGCTAGTAGTCCTTACCTAGGTACTGCGCATGTGCGACTGCCAACAAAGATACAGTAGAAGTGAGATGCCTCACTCTGTAGCTAAAACGGAGAACTCAACATAGGGTGAAAATAGGAGCTGCAGCAATATTCAGTACCACAAAAATATGGTGTTTTTTGAAAATTAAACCATGTGAACCTTTTCTGGTACAACCTCTATATACAATTATGAACCTGAAAATAAACATAATATGAGGTCTTTAAAGCAATGTATCAATTATTTGGCTGCGGACTGTATGTGATTCTAACAATAATGTACATGGATTCCGTCACATTATTCTAACCAAAAAATCTGAAATCAAATTTTCTCTTTATTTTCTGTATGTCTAGTATAACTCCCACCCCTCTGGGTGAAGGTAAAAGCACGGTGACCATCGGCCTAGTCCAGGCCCTATCTGCCCACCTTAAGCTCAACTCCTTCGCCTGTCTCCGACAGCCTTCCCAGGGACCCACCTTTGGGGTTAAAGGTCAGCAATGAATTCATACTATGAATCCTTATGCTAATTGTACATGACATATTTGGTCTGAAAAGTATGCTTTCCCCTTCTCTGTGCTCTTTCCTTTCTCTTGACCTCATGGTAATGTGATACAGTAGTTTCTAATTTTAAAGATAATCATATAATCGAATTTGGAAGTCCAGAGACGGTCGCCCAAAGTAGCAGTTAGGAATGTCTCAACTAACTGTGTGATAAGCTATCGTTGTCAGTGTGAGGCAAACGTTTCATACCCTGCTACATTTTGTGCAGGGGTGGAGTAGTTCACTAAGAGGCCACCACTCAGCATTCCTCCTTTTGTGTGTCCCTGTCCTGTTGGTCTGCCTCTGACTGTGCTACCTCTTCTTTGTGCCTAGGGGGAGCTGCAGGAGGGGGATATGCCCAGGTCATCCCTATGGAGGAGGTAAAACACACAGACACTCTTATTGCTCCCTAGCAGGACTAACGCAGGCTTCAAAGACTGAAGACATGCAGAGACTCACATAGTTTACACATACACACACAACCCCTGGTGCTGTGGCATAATATTGCCTGTGACTAAATCACTATCTGTAAATGCAGGGAGGGAGGGCTGAGAGGGAAGGAGACTGATTTTTAAGCTGCAGGCACATAGCCTTCAACAAAGCAGCCTCCTTTTCTCATACCAAAACACCAGCTACAAAGTCTAAACCATGAACGTTACTTTGTTTGAAGCCACATGTGATACCAAATTTTTACCTTTTAACCCTCCTTGGTAGAGTTTTATTTTCACTGGGACCATCTGAACTCACAATGTGTACCACTACACTACAGGAATAGTAATTAGATTTTCTTTATTTCACATTTTCTTGTTTTAATATTGTTTGTTCTTCCTCTTTTTTTACCCTTCAGTTCAACCTCCATCTGACTGGTGACATTCATGCCATTACAGCAGCCAACAACCTGGTAGCAGCAGCCATCGATGCCAGAATGCTCCACGAGGCGACGCAGTCCGACAAGGTGACCGTGTGATGATGTCACCCAGTAATAACTCATTCTTACACCCCCAAAAATGTGAAACTGTTGTTTTGACCTGGATGCTATTATGACAATCCTGATTTTGCACAAAATGTAAATGCTAGTGATTTGCTATTTAGATGTTATTCTCTTTTGATTTAAGAAAGGAAATGCATTATGTCAATGTGTACATATTGCAATCTTGTTATCTAGAGGTGTCACTGAATATTTACACAGAAGCTTAAAACGAGTTGAATATATGTAAGAAGGGTATGCTTTTTATGCTCCAATAATATTTAGCAGTTACAACCATGGAGTGATTGTGATGCATTCAAGAAAACATAATTATTGCAATTTAAAGTGACTTTATATGCATATACAGTACACTTTTACATTTGTCTTATTCCTCCAAGGCTCTGTTCAATAGACTCGTTCCTTCAGTAAATGGAGTCAGAAGATTTTCACCCATCCAAATCTCCAGGCTACGTGTAAGTCCAAACACTGCAGTGCCAGAATCACTTGTATCAATCATTACTAGCCATAAGCATTGCTGTGTAAAGCACTTGTATAAAAAATGTTTTTCTGTCCACTAGGGGACATCAGTGAGCCTAGCTTTAAAATCCCATCTTTCCCTTCAGCATGTCTTTATCACCAAATATTTGTTTATGTCTCATGAAGCTCCTATCTGTTTATATGTCTAAGAGTAAGGATGTTTCTTGTAGTGTTGATGAAAAATGTTTTATATCAAGTCTTGGCAGATAAAATACATATGGCACATGCAAAGTTTGAACATAAGCCATAAGAATGTTTCTGTCCTGTTGTATGAAAGTCTCTGGGATGAGAGGTTCAAAGCAATATAAAATATTCATTAGTCGTAATGGACAGAGTGAGAGATAAAAAGTCATCATGTTTTTAAACAGAGTACTCCCAGTGACCCTTTTGAACCTGACAGTGAGTTGATCTCCTCATAGTCATTTAGTCTGGACTTCTTTTATGCTGTGTCCAGTTAATGTGAACATAGCCCATAATGTGAACAAGTCCCACTACTACAAGTCCAACTACGTGAAATACGTTACTGTATCTCGCAGTAGTGCCGCAGCTGGGACTGAAGTGTGGGCATGTGTTGAACCAAAGTGCAAAAAATAGCACCCAACCATCACATCTCCAAAAACTTTTAGAGATTATCTTCTAATCTTCTTTCTCTCTTCAATTCCAGCGTTTAGGGATCAATAAAATAGATCCTGCATCTCTCACACCCCAGGAAGTCAGAACCTTTGTTCGTCTTGATCTTGACCCCTCCAAGATCACCTGGCAGAGAGGTATCCATAGAAGTATAGAACTTCACTCTGTAAAGGACTTCTGTTTGCTGCCTTTTAACACGGAAGGGCATTTTTCCCCATAGCCAAAACTAAAGAAGGACAATTTATGTCTGTGAAATATTCAATAGGGTTTGTGTTTCTTCCTGATGTAGCGTGCTGTCATTTTTTTGTTTCTTCCACATAAAACTAGAAATATATTTAAAGCTTCAACTGCAACTTATCACGTTTGAACTACAGCAAAAAGTTTCTACCTCGTTGTTGGTATGCAGTGACAGTATTAGGCATTCCAAGCAACGTGTAGTAAAATTGTCAAATTGCATATATATATATATATATATATATATATATATATATATTTCACATTGACACATTTCCCTTGAGAAGGAAATTGTAATGCTTGCTACACAACACTCAGAAGTATCATGCAAATCTAATTACTTGAAAGTTTTGACAAACATCCAATGGTTCATAAACTCTGAAGAATGTGACGTGCAATATTGAATTAAAATAAAATGTTTGATAAAGCACAATCTGAATTTAATATTCACTGCACCGTATGTGGGTGTTTTCTCGTCTATACAAATTGGATATGAAAACTCTATCATGGCCCTTGTGTTCATATGGATTCAATACAACTAAAAGCATTGCAGTCATCATTCACAGAGAATTAAATGTGGGTATGGTAGGAGTGGGAATAGTTACCTCAGTGGAAGCTGTGTTTGGTTTAAAGTTGTCAGTGAGAACCACCAGCTGAGTGCTGCTATGACTGATGTGGTATTTACTCCAGTGGCTCTAGAGGGCACTCTTAAAAGACGAACCCTGGAGATTAAAAACAGATTTACTGCCTAATGTTATGTGGGTGTGACTCTGTGTCTATGTGTTCATGAAACAAACCATGTTTTTCCCTTTAATCATAGCCAGCCAGCATGAAGATATTGTTTGACTGATGTGGTTTCCTCACTCATTGTAACAACAGTATAGCCACAGATTTCTAACCACATTATTAGAGAATAGGCAAAGTGCTCAGTGAAGAAACTTTTAGGTCTCAAATCCTGGTAGCATAAGCATTTTCGGTATGTCATCCCCTACTCACATTAAGAATCTCTCTTCTGGGCAGCCAGATAGCTCAGTTGGTAGAGTGGCCATCCATATATAGAGGTCTACTGGAATGTCATTCCCCCTCTCTCTCCCCTTTCAAATCTCCAGCTGTCCTGTCAAAAATAAATGCTGAAAATGCCCAAAAATATCTTTTTAAAAAAAGTAAGAATGAATCTCTCTTCTACTCAGTCATTGGGTTTGTGTGTTTGTCTTTGTGTGCCAGCTTGAGGATGTGCATTTTTGTCTATTTAACATGTGTGGACATGGATTTTTACAGTCTATCAGGTTCTTGTCTCATTGATGTTATGCCAAAGTAGTATATTTTATAATAAATGTTACATGTTGTCTTTGTTTTCCAGTTGTTGACACAAATGACCGTTTCTTGAGGAAGATCACAGTAGGACAGGCAAGCACTGAAAAAGGACATATCAGAGAGGTATGCAGCATTCATACCTTCACAATCTTCATTCTCCTGAATTTATGACGTTTTGAAAATGTTTTTTTTATCCACTGGCTTTGGTTTGTGTATTTTTACAATAACCGCATTATGCATACTTCTGCAGTATCAGTCCTGGATACTGTTATCCACTTATCCTAATATGTTACATTCCAGTTCATTGCAAATATTTTGTCATACACCTATCAAGTATGGTAAACGGTGAGTATCACTGCAGTGTTTCACTTGCAGAGGCTTTGCTGCTGGGTGTGATAACATGCGTCTCTAAGGTAACATAAGATGCCCGTCTTTTTAGGTACTTATACAGTAAAACTAGTGTGTAACATTTTCTCACACACACCCACCCACCCACCCCTCCTTTTCATTTCCCTGTCCTGTCTCTCTATCTTATGATAAAGCCCAGATGTATTTCGCCCATGTGTCTGTACTAATGACAGCTAAATGAAATCCTGTAAACAAACACTTCACCTCAATGGGAAGCAAGCAGGCTTAAGTGAAAGCAAATGTTTAAAGAAGGAGAAAGTTACCCACCCATGTACACATACACACACACACACACACACACACACACACAAGCATGCACAGAGCTAGTTCAGCACATGTTTACATTTACCGTCATCAGCTCATCCATTCCGTTTCCCTTTTCATTCCTCTGTTCTCCACCTTCCTCCAGTGCTCGATACCCTATAGCCCCTTAGGGTATTATCAGTGGGAGTAGAAATTTCTTGGTGGATTAATGTGGTTTAAGTTATTTTTCTTTTTTTCTTGTGATGTGGAATGAAGACTTCTTTGGTTTTCCATGTGTAAATCCCTATTTTATTTCTTCTTGTGTTCTCTCTCTATTTATTTTTTTATTTGTTTGACATAAATCATACAGAAACTCACAATCCTGTAATGTATTGCCCCAAAGCCATCTCTAAATTACTATGTCATGATCATAAGGCTCATATTCTCTTGTCCATGTGATAAAGCTGGTGACTGGTGTCTTGATAATTTGTTGTCTTCTAATCACTGTGGAAAGTTGCCAGTTTTCTTCCCACAGTGTGTTTGCTACAGCACTGTGGTCTTGACAGTCAGTCAGGGATACTATTATTCTTTACTAAGCAGTTCCTACCTATTAAAAGATTAAAGGCAATTTTTTTTGGTGTGGAAGTTTTAAACATATTGCTTTTACAATATTCTGCATGCTGGTGAACACATACTGCAATTTGTTGCCCCTGTGGTTTACATTGTGTAGTTTCCTTTTCTCACTCTCCAGACTGGGTTTGACATTGCAGTGGCCAGCGAGATCATGGCCATCCTGGCCCTGGCAGACAGCCTGGTGGACATGAAAAACAGACTGTCGCGCATGGTGGTGGGGACCAGCCGCTCTGGAAAGCCTGTCACCGCAGAGGACCTGGTGTGTGTTACTGTGTGGTCTTGTCATCCAGAGTGTGGGGGAATTTTATCAATCTCACATTCAACTTTTCATCACTACATCTCAGAATTTCTGCAATGAATAGTATTGAGTCAGCTGCAGTTCAGACAAATGAAGAGACTTTGTCATTCCTATGCAGAAAGAAGTGCGATGGTTAGGTGTATCCTACACTTTTGGTATGTAAACCTGTAGCGTTGGGCCCTTTATAGGAGATTTTCTAGACACACGTACAAAACATGTGAAACATAATTCATCATCATCATAATCGTCATTAACATACCACTTCCCCTCTTGAAAACAACATTTCTAATCTAGGTGTAACCTGCGATTAAGATGTTAAGCAGAGTTTTTGCACCTCTCGCCGGATCCATCTGTGGGGTCAGCTGTTTTTGGTTTCCCACAGAACACTGCGGACCTGTGTGGTTTTAGAGGCATAGAGGAGGATCCCCTATTAAGTTACATTAGGCTGGATGCCAAAACATCACCACACCTCAGAGCCAGCCCCAGTGGGGATACGGTATACAACTGCTTGTATACTACATAGGAAGCAAGCACAGAGACCTACAAATGGACTGTAGTGCAATGCATCCTCTGTAGTAGAACCAGTCCTAATAGCTAAACAGAGTCCTAATAACCTGATCTTGTATTTCTTTCTTCCTCCCTGTCAGGGTGTGAGTGGGGCACTGGCGGTGTTAATGAAAGATGCCATCAAGCCCACGTTGATGCAGACCCTAGAGGTGAGACATACACATAACCCCACTTAAATAGTCATTATGCTGCTCAACTGAGTCTCTTCTGGAGAATTTATAGTAGAATAAATAGGCTGGTAGTCCACAGGGATGTTGAGAGTGTGCACTAGACCTACCTCTACCTCTGCTGTCAGAGCAAAGAGAGTGCACCACTGAGAGCGTTTAAGAAAGGATGATAGATTGACCTTTTCCTCCCATGACTCTTTATCTTAATAACAGTTTAGCAGTGTGTAGAGGACAGGTGGCGCTCTCAGAGGCTATCCCATCCAGATGCATAGTCCTTAATCTGACGATTTATACCATAACTTTGCTTTATACCATAACTCTGCCTCTCACAACATCTGGCTTTCATTTAGTTTTTACAACATTACCATTGTGATCACTCAGGCACATAAACAATTCTTCTTGCATTTTCACTAACGCACACACATACTGTATATATACCATCAGTGACCCAAAGCTGTCCCTGTACTCAAGGAAAAAGTCCAACCCTCAAGGTGATGGATGGAGAAATGGAGAGGACAAGAGTTTAGCGGATTGAATGAACTGATAACAATCCAGACATCTAGCATTGATCTTTGGCTTCTCTGGTAAAGCAAAAGCCCACTTGAAAGAAGCACTAAGTTTATAAAAGACCGGCACAGTAATTAACTTTTCCACAAGCAGTGGTTCCCAACCTTTTCTTTAAGACCTACCCCCACACCCTTATTAGATGAACTCAAGTACCTCTTCATCGACACCATCCATCAGGTTCCAAAAGTGTTCATTTGAATTGATCATTAACTGGATATTTTCCAACACTAGTTTTGAATCCAGTTGTATACAGGAATTTAATTCATGCTAGTTCATATGTCTCATTGTTTTTGACGATGAGCTTAATTATCGGCTTATTTTTTATTTATTGTTTTTAGTCACTAGTCATTCATGTGAATACTTGCAATCAGTTGAAACTTCAATGGTTTTAAACTGAATATATTTGGCTTTTAGATTGTTGGACAAAACAAGACTTTGAAATTTAAAGAATAGAAAAGAAATATTTGTAATTTACATCCCTATATTAGTATAATAAACCTTGATTGCAGACACAAGTCCATATAACACATCATACGGTTTATATGGTATATAAAAAAATAAAAGAATACCTAAAAATTTCATATTAGCCTATAGAATAATACAGGCTATTACACCAATGTCTTCTTAATCTAGAAGTTTTTCAGAGGGCTGACTAGGGCTTCAATTATGTGGTTCTCTGACTTGTCCAGGCGACACATAAAACTAAACATCAGTTGCCGAAAGAGTGCCTCACAGGTTGGCACTCTTGGATACAAACAAATGACTAGCACTATACCACCCAGGGACACAAAGCAGCAACCTCATTGCATCATTATATGCTACCTTGATCCTCTGCATACTCTTTTTCTTATTGTTAGACCACTGTTGAGCAGCATATAAGGGTGGTACAGTATATAGGTTCTAAACAGTGAGCAGATTCAGAGCACATATAAATCTTCCTTATAAGCATGTTAGCTGGAGAATACATATTACAGCGCTGTCAATAGAGTTCTTTGTCATCCATCCAGTCATCGGATATAACATGGCCTAGGCATTTAATTTCGCTACACACAGCAAGAGGATTATCTGACAAGTAAATGTCGGAAAAGTTGATTTCCTGTCCTCAGTGCTTCTAACTATCATTATATGACTTTTCTTAGCATTTGCACACCTTCAGCAGCTGCTGCAGCCCAGCACTATATGGACAGAGCAGGGCCAGGTCGTCTGCATACGTAAGATGATTAACAATAGTATTGCCCACAAGACAGACAGACAGTTTTTAATCTATTTATCTGATTTGATAAGTCATATATAAACATATAAACATTAAATAAAATAGGGGACAAAATTCAACCTTGGTGCACAGTATTTAATTGTAATCAGAATTGTTTATATTTTATTTACCATTCTTGTTCAATTTTTATTTAATTAATAATTGTCTGTAAAACTAGTGTAAATGTCAAAAATTGTGTCATCACCTTTGAGAAATGGCTAGTTACAGCAAAGGTTTTCTGCACAAGCTAAGTGTATTTTTTTTGTTGGGTTGATTTTAAGTTATTAAAGTTAACTGTATTAGCAGTCGTGCTTCTGTTAACAGCTTTGTGTTTTTGTTGTAGGGATATTTTTTGTTTGTTCTTTGTTGATTTTGAACAGAAAGCTTGGTTACACGGCTTTTGGGTGGGGAAAATAAACACAGACTGGGTGTTTTCAAGAGTGTAGAAGGGCTGGAGTGTTGCATGCAGCAGAGATTTAGTTACTTTCTGTTTTTTTGGAGGAAGCATTGCGGTCCTGTTGTGTGAAACCGTTTCCTGTGTGGGTTTCCTGTGATTCTGGTCAGGGAACTGGTATCGGCACCAACCGGGCCTCAGAGCTCCATGAGAATTTTCCATCCAGCTTGACCGCCTGTGCCCTTTATGCCCTCTTCGCTTAGGATTGTTTGTGTTGAATACAGACACACATGAGAATAGCTGGTATTGGGAAGTGTGTGTGTCTGTGTGTGTGTGTGTGTGTGTGTGTGTGTGTGTGTGTGTACACGTTTCTGTGTTGTTTCAGATGAGGTTTGGAGGAGACATAGCACAAGATGAAAAGGGATAGTTTTTGAACCCACGTCTCAATCGCTGTGTACGTGTCTATTTAGCAGACCTCGTCATTCTGTGTTTTTCAAACATCCTGTCTACGTGGCGTTTCACCCAACCGTTTGCATGCATCTTTCCTGGAGAGAGGCAGTAGACCATAGTTTAGACAATTGGACCTGCGACTACAGGCCCTCTTGTTTGAAGCCTTGTAAAATAAGCCCTGCTATCTGAAAATGGGATTTGAACGATCTGGGAAAATTGTATTAGTGTAGTAGCCGGTCTGCAGCTGGTGTAGTGGACAGTACAAGAGATGCACGAGAAGAGGAAACAATGACATGATCTCCATCTTCCTGTTTTTGTTCGTTTCCCTACTCCTCATGGTCCTCTTGTCCACCAGTTGAAGAGGTGACACATTCATTTATTTCCTCTTTCATCACCCTGTTGTGCCTTATTTATTTCCTGAATCTCTTTCCTCATGTACGGATGTGGAAAGTGTGAACTGGGTCCCGTTAAAGTTCAGGAGTTGCAAATATGCATGGAAATCTACGTAATGTATGACGTATGTTCATTTTCTATTGGAATAAAAAAGGAACATGTTGTTGAATGGATAAAGTAAGTAAGTAAAGTTTATTTATGTAGCACTTGCCACAGACTGAGTCACAAAGTGCTTCCCAGGCCAAATAAATACATTATTAAAAAAAATTATAATCATAAAAAGCACAGTAAGTCACAGTAAAACACAATAGCACAGATTACATATAAATACATTCAACAATGTTGTTAAATGAAGGCCTGACTAAAAAGATGCGTCTTTAGCTGCTCTTTAAAGATGTCTTTATATTGTTCCCTCTTTTCCCCTTATCTGCCTCTCTTTTCTATACATTGTTTCTCTTAAAACAGTTAGATGTTGCTGTGACCTGCACAACTAGTGGCAGCATTGTCAGAGCCTTGTTAAATGGCTGATTTACTCCTCTGAGGGGAGGCTGTTTATGCAGGCAGAGGGAGAGGTATGCAAACAAAAGCTTAGAAAATCATGCAAGTCCTTCCCATCCTTCCTTTTTCCTCCCTCTCAAGGAATTCACATACAGTGTAACAATAGGTCAGTTTGCTTACCCCAGTTTTCTTCTTGAATGGTTTTCTCAGTAAAAATTTTTTTATAAAGTCTGTCATGAGTGCAACTGAAGGATTGTGATCTTTCCTCTACAACTGTATACTTTGATGCCTTGTCTGAACTCGATGCACACAACAAAATACCTTTTGAATGAAAGTTGTATATGGTAGATACTTCAAAAGTTCTCATCGTGCACTAATCTTACTTACATCTATGGAGAAGTAAACATTTAAACTGTGAAGTCCACAGTCAAAGCTCTACTTTTAAAGATGATAACTTCCACATTTCTTTGATCTGTACATACTGAGCATATGACATGTTCATCACATGTATTGCACTTTGCATTGCCTCACTGAAAGTGAGTACTGGCCTAAGAATCTGCCATTGGCAGTAACTTAAACTTGAAGTGCTCTTTTAGTTTGTGTGTGTGTGTCCATCCTTTAGGGAGTAATCCAAATCAGCAGGGGAAGGAAGCCTGGCCCACAGGCAGGCTACCATGCCAATTGAGTACCTCTTAACTTGTGCCTACTGTTTAGACAATCACAGTACCAGCCAAAGTGCATTCACACTTCAATATTTATTCATGTTTAATGAAAGATGTTGAATTTAGTATGAAAGAACCAGTAAGTCCTTATTTAAACTTGGTCGGGTGAGTTGCTGTGGGTTACACTGATTTCTCAACTCCTCCTGCATGGTTGTGTGCCCCTCTAATTGTTGCAGGGTACTCCAGTGTTTGTCCATGCTGGGCCCTTTGCCAACATCGCCCATGGCAACTCCTCGGTGCTGGCAGACAAGCTGGCTTTAAAGTTGGTTGGACGTGACGGCTTTGTGGGTAAGAACACAGTCTGTGCATACAGATCACACACACACACACACACGCTAAAGCTGATGCACAACCACAAAACCTTTGGGGACAACAGACAACAAGATGTTGAGTCTAGGATCCCCAAATGTGGTGGGATTTAAAGCATAAGCTTCCTTAGCAGAGCAAATTAAACTATAACTTATAATTTACTCTTATCAGGCACTTCAGCTTGCTCCCCTGCTGTTGCAACCTTTGGTCTACATTCCTCTTATTTCTTGTCCTGGCTCTGGTCTAACTGCCTCTGGTTGACTTTTGTGCAGCTCAGGTGTCTTGCTGCGTAACTTTCTAGGAAACGGGTGTAAAGATTGCATAAAAAAAAACCCACAATAGAGCGGAAGGAAGCTGATTGATAATCTTAAGAGCCGCTGGAATGCTTTAGAGTAAACCACACTAATCCCTTCAACGTCAAAGCATACTTGAATATTCCCATTTTTATCTGTCTATCCCACTGCTGGTTGTCTGTCCTCATTTACTTTGGCTGCAGATATATGTTTGGAATGTACGTGTGTTTGCATCTGGGTTTTGAGCTGTTCAGGTGATTTTTTTTTTTGTACACGCAAATCATCAAGGCTTATATTTATGCATATGTAAAAGAGGTTTCTGTGTGAGAGCAGTAAAAGGAGAAGGTTGAGTCTTTGGGCATCTACAACATTTACACAACCTGTTAGCTGGGCAAATGTGTAGGCAGCATGAGAGAGTTGGGTTTCACAACATTGGGCCAGAGAAGTAAGGAGGCTTGTATGCATTTCATACTTTCACCTCTCAACCCCACTTGTTTTCCATCTGTCCGTCTCGTTCCCTCCCATCCCTGTCTGTGTTTGTTACCTGACTCTTAGGTATGCCAGGAACTCTACCTCCCTCTGCAGCTGGGATGCATGTACCCCCCCTATCTCCCACTCCCTCCCTCTCAGACTCTTTTCTCTGATGCTACAAACTTTGCCTTTTTAACTAACACAACTGGAAAGAATTATAATGCAACAGTAAAGGTAAGAAAATGAATACTCCTGAAAATACAGTCTGGAACGACAAGTAAGCTCTTTTTTTTCTTTTCTTCTGTTTTGATAAAAATTGTATTGGTTATGAAAACATTGTACACACCAAAATAATTACTAAAATCTTGAAACATATGACATCCCAACAAACTGATGGGATTTAGCTAGATTTGGAGGTGATGGGAAAGTGCACTCATAATGTTGCTCCAAGTTAAACCGGATGTAATGACTGTAATGGAATAGACTGTTGTCTTTTCTTCGCCAATAAGTTTGGCTCAATATTAACAATGGATACAAATGTAAAAGGGATCATTCATAGTGACAAACGCACAACAAAGTATCTACACAGCTGTGCTTTTCATTTGTTTTGGTTCACTTTCACCGGTCTCATCAGCCTTGTTTAATGACACAGCAGTAGGTTTTTTTCAGCAAAAAAGCTTTAAAAACCAACTGTACGCTACACGCTCACCACCAAACGGCAAACAAAGTTAGCTACTGGCTGGTGAATAAAGTGGAGTATTTAGTTGCATTAGAGACCCAAATACTGTTTCTCAGGAGTTGGTGGGGACCAGACTAAAACTAAAAAGAGAGCGAATATTCCATGAGGCCAGAAACACAAACCACAAATGAATGCTAATGTTGCCCCATGTCTATTGAAGGTCTAAATAAGCAACTGTTTGCTAACAAGTTTGCCATATCAACTTGATATGGTGATATGTCAATATTGGGTTTACGGCTTGTTTCTGCAGCACCCAAGTCAGTATTAAAGTTGGTAAATGCAGGTTTAAAACCATACACGTCTTTACTTTTTTATATAACCCAGTATCACATATCTCATGAACACTTTCTCAAATTAATGTTTTAAACTGCATGAAGACAAACTTTGTGCTGTAATGTTGTTATTGAAATGGATATGATAATAAAATATAATGGCCAAAACCCAAACTGACTGTAATAAAGTAGACGTATTCCTTGTCTTTGACATTGTTACCACACCACAGTGTCTTACAACTTAATCTCAAGTAATATACAGTTCAGTTTAATTATCTTTACAAACTCCTCTTGTGGCAAAGGAAGAACGTGAACTTTCTGTGAACTCAATGTGGGTTGTTGTGTATGACCATACTCTTAGCCATGCTTTATCATGCTCTGTATATTGTGGGTTTTTCAAGTCACTTTGGAATCTTGATTTAAAATGGAGTAGTACTGCTATTAGAGGGGGCTGCTGGGGGATGAATTCCTCATGCCAGATGTGAGGGATTCCTGTATCATTAACAGTCTGGAGTATTGAAGGCTGATAACCCTGACACTGCCTCATTGTAAGATTTCCCACAACGCAGAGCAATCCTGAAATAAAGTAACAAATCCTCATCGTTTGGGCTTTTAAAGGAGTGGCCACCAAGAAATATAATGATGTATGTATTTTTCAGCATGTAAAGCATGTCAAGCTCTACACCCTTTTTGACACCAAGATTTATTTGGAAGGTTTATATAATTTAGTCAAATGGCCTTTTAAATTCTCTATCCTAGATTTCTGGAAAATTAGTCTCAAATAGAGATTTTCTGCGTGTTGTAGTTTCATATAATACACTGACTATCTTTTGGTTAATGGTTTTATGGCATTTTACAGACAAGCTCGAATAATTGAAATAAAGAAGAATTAATCAATGAAAATAATCCAAAGCTCTAACAGGAAATAGATGGTCGCGTTCATCTAGCATACTTTCCAGCCTTTTCTGTTACTGTTTTTATTGGCATGGGCGCTGATATACCAATGCTTTGACTGGTAGTAACACAATCCAGCTTTCTTTTACTCCTAACAACATTGACCTCTTCTTGCTCTCTGGCCCATTCAAGGCTGTCACACAGAACAGGAAGCCTGCAAGTGTTTCCTCATGACATCCTCTGGGGCTAATCTCCTGATAGGTGTAATGTCGTAGTGGAAGACTTGTCGTACTTGCTGCTGTCATTATATACTCGCAGTTTTTGTCTCCATTCTTTTCCCTCCGGTAATTCTTTGCTCTGCCTTGTTGTGCATGTGTTGTGTGAGTACTTTTGTTTGTGGAAGATCACACAAATTATGGAAATATGCACAAATCCTGAACCTAAGAATGTGATTTTCATTGGCAGGCTGGTTCAGTGTTTGGAGCCAAAGCTCTGATGTGGTGCTAACATGAAACACTACGCTCTGTCAGCGGTCTGTAGTTGCATTCTTGTGTTGTGTCTTCATAAATCGTACCTTCTCTAATAATGCAGAGAACCACTCAGAGCAGAGTGATTCATTTCTTCATGGAAACATTTGTTTTATCACTAAAATGTCAGAGAGATGTGCTTTATAAAGTGTCAGCCACAAGCACTTTGAACTATAGTGAATAACTCCTTTTCTGAAAACCTCACATGCATGTTTGTTAAAATTATTGAAAACAATGTTTTCAATAATTTTCTTTTTTTTTTGTGTCTAGAATAGATAACAACATAATATGGGTATACTGTATATGAGGGTAGTCTCACTTTGCCAGACCCTCCTCCTGACCACTCCACATAGCAGTCAGGGATGGGTGTAAAATGTGCTCTGGTTTATTGGCATTTCTTTAAACCAGTCAGAATTGTCTGGGGCAGTGCTAAGCACTGGCAAAAACACATTTAAAAGTTGTTTTAATCGTGCAGCAGAAAACTCAGATTGGACGGACAGTCTAGCTAGTTGTCTGGATTTACCCTGCAGAGATCTGAGAAAAGGTTAACCATAGTCCTCATAATCGACCAGAGTTCTGAGGCAAATCTGAGGCAGATTTGTAATATTTGGATATTGGGTGGTATAAATACAATTTACTTTCCACATCCTAAAGTAATCTTACCCTATAGGGCAGCATTTACTGTGTATATAAAATCTTTGCACATAAAGACAAAAGACATAATGTATCACGTTTATTGAATTTCTTTCCTGACATGCTTCCTAGTCACATTTCATCATTATTAATCTTCATCATCATTTCATAATTTTAATTGCATAAAAAGAGGATTAGTGGATGGCCGCCCACACAAATGTTGTAAAGACAGAAAGGTGAATGCAACTGGTTTGGGCTAGTGTTTAAGAACGCACACTTCTCACTGGTGGAAACCTTACAGTCTTTGGTGGAAACGGTTGTCCTGGACACTCAAGTGGATTCAGGGAAGATGTTCAGAGTGAGTAAGGTTTTGGCCAGCTGCGCAGTTGCAGTGAACAACTGATGCTCTAGAGGGATATAACTTTGAAACTAATATAAAAAAGTAAAATATTTGCACTAAACCATGGCTTTTAAACCAAACCAGCCTTTATCACTTGACATGCCTAGATTCACCTTTTTGGTGGTGTATGTGCAGTTTTATTCAAATTATAGTTTTCCCACCAGGCTCCACTAAATAAAACAAAATACACCTGGAGTCGTAAAAAACCTCACAAAAGTTAGGCAACCTCTCAACCTTGGTCTTCCTCTAAAATTCTATTCTTGGCCAAACGGCAAGTGTTTTAGTACAATGGTGCTGCGCATATGCGAATAGTCCCACACACATACACACAATAAGTAACACAGAACCTTATCTTAATAAGCCCGTCATTCCTGGTCGACTATTTGCTGTGTTTGGAGCCTGTTCAAGAGGCCTGTGTGTAGGGCCGCCCATATCAGATGTACCCTGTCTCTTTGAGAGCCCTCACAGTGAACCCATTACTCAATACAGTGTTGCTGTTCAGACAAAAAGCCAGTCAGACTCACCTCTTATTCCCATGATTCGCTAAAGATTTCTGACTCAACTCAGGGATATGTGTATAAAGTTGTTCCAATGACAAATATGGTTTGAAAAGGTATTAGGGTTAACAGAGGTAGAGAGAATATGATGAATGTAGACCAAGGACTAGCTCAAGATTAGGTCAGCCCATGTTAGCTATCACCATGAATCTCACAACCTATTTTAATCTCTATGTGCTAATTTATTTGGCAATTCCTAAGTCATACCTTGAATAGCACATAGAAAATACTGGTAAAAATCACTGTCCATGTATGCAATGTTTGAATGCAGGCAAAAATCTTAACATGCACTCAATAGATTGTTGTTGTTGTTGTTGTTGTTGTTAGAAATATGAATTTTTGAAGTGGAAATCTCTTTCTTCACAGTGACGGAAGCTGGTTTTGGTGCAGACATTGGCATGGAGAAGTTCTTCAACATCAAATGTCGGGCTTCAGGGCTAAGGCCAAATGTGGTGGTGCTAGTTGCAACTGTCAGAGCGTTAAAGATGCACGGCGGTGGCCCAAATGTAAGTTGAAATAACATAGTCAACAAAACATCGCAGACAGCCTGGCTTTCACCCACACATTTCCTCTAATGTTGTAGAATTAAACAATCAGTGGCATATACATTTTCACATCTTAACTAGCAACACTGTTATGTACACATTCTCAATTACCCCACATACAGTGACATGCTTTAAATGGTCATGAAAACAGCTGCTGTTAAAGAACTGTAACCTAGTAAAACTTGGTTAGTTAACCAGTTTAATACAATAACTGAAAGTTATCTTTATACATATCCATATCTAAACAAGAGATGTGTATTTATTTTACCCTACTAAGACACATTACAAGGTTACATGAAGCTTGTAATGCTCTTTTTATGGGCTAAATTCACCATGTGGTCTAATTAATCTGTCCAGAAATAATTTATTGCTGAATGTAATTTATGATGGAATTATTTTTCATCTTTGTGTGTTTTCAGGTGTCTGCAGGCGCACCTCTTCCCAAAGAGTACATTGATGAGGTATGAGCCATATAAATATGCATAAATATACACAAATGTACACAAAACAAAATAAGCATAGCCACTCTGACAAAAAGATAAACAAAGAGGGAGACATGACAAACGTGTAAACATTTTTAATTTGAGTCTGGAGGTAGGAGTAGGTAACAATCACTTCCACTTTGACTGAGCCTGTGATATTACATTTATTCGTAAAGGTCAGGATGTTTCCAAGAAAATAAAATTGATTTAATCTCATTGACCAATGCAAGGCTCCAATTATGAAACAATCATGTGCTCATTAAGATAACACTGTTTGGTGGTGTGCCAGTGTGTTGTGTTTTTGAGTGAACTGCCATGCCTCGACATTCCCAACATGTCGTTGGGCCCCCTTACAGCTCTGACCTGTAAAATGGGAGAGATCAGGACACATTGGTGTCTCTTTATGCTGGGTTTGACCTTTTAGTGTGTATGTGAGACATTAGTGCGTGTGTGTGTGTGTGTTCACTGGTCTTTCAGGCAAGTTCAGCTGAGTAAATAATGAAGCAGTATAAGTTAATTGTGTAGCCTGTAATGAGAACCAGAAGTACTGGGGAAAACAGAGCCATGGAAATGAAGTTATGGGACCTGTATGGCCTTGCTGCTCTGAGCCTTGGGCTACACACACATAGTGAAAGATTGGATTTCTGCAGCCAAACTTGGAGTTTGCTGCACAATATGCTAATAATGTGCTCTGGAGTAGCTGGACTTCTGCACTCAGTAGTATAGAATGTGAGAATGATAAATCCCTAACTGCACACAGTAGGATACTACTAGTCTTATTCTATTATGGTTATATCATAGTAAGGGGAGGGCGTTGCTCCGAGCCATTCCCTGAACGACCGGCAAGCAGTCAAGCACTTTGAGTTGAGTTAAAAATAATACATTTCTAAACTTTGCTTTGTTTCTTGTTCTTGTCTCTTTCTCCTTTAGAATCTGAGTCTTGTTGAAGGGGGTTGCCGTAGCAATCTCAGGAAGCAGATCCAAATAGCACAGCTGTTCGGGGTGCCAGTTGTGGTGGCACTCAATGTCTTCAAGTAAGATGCATACAGTCATTGGACTTAAGAGTAGTAATGGGACAGTTAATTTTGTCTCTAAATACGTGATTAATCAAAAAGCACTGCTAACGTTTCCCGTGGTGATCCTTTAGGACAGACACCCAGGCGGAGATTGACCTTGTGTGTCAGATAGCAAAAGAGTGTGGAGCATCTGATGCTGTGCCATGTCACCACTGGTCCCAGGGTGGCCGGGGTTCATTAGAACTGGCCCAAGCTGTGAATGAGGCTGCCAGCAGACCCAGCCACTTCAAGTTCCTATACAACATAGAGGTGAGAGCAGATACTCTAGATGGAAAATCTGCAATTTATTTAAGATCCCGTTCAGACAATTTTTAAGACATGAAAATAATAATTTGTGTCTGATAAGAATTTGCCAGAGTAAAGTTAAATTACACTGTTAAAATTTACATCTGCTCATTTTTCCTCAAAGGAAAATCCTGATTCTATAAATATATAACCATTTTATTTCAAAAATTGAACTACTGGACACAAGATGTCTGCTACTTCTTATTTTAAACTCTGCACATACATATTTTACTACAGTGAAGCTCAAACACCAAAGTGAAGTAACCATAAGCAAAACCTATTTTGAGTGGGGGGGGTTGAGAATATAACATTAGGGGGCTTTTGCCTGGTGGAATGGAGTTCAAAATGTCTTAGGAGGAAGAGAAAACTCACTAAGCCACCGTTCTGGCATTGTATATGGTATATTTAAAAGAAATAATATTATATAGTATAATATTAGGAGGCTTGTCAGATATGTCAGCTCTCCAAATTCACTTAAGTGTGTGTGTGTGTGTGTGGGGGGGGTGTTTTTGACTGCAGAGAGCAGAGGAGAATAAAGGAATGCAGTGTCTAGTATGAGTCAAACAGTAAAAGTCAAACATGAGTTTTTTATTTCATTCGCTCTTTGTAGCTTATATTAACCTTGACGTCATACGGATGTGTATTCACTAAATCAAATTTCCTTGATTATTTCCTTTTGACTGGAGTGCTCATATTTTTCCACTTGTCTCTGGTGTGCTGTCTTTCCCATAGATGCCAATAATGGAGAAGATCAGAACAATCGCCCAGCAAGTGTATGGAGCTGATGACATTGAGCTGTCTCCAGAGGCCAAGGCCAAGATAGAGTACTACCATCAACAGGTGAGGTCACTGCTGCAATAACAACTGACTCACACACTGATGGGACTCATGCAGCTCATCTCCCCGTGTCTCAGTTTCTCTCTAACTTACACAAATACACACCCGCACACATATTAATCGCTGCTCTTGTTTTATTTTTTCTTGAAACCAGGGCTATGGTTCATTGCCTATCTGCATGGCAAAGACTCACCTGTCCCTGTCCCACATGCCTGACAAGAAGGGTGTACCCACTGGATTTGTTTTGCCAATCCGAGATGTTCGTGCTAGCATTGGGGCTGGTTTCATCTTCCCTCTTGTTGGAACGGTACGTAACTGAAGTCTGCAACAGTTCAGAGCGGAAGGCTAATGCTAACTTCAGTCTTTGTGCATTATAGCTCACAATCACAGAGCTTTTTGAAAGTGACTGGATCCACAAATAGATGTGATAAACACATATACTGTAATTTTCCTGTGTATCTAATGTGTTTGTGCCGTCCTTGTTAAGAACAAACATTTTATGGAAGCTGTAGACTACATATAGTAAAATACTACATACTGTATTGTACAATACATTGTGTACCCAGACCACCTTCATATTGGGCTGTAGAACAAAGATGTGTATGTATGTGGATAGAGCAGAAATAACTTGTGGAACTTAAAATATATTGTGCCTCTGCTGCTTTCATAGCGTTGTTTCTGGCCACAGCAGGTAACTGACTTAAGTGAAAATCTCTTAAAAACGATTCTACGGACGCCCGGATAGTCAGTTGGTAGAGTGGGCGCCTATACAGTATGTAGGTTTACTCCTTGACGCAGCGGGCCCGGATTTGACCCCGACCTGCTGCCTTTTGCTAATCTAAAAAAACAAAACAACAATTCTCCACTTTCTGCTTTGCACAAAACATCAGACAGACACTGTTAGAGACTAGCTGGTGAACATAATGGAGTGTTTAGCAGCAAAAGAGCCATATTTCCCTGTTGGTAGAGACCATAAACAAAGCTAACAGGAGAGTTGGACTTACATTTATCAGATGGACAGAAACACAGCTCCCAAATGAATGATAAAGTTGCTCTGTAACTGATGGATGAATAATAAGCAGCTGTTTGCTAACAAGTTCACCATATCAACAAGATGATAATATGTCAATGTTGTGTTCAAAACGTCATTTCACTGCTCCCAAAATTGCCAAAACAAATCAATTATTGTAGGTTTAAAGTCAAATCTGGAACATGTTAGGCTTTACCCTGAGGGCTTAATAAGTGTTTTGGTTAAGAACCAAACATTGTTGCATTTTTACTGCACAGGGAATCATAGCAAAGTTTTTTATGATGAGGTTACATTTGGACCCAGTGCATACAGCCTCATGTATGTTTGTCTGTACGGATGTATTTCAGTGTTTGTGTGGATATGCATTGAAACGTTTGTGTTTTCTCTGTAGCCTGGTCTCAAAGTGACAAAGCAGTTATAAATGGCTACTTAAAGCACAACGAATCTAATCTTTACAGCCTGGCTTCCTTCATTTACCTCGTTACTGTTAATATCCAGCTTGAACACTGATGACTCCAGCTGCTCACTTTGATTTCTCAACGTCATAAATAGAAATTCATTTTGGCTCTACTAATTACCTTAACTTATTTAAAGCCCAATCAATACTCCTGGAACCACAACATGTATGATATTGTATGTTGATGTTGTGGTGGTTTGTTGCAGTGAAGTTGAGTCACAGACGTTCCTTGTTTGCGTCTTAATTCAATTAATTCAAGCATCTCTCAGGAGCTATGGCAAACTTTCTGTTCATGACTCCTGATCCTGACAGCCCTGTTGCCATCTCCCCACATACAGGTGCTGTAACCATTTCTCCCATTCCTTCTTCCTTCACCTGATTTTGTCTCTAAACGACTATTTATATTTGCTTCTACTGACAACCATTATACTAAGCTGGTTAAAGGTGAGCTGGAGCCTCTTGGTTGATGATGGGCTGAGCAGGAAGGAAGCAGATTCCTAAGCATTTTGCCTCCCGCAGTTTCACCAGTGTGCCCTGAGGGAAAGGCTTTGATACGATGAGGCAGAGGTGTCAAGCACCGGGCATGCTGGGAAGGCATGGCAGTGTCTTGGTGTGGCGTCTGTCCAGTCTCCCAACCTTGCCTTTGATCTGCTGTGGCCCGCAGAGCCACTGGCACGTAGACAACACTTGAACTGTGACTCCTAATCCAAAGGAAGTCTCCAAATTGTACTTTGAACTCTTTGGCTTAGCCTCTGCCAGACTGATCCATAGACATTTTCAGGCATCAGCCAGACAACGATTTTTAAAATGGTTGTTTGGTTATAATGACATGGTTCTCACATTTTACTGTGTTCTACAGTAGTTCTAGATGCTTACTAGAAGTTGGACAGAAAACCCCAGTATGATGTTTCAGATTTCTAGAAAGGATGTTGAAAGAGAAATGTGTTGAGCGAGGCAAGTGGCACAGAGGCTAGCATGTAAAGGGGGAAGGACTGAGCATCTACATGCTCTCTACTGTCACATGAAGCAATAATCAGTTCATTAAACTGGATTGAAGGTAGTATTTTGTTCACTTGTTTGATGTTGCTGTTTTGCTTGTTTTTATAATGAAATCTGGCAAACATTGACAAACTCTCAGGTCACACATGACCCCCAAGGGGTAGAAAGATCTCACCAACAAAACTCTTGAGGCAATGGGAGTGTGAGAGGAGGGGGTGAAAGGTCTTTACAGGGTGAAGAATAAGGAAGGGACTGATGTCATGCTTCAGATATGTGAGGGAGGGGTTGCAAGCAGAACAATAGCTCTCTTTAGAGTTCACATCCAGTTAGAGCTGCCTCCACAGCATCTTTAAACCCAAAACTGTTCCGATTTATAGAATTCCCCCCTCCATGGCTGGATATTCCACATGGTCACAACTGGTTAATTTAATAATAAACTTTTAAAAAATTATTTAATTAACAAGTTGTAGATCGGTTAAAGGGCAGTGGTTGCGTCTATAAGGGAGACAAATTTAGACTTTAATTTATGTTGGCTAGCTTTGATCATGTTATTGAGCCAAAGGCCAACAAGCTCAGTAAATCCAGCCATATTTTGACTTTTGAAACTGACCTGTACTTCAACTGTAGATTTAACCCTAAACATAAGGACATTTAATCTTAAATGGCACAATTTTATAATCTCCTCGTCTGTAGCAACTGTGCTATTGTTGACTGAGGCTCTTCTACAGAATCAGTGGGGGGTATAAATCCAGCTACATTGTCTCCTAGGGTTTCCCCTGACAAAGATGCATTGTGTTTGGGAATAATAGAGGGACTTATTTGGCTGAGTGGAGTTTCCAACTTTAGCCACAGACTGTTGTGTGTTTTTGCAAGTGGCAACTTGTTCTCAGGCTGGCAAGGAGGACTGGCAGAACAACGCATCCTTTGTTGCTATCCAAAACCTTGACAGTTAGTCTTCACATTTTAACATCTTTTCATATTTAAATGTCCTGCTTGTTGCGTTATCCAAAAAGCAAAGAGAATTTTGAGAATTCATTTTAAAGCGGTTTTATTTAATTTTTGTTGAGTCATATCTTCCTGTGATCTGAGAGTTATAGTCCTTATATAGTTCTAATTGGATGTTTCCTGCCAAAATGCACCTTTGGAGTCGTAGCTAACTTCTCCTCTTACTCTTTATATACACATGATTGTACCTTGTGACTTTCCATCAAAGAACCAGATATTTTCTAACGCAGTTAAACCTTTTGGACTGCAGATCCAAAAGGTAGAGCTGTAGATTATGCATCTGTGAGTCACCTAACATCGTCCATGGGAAAAATTAAAGTGACTTTCAATTCCGCCACCAGGGGCCCCTGAAATAGCTTTTCCCTCTAAGCAATTTCATCAGTGACATATGCAATAGTGTTTGGACATTGTGATGTCACACTAAAAGGAGGAATTAAGCAGTCCCTTTGCCATTATTGTTCTTCTCCATTAAAATAAAATTGATTATGAATTCCTGCTCTTAGTCTGAGTCATGTTGATGGACACGGTCAGAGCAGGGTCATGTAACAGCAGTCACTGTTAAGACCAGCCCACAATGAGAGTGAGCAGTTACCACCCTCCCTGTTGGATTATATAAGCACGTACTGCTCATTTTGTCTCTTTGTTTACATGCAGAGCCCCGTTTCCTCAGACAGGAAATTGGCTGGTCACTTCCCCCTGTCTAATTTTCACTAATGGGCCCATAACACTGGCCCTGGATCAGAAGGAAGGAGGCACGCAAAGAATGTTGCTCCCTGTCTAATGAGGGAGAAAATTTACTTTTCAGCTTTGATGGGAATTGTACTGTGCTAAACAAGTCCTTCTTTTTATCTGCCATACAAAAAGGGTTGTTAAATGCATGATCTTACACACACACACACACACACACACAGTGTAGAGGTGGCAGTCTCTAGTACCCCAGCCTTTTAAATTTGTTGTAAATAAATGTTATGGTCCATTTTTTTAAATTTTTTTTTAAATGATTAACATTTTATTTTTAACTGAAAACATACATCGCACAACATGGGACATGGAAATAATTTTCAGTTTTACATGATCATCAAAGCTAAAATTTCAATAATTTATCTTTTTGGCTCTTTCACTATTAGATATAGATATAAAATGCAGCTTCTTTTATCTACTTATTGGACAAATCCATTCTCCATACCCCGTTCTTCTGGCAGTAACAACCATTGATCCATCAGAGGAAGTAGTCTGTATTGCCACTATGATTATGTACAGTATATACAGTAGCCTCGGAACTTTTGTCTCATATCTGTGAGGTAGCCTTTTGTTATCTGTACTTTAACGACAGTGAGAACAAAGCCTCCGTTGTCTATGGCTAAATTCATCCCTGCCAAAGTGAAGGTTGTCCACACATTGATCAGCTGTCTGCCCAGAGTTAAATGAGTCTTGATTATAGTCATTAAACCTGTAGGGGTTGATCTTATTCTTTCTCATTTACGCAAACATCTGTGTTGTGGCAAAGGCTTTAATGAGGTTTACATAATTATCTACATTGTAATCTTCTTATTTGGTTCTGATGTCACTGACATTTTTATGAGACTCTTGTTTAAAGACGCACAAAAAATATGAACCAGCTGCTAATACTAAATTAATTTAGCAATCCTGAAATGCCCGGTTTCAGTTCATTTGTGGTTTAATAGTACATATGGACACCTTTCAGGAGTGCTTGTTTGTCTTTAAATATATAAGGTCTTTATTTTAAAGGAGATATTAAAAAAAAGACTATGCTCATTTGTGCAATGATTTATTTCAGATGTATCAGTTTATATTTTTTAATACATTTATTGTGCAGTGTAACTGCATTATTTTGTTGGTAAATATTCAATTACACGGTGTGAGAGTTCTTTCACTTTTATTCAACATATAAAATCATGTTACGCTGCCTGCCAATAAAATACTTACCCTGTGCTTTTGTTGTTTGCCTCAGATGAGCACCATGCCTGGCCTGCCAACCCGACCCTGTTTCTATGACATTGACCTGGACCCGGTCACAGAGGAGATCACTGGGCTCTTCTGAGCATGTGTCAATAAATGATATTAAAGGTATCCTCTCATACACATCAACATAAAATATTCCAGCCGTCTGTGGGAGCATCCATTTTGTCATTATAAATATTTTACAAGCAGCTATTGTCTCTATAGCTAGACTTTATTTCCTCCCTGGAGTTTTTAGTTTACTACCTCAATCACTCAATGCCAAGGCTCCAGTCTGTAAGGCTACACTCTACTCTCACTTACACACACAGTTAAAATCATCATCCTGTTTTTGTTTTTTTCCCCAGGCTCCCTGTTCTGTTCACAGGATCCTCAACCTCTCGTGTGCACCATCGGACACATCCATCCTCTGCATCTTTGACAGGAAATGCTTTCTTACTTCCCAGCAGCCCAGACGCTCTCCACATCACATTAACATGCTCTGGGGGCGGGGGGGAAATAGATTACTGGAGAATAAGCTCAATGCTGTATTTGCACATCTGTGTGATATGCCAAAGATTCTACAGCCATATCGTCTATATCATATATGCAGTGTTAGTTTTAAAACCATCTTGAATTTTATGTTGTTTACATCAACTTCTAATTTCCTTTTTTTATGTGAAAAGTCACGCAAATATCAAAAAGTCACTTTTTTTATACAAGTCATAAGCTTTTAAACTGAAATGGGCAGAGCTTGTGTATTTATTAACTCAACTGCTGTTGTACGCACAAAAAGCCATTATGGTGTTCACGTAAGCTCTAAATGTCCTAACCTGTTGGATGCTGCTGAATGTCCAAGCTGCTGGCGTGAAAGGTTTCACAAGTTAGAATCATCAGTTTAAAGACCCTTTTGAGATATTGTTCAAGTATTACCTATTATGTGTTGAGAAAGCTCAAAATTGAAATTGTTTTAGCAGCGTTGATGCATCCTGATGCATTTTAACAAAATATGACTGTGATTTTTGGTATGTTGCACTTCAGAAGTTGTCACATCTGTTGTTTATTTCAATCTTGAATATTACTTTAATTACTTAAACAATAGCCTTTAACAGCTCATTACATATATGGTATTTGCTGTGTGAAATAGCGCTTCTGCTATTTTCTCGTTTACAATTACTTTATAATATTGATGGTGGTCTGAATTTCTCTATAGAACTTTCATGCTCTGGTCAGGGTTTGAATTTACACAGCAAACACATTTCTCTAAAAAAAAATAATGGTAACTGTATGTTAAACACTTGGTTCTCTAACCTGAGTGCCTTTCAAATAAACCTTTTATTTACTCCAAAACTGTGTGTTTGTTTTCACACCCAGCAGTTGATGTGGCTCAATCCATCTGTTGTTTGGACACATGCGCTCTCTTCCTGTTATCCATGATGCTGCAATACAAACTTATTTTTCTCACATCAAAAGAAAGCTTCCTCTTTCTCACTCCACTTGTATATTAAAACTTGAATGTTTTCATCATTTTCTTTTGTTTTTTCTACCGAGTGCAGCTTTACTCCTCCAGTGGTGTCGGAAGTGTGCCTGAAAACAAACAGTCGGGGCCCCCAGCAGCACCCCAGGGTGCAGCATCTGTCATTATGAGGTGTTTCGGTTTGCAACATGGAGCAAACATACATGTGTGTGCCTGTCATAGCTGGCATTCCACACCTGCTAAGTCTGTTATTCTCTGGCATTTAACTACAGTCGAGACTGCAGAAATGTGCTCATTTATACAGTAGTGCTCCAACGGCATATTTAGTGTGTGTGTGAGACTGAAGCCCCTTGTTTTGAACTGATGACAGAGTTGAAGACCTGGTGTTGTTGAGGAGGGGCTTCGTCATCGCTTTGTAATGTGCTGAAAAATCCCCATTTTGTCAGGTTGGGGTTATTTATGTTGAACTTCTGTCTTGATCTGATGAAGCCTCCAGTTGTTGGAGCTCTTTAAGCAGTTTAAGCACTCATATTTATTAGACTGGCTAATTTCAGTACCAAGGACAGGTCTCTTTGATGCCTGTGTGAGTGTAACTTAAAAAATGTCTCAAATGATCCCAGGCTGGATGATCAACTGGGCAAAGCAGGCAGCTGCTCCTGGATCTGCTAATTTGTTAATCTTAAATGTACTTGCAAATGTGTTTACAAATGTGCACCACTAAAGTAAAATATCAAGGGGGTCGAGTATTCCAGTATAGGAGTACTGGTTAGTTTCTGGGTCTTTTTGCAAAATATAATGAAACTACCATCTGTGTGCTTTGGACACTGTACTTGATGGGAACTTGGAGGCAACAAGGTCCTCCAAACTGGCCATGAGTGAATAGATGATGCTCTGAATAAATGCTAAGATCACTTTGCATTTGTTGAGAGAAAAAGGTTTTAAGAAAACCCATATTCCTCCCTGGTTACCGGTTTGTTCAGTATGACTTATGGATTGCATAATTGTTAAACTACTTTACATGTTATAGTCTAGTTTAAATTTTGGAGAAATAAAAGTGTATTACTCAGCATTTCAGAAAACCAGGTTTTGTCTATACATTGCAGATTTCTGAGTAAAAGTCTGTTTTATATCATATGCGACTGTTAGTCCAACAATCATTATACAAACATACAGTAGCTGTCATCTTTTACTCATCCTGTTTTGGAGCAAACTCCTTAATTTGCTTCTTCTAGCAAGTATGAATATGTCCCCCCTGCAGTGTCCACGCCAGACATCAACCATCAGGGCAACAATCTTTAACTCACCCTGTCTCTAAAAAACATGACACTCCCCACCCTTTCACTGTTGCATTTAAAAAAACAATTAAAATGTCGTCCATGTATCAACTGGAAGTCCTGTGGGAATGTTTTCCATAGATACGTATTATCCATTTGGGGACTTGCAGGCTGTAGCTGATGAAAAACTTGGATTCTTGCAGTTTTAACATCAGCTAATGCAGCCAATTGTCATATCTATCTATGGTTTGGATGGCTGTTCCTTCTCAAATATCTCTCATCACATTTAAGCAGACTAATGATCTTTGCTACCAAATATATTCTGGTTTGTATGTCTGTGGTCAGCTGAATACAATAGGTTGGTTGTTTTTAGACAAAGTCCTGGAGTGGATTTCCATTTCCCTCATGAGGATAGTGTGAAAAAGGGAGTATTTGTTTGTGAATGATACTGTACCCTTCTTTGTGTGTGTGTGTGTGTGTGTGTGTGTGTGTGTGTGTGTGTGTGTGTGTGTGTGTGTGTGTGTGTGTGTGTGTGTGTGTGTGTGTGTGTGTGTGTGTGTGTGTGTGTGTGTGTGTGTGTGTGTGTGTGTGTGGCAGAGGAGAGAGAGAGAGAGAGAGAGAGAGAGAAGGTGCTTTGTGCCTTTAATGTGCCCTTGCATTACTGTTTTATTGAGTAGCGACCATGACATATCCGGTACGGCTTTAACTTTAACAAGATCCTTCTTCCCCCTCCACATTTCTGCTGATGGGCCTGCCATGCTGAAGGTCATTGACTAACACATATGTCAAACAGAGTGTAAATTGCAATTTCCCCACTGGGGATCAAAAAACAGTATAAAATTATTATTATTATTATTAATAAACAATCTATTGTTCAAGCAAGGTCACAAAATTTGTATGAAACAAACATTTGTTCAAAATAAATAAATCCATGCACAATTTTCAAAATTATGATCCAAATAAAGGTGAAATTGCATTGAGTCATGTTAGATCGTCTGTTTTCTCGCCCTCAAAAGGGGGCGCGGCCTTTACGTTTAGCGAAGTACCCGTATGTGCCCTACGACTAGCCCCAGGTACGGAGCGTGCTACAGACGTCTGGTAAGTTCACTTCTTTCTAACTCCACACCCCCAAAACTTGTAGTCTTCAGACCCAAACGACGACGTATTAGATTTCGTACAGTTCTCTCTGGAGGTACTACGGCCAGAAAAAGCTCCAGAGAGAACAATTTTTTCCACACATGCAGTAACATAACGTTAGCACTCCCCAACACCTGTACTGCGACCAGTGATTGGAAAAAAATAGACCGCGAGACACGTTGACGTGTAAAATCGGTGACAATGTCTTATTGATTTTTAATTGTTCATAGTTTTTTAAAGAATATTTTTGTTTTCACGACAAGTTAAAGGAAGTATTGAGGGAAGTCTAATGTAGCCGTTGACAACTCTCAAGTCAGTTGTCATTTTACCAGGTCATGACATGGCATCAAGTCTTCAGGCGGGCAAATCTTAAGTTTAAAGAGTTAAGTCTCAAGTCGTAATTTTTGTAGCTGTTAGCTGCACATATCAACATGTCTACACAAACATTGGCTCACATGACTGACTGCATAGTGCACAAGTGGCGAAATTAATAAATGCTGCTTTGAGTCTAACTCAAGTTGGCCTATCTTTACTCAGGCCAATTTGCTACTGTGCACCACTTCTGCGTGTCCATTTCCAAGGTTTTATATTTCATCAGCTGTGTTTTTTTTTTCTATTCAAACGGTTTGTCTGTGTGAATGTACTCTGTGTTTTGGTATTAGTAGCTGCAGGGAGCCTCAGTCTAGGCCCGTGTGAACTTGGCTTTGAGCTTGTGTTGTAATTTCTGCATTTTAAAATTCCACACAAAGTGGTCCATGGACCAATGTGCAATTAACATTTCAAGTTGAACATCATCACCCCATGAGCAACACAACGCACACACACACTGAACCATGGCAATACATCACTGAGTCAGCATATCATCAAGTATACACTATGTGTGTGTATGTCAGAGAGAGAGAGGTATTGACATTTTTTTTAAATAATTTTTGAGCATATATTTAGGCCAATTAGAGCAACTTGAAATAAAAGATAGCATCAATGTAGATTGATAGAGAAAATCCAAGTGGATTAAATTGAGTCCCAGGAATGTTGTCTTTGTTTGTGTTTTTACATGAACCACAACAATATTCTGCTTCATATCTCTTTGTGATACAAACCTGTCTCAATACATTACCACCAAAATGCCAAATGTGCTAAACTTGACCCAAGTTTATTTGCCTGTCAAAGGAGATGTTTCTTGACCTTGTTAACCCCAGGAGAAAGATGGGGGTAGAGAAAGAGGGTGGTAGAAGTGATGGATAATAAATAAATAAATAAATATAAAAGTTGTTGTGCTAATGTTGTAAAATCTAAAAAGCAGATGGTCTGATGACTCCACTTACTCCTTGGTGAATCTAACAATGCATTGCAAGGCATTACGTTTTATAGCTTATTGTGTGGTTTGCTCATAAAACCTTTATTCTGCTAAGAATACATACACGCATCAGATAAATGTGAATATAAAGTCCAGTAGTGCCATATTAAATACAAGTATAAAGTCACATGTAAACACACAAGTGTACTTAAATGTGCACTGACTTTAATCTGCCGCCTGCTACCAAATGAGCATACTATAATGCTTGTAATTCTCGCATAAACAATGCAATTATTTCTTATAGCATGTGGAAGATTTTTTCTCTCTCCAATAATCAGGTTTTAAAGTATTTCCCATGGGGCTTTTGTAGGTTTCGTTTTGATCTTTAAAGTAAATCACTCCAAAAACATGCAGGCTTTCTTACTATGAGTCAGTGATTTAATCTGCACTAGTTTAATTTACCAGTCCCTCATGATAGATCTAATTTCTGCTGAAGATGGATAAACTGTGCTTCCGGCTATACAAATTTGATTTCATGCAACCGCCCTCCTCTTTTCTCACTCTGTCCTCCATCAGCACCGTCTCTGATGCTGCAAGACGTGCCCCATGTGATACAGAAGTAGGTGGAGGAGGTGGGGTGTCAAAGTTAGCTGGTCCTCAGTCTCCACATCACTCCAGGCGATCCCGGGGCGGAGCTGCATGTAGAACTCGTAATTTGGACGCTTTGGATACTCTCTTGCAGTAACACGGTCGTGCCATCTTGGAGGGTTGTTTTTTTTAGAAACCGAAGTTTACCTTTTGTGATCGTTCGCCATGGGAGCAGAGAGCTCAGTGCAGCGGGACGGGAAGAGCCAGGAGGATGCCTCCGCTTCAACTTCAGCTTCCGCCGGGCAGCTGAGTGCGGAGGTGCACCCGCTCCAGGAGGGAAGCAGCGTCCTTGACAGTAAGGTAAGCAGATACTGAGGTTTTTGTATCGCTGTTAACCAGATCTCCCTGCAGTGGGCAAACCCGAGAGAGCAATGCATGTTCATTTTGTGGCGTTTATTGTGCATATAGGGGACTGCTGCAACGCTACTTAAGTTATTTGTGCAGGCCTATTTACCTGCGTGTTTGCAAACAAACCTGTCGTCACCCCCTCCCTCTACATTGTCCCACTTGCGCATCAGCAACGTGCTGCAGCGCACAGTCTCCATGTACGCCTGACGCTGTTTCTGCTGAGTAATGGGTCGAGCTGCAGTCCCGCAGTAATAAAACGGAAGCAGCTCAGCCCTCTCGAAATGTACATCCACACAGGCCCCCAACCACATTTTTACAAATATTTACATTATTTTGCTCACAAAATCAAATAAAGCAATTCTATAATTCATTAAAAAAAACTCATTTTAAATGGACATTTATTTGCATTTATCTAAAGTATAAAACAAGGTAAAAAAAATCACAGCAACATTTGGACAGATTAAAAAAACACAAATCAAAGTCATTGAAGATGTGCAGGGCCAGGAAACATTTTTATTTGAAAAGTAAACCTAAAAAATAGGATCAAAATAGAGAGAGAAAGTGTTACAAGTAATATGTGAAAATAAACAAATTTGGTATTATGTGTGTTATATCATCAATGTGATGTAAAAGTCCCAATAAACTTATACTAATGTAAAACCTCAGACATTGATCTGTTGACCCAATAAACCATTAATGAATAATATATTCAATTAATTAACTAAAATACATTGGCAGCATATTTGAAAGGGAGACCCAATGTATGAACACCTTTTCCTTGACACAATGTTTCAGTCTGCTGACCTGAGCCTGTTTACCAGTCCCAATAACTGTACAGGACACTGAGCACTGACCATTTTATGGATGAAGAATATTAGATTATAAACTTATGGAATGCTAAATTTAAATAATATATCAACTAAACTATTGTAAGAGTTAACATGCCCTTTTTTATTTCCTTGGCTGTGCAGGATGTTTGGGTCCATCTATCATCTGAGGGATCTTGCTGACCTCGCACTGTTACCTTGGTGTAAATTTGCTCAGCATTGTGTGAATGAATATTTGGAAAGCACCTGCTAATGACTATGTATGTTTCGCCACCTGCACTTCTATTGGATTTATTGACTTCTTTAAAGGCTGGAGGTCAACAGGTCAGAGTTCGTGGCTTGTCTCTTTTTGAAAGGTCAAATGACACTACGGGAGACATTTAATCAGACTGCAAACACATAGGGCTTAACATTTGGTCAAGATTTGAATCAAAGTTACATTTGTTCATCCATGTTTTTTTCTTAAGAATGTGACTTGTTTGTACATGCCGGCGTGCACAGTCGTTTTCTTGTGAATTGACTTGACGTGTGTGGCGGTTGGATGTTTGAAGCTTTGAGCTGTTATCACAGGCATCATCACGGTGGCAGTGTTTGCGCTCATATCTTACCCCTGACACTGGAACATATGATAGGAAGTGTTATAAAGCTGCTAGTCCTACTTGAGTATGTCTATTGTTCTTTGTGATTCTAGCTGTGATGGGGCGAGATGCAGTTTGTGTGCTTAGAGCCACGCTTCTACCGCTGACAAAATGTGTCTTTGTGTAGCAGGTGCTGTTCTTGGCTGCTGCCAGATTTAATACCAGTTTCATTTACTTTATTTACAAATCAATAAAAACAGGTAATCATAGTGAAAGCCCTGAGATTGTGTGTGTGTGTGTGTGTAATATAAAGTCATAGCCAAAGTGCTGGGATTTTATATACATACACGTGTGGCTTTGTGTGTGGATATACTGTAAATGGTAACGCTATAACATTAAAAAGTAAGTCTCCCAGCGGCTGGGAGTATAACGGTGCAGAAGAATTCCCAGACGAGACACTGACATGAAATATATTGTCATTTAGGTTTTAGCAGGTTAATATTAGAGATAAGAGATACAAATTTAATTTAGTTAAGGAAACCGATTTGTGTAGCATAACTTTTGTGCTTGTGCTGCAATGCTCTCTGAAGCCTATATGTTTACAAGCTTGTGGTGATGCGCAATGTGCTATGGGTGCCAAAGAAGTGTATGTTAGGTAGCCTACTGCTAATTTGTTTTGTTTTGTCATGGTGGCAGAGAATCGTGAAATCAATTCTAAGCTAAAAAAACGTGATTAATATTTTTCCCTGAATCGTGCAGGCCTTATCTGTACATCATTAATATGTTACTCACACAGTAACGTATCCGAATAAACAATCTAATAATGACAATATATATTATATCACTCAAAGGAGGCATTTTTCTGCATGAGTACAGTAAGTATATTTGACTGATAATACTTCTGTACTTTAACTGAAGTATTTCAAATTTTAGTTGCAGAGGAGGACCACCTTGGTTGTTGCATGTATTTCATACTTGAACTATAGTAGCTGGAAAACTGCAGATTTGACTGAGCCATGTTTTCTGATACACATTTGTCTGAAATTAAATCAGAAATGTAAGACCATTATCAGATTAAATGGTAAACATATACATCAAAGTAGTGTGAAATGGATAGTCAAAAGGTGGATAGATGATGTATTTTGATTGGGGGAGGTTGGTTGGTGACAATGTGTGCTTGGCCTTCCTGCTTGATACACAATAAATATCCTTCTCACTCCCCAGAGGAATTTTAGCAATATCTCTCCCTCCACCACTGACCAGCCTTCCTGTCTCTGTCAACCTAACCAGTGATATCAAAATAATCCCATTAAGGTCATAATACTAGCAGGCCTTTACATGGATTAGAGTTACTTTCCTGAAGGCTGTATTGTTGCAACCTACAGTACAGAAAACATTGTATTAAACCTACAAAAGCTGTTATTTTAACTTATCTAGCTCTAAATATTTGAAATTTTTTAGACATTTTGCTTTCATTCCCAAAATGTTGCGTTTCCCCATCTCCTAGCTATTATGTACTACTGCATAGATACAAATCAAGGAGATAAATCATAAGCAAAAGCAACAACTTATTTCATGTGAATTGTAATCTGGTTAAGATTCTTGAATGGGTTTCAATAATCACTTTTTCATTAGATTGTTGCAATGATCAGTATGTAAACACACTTACAACATACATGCTGCCATGACCTCTTTTTGTCTGTCTATACTGTCTTATTTCCCAAACAGACAATGTCACAAATTTTCTCTCTCAGAAACCACTTAAAGACGTGACATACTGGGTTCATCACAGGTTGTAGATCTTGCAAGTGTTGTGGAAATCTTTCACTTGTACATCACACTGTAGCAAGGAGATACATTAAAACGGAAGATGGCAATATCTAGATTTTCCGCAGGTTTTAAGTTGCTCTTAAAGCCACTTTAAAAATCTTACAGTAATGTAAGTACCGGTACAGTGGCTTTAATTTTGAATGATCAACATGTAGAATGTGTATAATTGACAGACAGGATCACAGTGCATGTGTCTCTCATGTCTGTCTCTGCCTGTTCTTCCTTCATTTCTTAATCCGTTCTTGCATCCCAGCTAGACGGGTTACTTTTATGAAACTACAGTAAATGCCAGTGTTTTCACTCACAACCACATTGACTCACAAATAAACAATAACCAACATAAGACCTGCATCACATGTCGGGTTTCCTGCAGTCACAACTGCAGCAGCAGGTGACTCCAATGATCCAACATCAAGTTATGTAACATAATGTGTGCTGATTAAGTGTGGTGCGTTCCTGTGTAATGAACTGCATCTGATCAGACACTGCTGTGGCTCTGATTATCGTGTTTATCAACGGGGGAGAGGGACAGGACAAGGACAGGCCGGGGCCCCTGTGTGCACTGTCCCAAAAAACAAGAGGAAGGAACCAACAGGAGAGAGGCTGTAGCAGTGTTTTGGGTGTGGATCCCCGAAAGAGGGGGAAAAAAGGGTGGATATAAAAGCAAATGAATAAGCCAATTGTTGTCCCTCCTGCCTGTTGTAAAAGAGACACTGATGACAGCGGTTAAGTGAAAATGGGCTCAGGTTAAAAAAAAAAAATAAATAAATTAAGGGCAATGTGTGTTGAAAGTAGATGTATAGATAGTAACTCCCATTCCCAAATTATGATTGTAAATCAGGAAAAAAATAACCACTCTGCAGTCTTAGCTAACTGCTTTGTTTACTTTAAATCAGTTATTTCTCATTTCAAAACTTAATTTTCACTGACATACACCTACATACTCAATGCCAAGCAAGAAATGGCAAGGCCTTTTGTATAGGCCCATTAAAAAACTGTTTATATGGAACCAGATCTAAACTCTCAAATGATGTCCGATCAAATCACAATACTGAAATACTGGTGTGTATCATACAGTCAATACCTTCTGTAGAGATAGGTGTAGGAATATAAAACACAATATTAGGAAATGATTTACTATTATTTAGCCAAGGGACAGTTTACTGCTCCAGACGTTCATCTTCCTCAGCCAGCACGCCTTTTACGAATTCAGTGAGTTTCTCTCAGAGAGGTCAAAGTAATTCAGTTAATCGAGTTAGAGAAGAAAGTCAAATGACGTAGGTTACCCAAACGTAAGAGAGGACAGTGAAATTTATGTCGGAGGACTAAATATACTCTCCCTGCCAAAATAAATGAAGTCTCTTTACACACAACTATAATTTCAGTGTGCATACTGTGAGACTGAGCAATTTCCTTTTATAAAATGATACTTTTTTTTTGTGTGAAAGTACTTCGTCAACGTCAACAAGAAGTAATGTTACCCAACATTGCTTAAAGCACCTTTTAACATACTGTTCAATGGTCGATTGCAGACACCATACCACCACTCTGTAAACTGTAGTAGATAACTAGAATATTGAACTTTCCATGATGTTTATTTTGTCTTAACAAGAAATCAGATTTGATTCTTTTTTTCTCCTTGTCGAGGACAAACGGAAGTAGGTTTCTGCTAATTAATCTGTCCCTTAGCCAGCTTCCTATCTTTCATCTCCCAGATTCATTGCCAGTAAAAAAACAGACGTGTGTTTGAGGATGTGAAAAACCAGAGTTCTTTTGTTCCTCACCCCTCTCCGGTCCTACAAATTAGACTCCACTCCAATAGTTTGATTCAATAATGAATCCACTGGACATTATCAAATCCCACAATGGCATCAACTTCAAAATGTTACATAATGTTACAAAAGACATTTGTTTTGTCTTTTTACAGTGTCTCTTTTTTTCCAGCTTAGTTATCAATTAAATTGTTTAAATTGCAGTATGTTTTTTTTTTTTTCATTTTTCCACAAAATAGTAGTAATGAGAGAGCCGCATTTAATTCACTCATGTATAATATAACAATGTTGCCATTTTTCTTTAAAAAATCTGGTTGTTGTTTGTACAAATGTAACAGAGCAAATTCTGTTTAAACTCTTAACTTGAACTTTGATATCTCAAAAATCAAGGATAGGGTTTTTTCCCCCCATAACTTGGCAGTTTATACTGTATGTATGTATGTATGCAGTGAGACTATAAATTACCATATTACATTCTAATTCATGTGACTAAGGGCAATGGGTCCCAAGCTGTGGGTTACGGCAGCAACATAAATCTGTCGTGTAAGATGATTAACGGGACAAAAAAGTAGTTTATTTTCCGGTATTTCCTATTACCTTCCTTCTGGACAGATTCTTGGTTTAATATTGTTAAAAAAGACAGAGATTAATTTCCGATACTGACGTGTTTCTTATGTATTACATAATACTGATGCTTTGTACGTAATTGTGTTAACACAAATTGGAAAACTTATTCAATTTAGAAGTTATTCACTTTTGCGCTGCACAAGCACACATGACCATCCAGTATCGGTGCTCCTCCTCAGTATTGATGGTGAAAGTGAGAGGAGGGGACTCCTCCCTGAGAAGCATTGTCCTGTAGTAATTGTCCTATTGAATGTGTGAGGATTGGCCAGCAGGGCTTGGCCCCACAGGTACCATTACAATTACTCCGTCCCAGTCAATCATTACGACTGGAAGACTCTGCCACATCAGCGTCTTTATGAAACTGCCTTTCTTTATTGCCTCACCAGTTTGGGAGGTTTTTTTGTCATGCAAACGCAAATAAGGCTGGAAAGACCTCAGATACAAATCAGAAGCTAGGGTGTCTCCTTGCATAATTAGATTGTTATCCTTCACAATGGCCCTCATTTATCAACCTAACGTAGAAACCGGCGCAGATATGACCGCAGAAATCTTCTTGCGACAGACTTCACTTGGGATTCATGAAACGTTTATCACACCAATCAGTATGGTCGTACATTGATGAATGCAGCGGCTGGAAATGATCGTAATTTAAATATCACGCCCCAATATATTCTCGGTTATGAGGCCTCCCACATAAAATTTACAACATATCCAGACGTAATCCGGCTAAGAAGCGGCACTTTTCAGAGTTGGAGATTGATACCCTGACATCTAAGGTTCATTTGCACTAACATGTGTAATATTTGGCAGCCTAAAAACTGGTATTAAAGGCTGTAGGAATGGAAAGAGATAACCGATGTGATCAACAGTGTTGCCGTTGTAAATCAGACTCCCAGGTGAAGTTTATTTAATACATCCTTGACATATGTATGCTATAGTCATAATAGTAATATACAGCCTTATTTTGCAATCTCTTAGGCCTACATGTAGGTGGACCTCATTCAGAGCCAGGCAACTGTAAGCTGTGAGGGATCGGTGTGTCCTCCGCCCTCCGTGCTGGACCACCACGCCGACCCTGTCTCCTGACAGCAGAGGGGCTGGAAAAACAAGCCAAAATATGTCGCTCAATGGCAGAAAGAAATCATTCACTTGTGGCCATTAACAACACTTTAAAAGACAAACGAAAACCTGAAGAATAAATGAAAATGTGTTTCCTGTATTGAATATCATTGCCAAACATAATACTAATACCTTTTTCAAAGTGAGTCTCTGAACACTGGGCTGTGCTGGACACTGCTCTCTAGGCACCAGGTCACCTGGCTCCATTGCTACATTTATGGCACCCTGTTTTCCTGCACAATATTGTGCAGAACCCCACAGGATAAAACATTGTTGCAGACTTTTTCTGGTGCCCCCCCGCTGATCTGCCCTTAATCAATCCGATAGAGCGCTCCACCGTGGCCCGTGTGTGTGTGTAGGCTACATGTGCACTGTTGCTCTGCTCATAGAGGTCTTCTAAAAGAGTCAGATCTGCCATTGTCAGATTGATAAGTGATCAACTGATGACTTCTCCTTCTCCCGTTAAATGCTGCACCGCAACTCCACACTGACTCGAAAACTTGCGTACACGAGTAGAGACCAGACTTGAGATTTTTTTCACAGCCTACGCTCACTTTCAAATTGATTAAATGCCTTGCTTTGCGTAGAAATTGGCGTACGCCCGTCCTACACCTGTTTTAGGGCGTACATACGTTTCATAAGTGAGGGCCAATCTGATCAGTGTAATTACGGTTTCTTTCTCACAGGGACTGCTCTAAATATTAGATATATAAGCTACTCCTATCTGTCCCATTGCCTGTGTATTAAACGGTGGATATTTGGCTGATTTTAGAAGTTTCAGATATTTTCTCCTTTATCGATGTCTGTTAGATGGAACTGATAAAGAATTTAAGAATCTTGTGATTTTGCATGTTCAGAATTTAAAAAATGGATGTCTTTTCTGTTTAAGTCTAACTTTAACCTCCACTGTGACACTGTGCTTAAAATAACCTCTCTTACCTTCATTACATCACAAGCCTCTATGGATTCTCTCACCCATCTTGCCTCTACTTTATTTCTCCCTCTTCAATTTTAGCTCCATGATTCATCCTGTTATCCTCCCTTGCACCTGTTAGCTTTTTGCTCTGCACTCTGTGAAAACAAGAGTGGAAATGCACCAGGTTTATCTATTTTGTGTGACATCCCTTCCTGCATCCAGCAGAAAATGTTTTTTTAATATTTTTTTTTTAGCATTTATCAAACTGATTCACATGCATGGCCACCAACATCTGGACTGGAGTATGGCTTACCTTGATTTGCATGTAGCCAAAAGCAAGACTTGAGAAGAAGTGTATTAAATTGCACTTGCATTGTATATGGCCATAAGACACTTAATTTTACAAGTGCTAATGGAGAGCATGTTGAGAATAAACATTATTTTCCAAACCATACAAGGTCACTTGCCAGGAAAACAAACATTCCCACTAACAACCCATCCTGTTGTTTCTCTATTGTCAGCTAAAGAGTCTTCGCCCTACATTGTTGGGTTTTCAGCCTGAAGAGGTATGTTTATCCCCTCTTTCATGAACTTGTTCACCGCTCTCACTGCCTTCTGTTGCTCTTTTATGCACATCCATTTTTCATCAGCTCTGGTCCTGATGCAGCACTAACTGCTCCACAGAGCAGAGTGGATGATGTGTACCGGTGTTTCTACACTGTTGGTGGGAGTCGGAGCATTTGAAGGATAAACATGAATCATAGCATCACTGCAGTTGCTTTCTTGGTTATACTCATGCAGGACGGTTTAGCCGCTCTAATCTCTATAGCTGAGGGACCTGAGATTTACTGTAATGACCAAACACGAGTCATATCACAATCCACTTTTAAATAACAATAAAAGCCGTTGACAATAATGGTGGAAAGTATGTACTTATATACTGTACTTTAGTAAAAAACTGAGTTTTACTTAACTGATCATTTCCATTCATACGTCAGGAAACACATCTTTCTTACTCCACTACATTTGTCTGAAAGCTATAGTTAGTAGTTGCTTTGAAAATTATAATGAATTTAAAGGCTGTAGAATATGGTGTAATACTATAAATTAAACTACCCAGCATTATATAAATGGTTGAAATTAGCTCCACTTCAACCAGACTCAACCATGAAATGCTGCTTATATACTATAATTATATATATTATATATATATACTATAATATGGTACTCCATATTTTATTTTTATATATATAAATAAAATATGGAGTACCATATTATAGTATATATATATAATATATAATTATATATATAATTAGATAATAATATATAAAAATATATATAAATATATATATATACAGTGGGTACGGAAAGTATTCAGACCCCTTTAAATTTTTCACTCTTTGTTTCATTGCAGCCTTTTTCCAAAAATCAAAAAAGTTCATTTTATTTCTCAGTAATGTACACTCAGCAACCCATCTTGACAGAAAAAAACAGAAATTTAGAAATTTTTGCATATTTATTAAAAACAAAAACTGAAATATCACATGGTCATAAGTATTCAGACCCTTTGTTCAGTATTTAGTAGAAGCACCCTTTTGATCTAATACAGCCATGAGTCGTTTTGGGAAAGATGCAACAAGTTTCTCACATCTGGATTTGGGTATCCTCTGCCATTCCTCCTTGCAGATCCTCTCCAGTTCTGTCAGGTTGGATGGTAAACGTTGGTGGACAGTCATTTTCAGGTCTCTCCAGAGATGCTCAATTGGGTTTAAGTCAGGGCTCTGGCTGGGCCATTCAAGAACAGCCACAGAGTTGTTGTGAAGCCACTCCTTCGTTATTTTAGCGGTGTGCTTAGGGTCATTGTCTTGTTGGAAGGTAAACCTTCGGCCCAGTCTGAGGTCCAGAGCACTCTGGAAAAGGTTTTCGTCCAGGATATCCCTGTACTTGGCCGCATTCATCTTTCCCTCGATTGCAACCAGTCGTCCTGTCCCTGCAGCTGAAAAACACCCCCCACAGCATGATGCTGCCACCACCATGCTTCACTGTTGAGACTGTATTGGACAGGTGATGAGCAGTGCCTGGTTTTTCTCCACACATACCGCTTAGAATTAAGGCCAAAAAGTTCTATCTTGGTCTCATCAGACCAGAGGATTTTATTTATCACCATCTTGGAGTCCTTCAGGTGTTTTTTAGCAAACTCCATGCGGGCTTTCATGTGTCTTGCACTGAGGAGAGGCTTCCTTCGGGCCACTCTTTGCCATAAAGCCCCGACTGGTGGATTGCTGCAGTGATGGTTGACTTACTACAACTTTCTCCCATCTCCCGACTGCATCTCTGGAGCTTAGCCACAGTGACCATTGGGTTCTTCTTTGCCTCTCTCACCAAGGCTCTTCTCCCCGATAGCTCAGTTTGGCCGGACGGCCAGCTCTAGGAAGGGTTCTGGTCGTCCCAAACGTCTTCCATTTGAGGATTATGGAGGCCACTGTGCTCTTAGGAACCTTAAGTGCAGCAGAAATTTTTTTGTAACCTTGACCAGATCTGTGCCTTGCCACAATTCTGTCTCTGAGCTCTTCAGGCAGTTCCTTTGACCTCATGATTGTCATTTGCTCTGACATGCACTGTGAGCTGTAAGGTCTTATATAGACAGGTGTGTGGCTTTCCTAATCAAGTCCAATCAGTATAATCAAACACAGCTGGACTCCAATGAAGGTGTAGAACCATCTCAAGGATGATCAGAAGAAATAGACAGCACCTGAGTTACATATGAGGGTCACGGCAAAGGGTCTGAATACTTATGACCATGTGATATTTCAGTTTTTGTTTTTTAATAAATATGCAAAAATTTCTAAATTTCTGTTTTTTTCTGTCAAGATGGGTTGCTGAGTGTACATTACTGAGAAATAAAATGAACTTTTTTGATTTTTGGAAAAAGGCTGCAATGAAACAAAGAGTGAAAAATTTAAAGGGGTCTGAATACTTTCCGTACCCACTGTATATATAAGCAGTCAAAAAAGTTAACTTCATGCCCTGTGTGTGTAATATAACACTGACAATTGCCGTTCTGCTGCATAATATGAGACATTTTACGTTTTGATATATTTAAATACCATACTTTTACAATTTTGAGTGCAGGACTTACTGTATGTTGGAGTATTTGGACCTGATTTTATTTATACAAATGAGTATTTTAAGATGTATAGCTCCAACTAAAGGTGGCAGATATCCAAAAATGCATAACATGTCCCATTGTCTGACAAACTGATTCCAACCGTAATTGAGTCGTGACTCAACTCACGAAGTGAAATAACTTTAGTCACAAACCACGTACTTTACTGTATATGTTGTTGCATTTGGACTTTGTAAGTGGTGTCTTATGATGTCTGCTGCTGTCTCAGGATAATTAGAAACAAACAGCACAGTGATTTAGGTGGTCACTACTGACTCATTTTCGGCCAATGGAGGTATTGTTTTAAACTGCTCACTGCTTTTATTGAAATAGAAACGCAATATAATATGTCCTGATTTTTTTTTTAAATACCATCTCCTCCACAAATGCTAGCACACAGACTCTCATAAATCTGCATAATTTACTGAGACATCAAGACACCATGACTTAATATGTTCCTGTTTTTGCTTAAGCCATTCACATTTTTTAGACTAGGTAATTGTATTAAGTGACTAAAGCCCATATACTGTTCCTGCGAAGCAGTCAATAAGTAGTAAGATGTGGCTAACAGCACTGATGAGTTGGTTGCATTCTGGCTAAAAACATGTCTATTTAAAGCTGATTTAGTTTTTTTAGTTTTTTTTTCACATCTTTACGCGTCTCTTTAACTGTTAAAATCAAGCGGCACCCATCAACATGTAAGAAACACTTTGATTAAAAGTCATGACTAAGGTTTCCTCTGAAATTCCTCATGTCTGGCTGATAGGTAAATATCTGCCCCAGTGTTTAAAGCTGCACTATTCAATAGTTTTATATTAAGAATGGATCAAACCACCACATGTGAAAGGGGTTGCTTATAGAGGCACACCCACAGAGAATTATCGATATCTAGAAGTTATAAAGATTACCATTGATTGTTTGCACCATCTTTGTATTTTCTTACCCATATTGCACCACATACCACAATGACCGAAAACAACCAGCTTTGTTGTTGAATTTTAAGTGTGCAAATCTTTGTGAATACTTTGGTTGTTTCTGTTTAGGGATGCCGAAACGACGCAAAAACTGTTTTATTTCATATTTAATATCTCCAGATTAGTACAGTGTAGAGATTTACTTTTTTGTTTAGAAGCAGACAACAGCAGCTTAAAATTGGTTGCTTTCATAACCAGTCTAGAAGCTTAGTAATCCAGCCTAGAATGTCAGTGGCTTTTGAAGACTTTGCACGTGTAATTCCCGAGTGATAAATCCACAACTGAACGGTTGTTTAGTCAATTTTATTTTATTTTTTTTAATTTATTTTTTTAAGCTTAAAGGGCGGTTAGTCAGTCAATAGAAAACCCTTGCGAGGTGGGCCTTTTATTCAATGTGTGTGTATTGGAAAAAGGACACAAAGAGGCCAAAAGGACCCCTGGAGGATGAAATGAGTGGGATTTGACCTACTGATGTCAAGTAGCAGCTAGATAATGCATTAGGGATGACATAACTAACTTTTTTTGGATAAAAGCTGTTTGGTATTTCTAATAATTACCCTTAGTTCGTTAACCAAATCTTTCCAAAACTCAACAGAAGACAGGAGACCAATTAAAATTATTCTTGCTGCAAGGGAAGCCTCTGTGTCACCTCTGACACCTCTGAGCAACTTCAAAAATCTTCCCCTGAAACCAGTCTCTTTATTGCATGAGTGAAGCAAGTTACAGTGACAGATTTACAACCGTGGGAGTGACGCTGGTCTAATGTGTGTGCGCTACGTGAAGCATTTGGATACATTGAAAAATACCTTTTAAAGGACACTGCCTGCAGAATATTGCAGAGTCTGCAGTCTATGCCTGAACACACACACACATAGACATAGAAATTAAGATACACACAAACTGAGGTACACACAGAACCTTCTGCACAGAAACTCAAGCCTGAATTTCTGTGCTGTCAAGGTTATCACCATTTATAGTAGAAAAACGTTAAGATATTGTGTCGGACAGTAATTACGCAAATGAAAACCTATTCATAACCATATATGAACTGTGCACCACTCAAACTGAATGCTTCTAAGCATATCAGGCGCGCTACCATATTCCAAACTCATATATGAGTTCACATCACACATCTAGTATTTTAAATATAACAGGCTCTCTAACATTTCCCTCCTGTTTTTCATTTGTTTTTTGTAATTAGTAATTTATTGAGTTTTGAACATCACAGTCAACATTGCAGTCTGCATTGCCATTGACATCTTAACTTATATCCAAAAGTGATGACAGTTTAAGTAAAAAGAAAAAGTAAATAAATTAAAATAAGTCAAATTAAAGAAAAATAAAGAACGATAACAGAAACAAACTGAAAATATTCAAATACAAAGTACAGTTTTATACAGTTTTACTATAAGCACCACATTCTCATCTGGTAGCAATGTATTGCACATATTTCCCCCACTTAGTCACATATTTTTCTGCCCTATCATTGATATTAAAAGACATTTTTTCATATGAAGCCAATTTTGCCAACTCCATGTACCACTATTGGAAAGAGGGCTCACTTGGGTTCTTCCAGTTTCTCATTATTTGTTTTCCAACCATTACACTGGTCTGAACAAAGTCAGCTGCTCCACAGTTCGATGTCACATGTGGATCATTCAAAACATAAAGCCTCGGACAGAACTCCAAACTAGACCGGGTAATGTTTTCAATGCGATCATGAATCTTTAGCCAGTAGTTCTGAATCACGGGACATTCCCAGAGCAGGTGAAGGAGAGTCCCTTCCGAGCTGCAGCACTTCCAGCAGTCTGCATTGTCCCTCAGCTTTAACCTGAACAGCCGGGTCGGAGTCCAATAAAAACGATTGAGAATCTTAAACTGGATTAAACAAATTTTAATGTCTCTAGAGACCCTCTTAGTGTTTTCACAAATACGATCCCACTCTTTGTGTGACATCAATGTTTAAGTCTGCCGACCAAGCTAACATTGTTACATAAGATATGGTAAGTTTCTGAGACAATTTGGTATAAAAGATTGCCTGTTTTTCATTTGTTAATCGTCACACAAGAATTCAGTACATCAGCCTCAGACTTCTTACAGTTGCATTTTCAGTCTAGACATCATTCAGAACTTTGTGTCAACATCATCATAATTTTTAGGGGTTTTATTCAGGTTAACACAGTCATCAAGCATAAAGTTATACTGTAAAAACATTCTGGACAACCACTTTGCTGTCATGTTCCTAAGACAAGGTAGGACACACATCATTAAACAAAAGAATATGAAGAACACAGCAAGGATTGGAGTGAACAGTTTCAACATGGCATGCCACCAGGGTCCAGACATCAACCATGAAAGGAAATCTCCTTTCTCAACGCGATCTGCTTCTGTAGCGTCCCTAAGAGCGGTCAAATTTGCATTTGCTTGTTGTATCTTTCCATCATCTTTGTCATTTTCTGGGATGAAGGTGCAACATGAAGTACCTACAATCACACACACCCCTCCTTGTGAGGCGGTGAGTTGGTCTAAAACCATTCGGTTTTGGAGGGCCATTACTCTTATGGCCGTGAAAAACACAGCAGAGATAGTGCTGTATCACCCCCTGGCATTGTTGGTACCACATGCTGTGCACCTATTACTGACGGAGACAAAAATGAGTTTTCTTTCACCAGCTAGGTACCTATCTTTAACGGCAATATTGTTATCACAACCACACTTGACGTTAAAAAGATGTACCACTTTAAATCCAGCTACATTGCTGCCCACTATGGAAGATGGTGAGACTTAGTCAAGAAGAGACAGAAAAAATATGTAAGCCAAGACCTGATCTAAAAGATACACCCCTTGACTTTAATTTTTATATAGTATTTTTGTTTCCCCTGAATGCCAAGACTTGGGATAACAATTTTCAAAAGCCAAAAGCATTAGTTATTGTTCTCTGTATGATTATAATATATTTCTGTAAGATTCCGTTTTTGTTTAGTCTTTTCTTTTGTCTTTATAGTAATATAACCATTTATACAATCATGTGATATCCCTGCAACACAAACATCTTGATAACCCAGGTTGTCCTTTCTATTCGGTAATAAAATTAATCCAACCAACCACGGACCTTCAACACAAAACTTTAAGTTAGCTAGTTTACTGACTTAAATGTAATAAAAATGTATTTTATGTTATAACAATAAAATGTTGTTCTTCTGCACATGAACATAACATGATCATGTTGCAACATTTTCAGGAACATTATAGGACTTAAATAATAGCTTGAGATTGTGTGCCAGAATCTATTTAGGCTCATGTTATTGTTCTCTTCACTTTATTTATTATATTTTGAATTTCAGATCATGTAATTTTTTGCCAATGCTTCTCAACCACATATACCAACTGTCCAGAAAGACCTGACTTGAGAAACTGTTCTTCAAACTAAAGCTCCATGTTTAAGTGACGTATTTGACCCTGAATGTTGTTTCTGTGCCAAAACGTAGAACATACAGACATTAGTGTGGCAACAATCTCAACGTAATTTGAGGCATACAGCTAGAAACAACAGTCTGGTTTTAATGTCTCATTAATTAAAGCCACGTTTATAACGTTTGTATGCGTTCCAGACACCCTCTCACTAGTCATTTTCTTTTCTCACATATTACTCTGGTGCTCAGATGTTTATCAGAGCTCCAAGATATTTAGAGATTCATGTCAGGAGGGTCAGCAAAGGGAGTGGATTTGTTATTTCAACCCAGTTAGAAAGGCAGGCCCCCTGGGGTTAAACACTGGCCAGTGTGGCCTGATTATGATTGTGTCCTGGGGGGTCTTTCCTGTGACCATGCAGGCTGTTGTTGTTGTTTGGCTCCCTTTGCTGTTCAAGTGTAGCAGCCGCACAGATGAAGGGATGGGGGGTTATGAAAAACAGACAAATTGTGGGAGGTATTGAGACTTTGGGTTAAGAGGTTAGTGATGCACTGATGTAGGTAGAGGAGGGCAACCTGGCTTTATCTATTAGCCTAAAATAGCAGCTAACAGGTGTGTAACTCTTTAGGGTCACTAAGTCTTTTGGTTTACATTTCTTTCTTTCTACTCGGTCTCTTCCTCCTCTCTTCTCTCACACACAAGTCTTTTTTAAAATCTTTCTACAGTTCTGTCTTACCATTACAGTGTTAGTAAGTGTTTTATATAACTGAGTCATTTCAATGCATAGGCCTGATTATTAAATATTCAAGGTGTGTGGCTCTAAGGATGGCTTAGTGAAATATCTCAAACTGTTACAATGTGAAATGTTATACATACAGGTATTTATGGTTTCCAGAATGTTAATGACTTTATCCCCTGACTTTTCCTCTTGTGACTTTCAAAATTATTTTAAAACCATCCTGTTAATGAGTTTGAGTAATCCAATCTTGAACAGGTAAATTGTATTTTGTCATGAATTGCAGAACAGTTTTTAACTTTAAGACAAACACAAGACTCGAAAGACCATCCATTTAAAGTTAAACTAATAGAAAAATTGGCAACCTCTCTTTTGGACACAAACACATTGAGTATGTTTCCACATACAGCTCGTGTCTCTGTGTTTGCGAGTGAAGAGTTGACAGATTTATTGTAATAGGATGCCTCTCTTCTTTAAAACAACCATAAATAAAAGCACAAACCTGTTGTTGGTGTATAGAGCAGAAATGGATGAGGCCGCTGGAATGAAAGAGGGAAAGATCGAGAGAGAGAGAGAAAAAAAGAAAAGAGGAGATGCTTACTTTCCATATTGTAAATCAGTAATACATCTGGTAAATATGACTTGACGTAGTCAGATTTGGCCCCATCCAAATTTTTGAGAGATTTCTGTGAATTTGGCTCCTACAAATTAGCCCAAAATTATTTTTTTCCCCCCACAGAGTCTTACTATCTATGTGGTAATTCTTTAGTGATCCTGGGCTTGTTTGGCTTGTTCAGTGTTTCTTTATTTCACTTTCACCTGTTCTGGACTGTACAAACACACACAGAATCACAGGTACTCACTGAGCAGAGTTCAAAGATTGTGGAAATGTTGAGAGTGCTCTTTGGGGGTCTTGACAAGCCTTGATCTTTGATATGTACTGAATGTGGGGGTCAGGGATAATAGATTGGGGACTGCCAGGGCTGAAGAGACATAAACGGAGAGAGAGGGAGACAGCCATGATGGTCACACAGGCTCCTGAAACCTCCTGTTAGACCAGGGTGAAATATATATTGGCAATTACTTTTTTCACATCTGTTTTATTTATCATAATAATGTATACTTTTTTAGTCCCGCAAGGAAAATGACAATGTTTTTACTCTGTTGTTGGTATACACATTACACACAGGCCTGACACACACATGCTTAGTACCATATATGCACTAATGGAGAGCTGTCAGAGTGAGGGGGCTGCAGCTGTCGATGGACAGGCGTTCCGAGCAGTTGGGGGTTCGGTGGCTTGCCCAAGAGCACCTTGGCAGTGCCCAGGAGGTGAACTGGCAGCTCTCCAGCTAAAAGTCCCCCACCATAGTTTGGTCCATATAGGTCACCCTCCAGTTCCCAACCCAACTTACATATTGAGCTACTGTCACCCCACCCCAAAATAGACTCTCTTATGCTGTGTTCACACTCCCCGTGTTTGCGGGAATTACGTAGCGCAATTACATGCAAAATCAATGCATGCCAGACACAAATTAGCGGCGGGCAAAGCAAATGGTTGAACATGGACACTCAAAATATATCATTCTCGTATCTGCATTAGATTAAACATTTCCACTGAATGCATATAACCAATAGCCTGGATGCCAGTCGAACTTAGCCTCGCCCACAACATTTGAGGTCGGGAAGTTCGATCTGGACTTGATCCGTTGTAGAGCAACTATGCTCGAACCAGAGCTGTACGGACCAATCAAGGTCGGGCTTTATACGATGATGGACAGATGATTAATAACATGACAGTTAACGTAATCAACCACGTCACCAAAGAGCGCTTAGGTTGAATTTGTTCACAACAAAGATGGCTGCCGCTGGAGAATTGAGATGTGTAGATTCTGCCATCACGTCTGTTATAGAAGATATCAACAGCACTCTAATTTTAAAAGAGCAACAGAGAACCGCGATCAAGGTATTTGTGGATCGGAAAGATGTTTTTGCCATCCTTCCTACAGGATTTGGCAAAAGTTCAACATACGTCACGTACTCCGTTGCTCTGATTGGTTGTAGGTCTATCCAATTGAGTGCAGAGACGTTTTCTTTCCTGGTTCGGTTGAAACAAGCCCCATAATCACAGCCCAATGGAGCAGTAGCAGACTCATATTCTGATTAGAATCTGAGTATGATGACGCCAGGCTATATAACCGATGCATATAACCAACAACCTTCTGGTTTTCAAGACAAGTCCCCAAAAGACTGATTTACTGTTTCGTGTTTCTCTTTTGTCTGTACAGTAAATAAGCTACAGCCACTACCAAGTTAGCTTATCAAGTTAGCTTATCTTAGTTAGCATAAAAACTGAAAATGGGGAAACAACTAGCCTTGCTTTCTCCAAAAGCAACAAACTTCCTAAATGTTGTTTGTTTAGTCTGTACAACAGCTGAAATATAAAAACGACAAGTTGGAGTTTTACAAGTGGTTATGGGTCAGACTATTTCCTGGCTGGGAGCTGTGACTGTGCTAAGCTAACTGGCTGCTGGTTGTGTCTATATATGTATCACACATACACAAGAGTGTTATCAATCTTCTCATTCCCAAAAGTGCTTTGAAGGAGTCTCTGATTCCTATTCTCAAGCTTATTTGCAAGTTCTCCCCAGGACTTTTCTTTTTACAGTGAACTGCAGAGAATGGAGTCTTCCTGTAGCAGGAAATCAAGCAATGGTGTGAAATCTGGGTGAAAATTACTTTGAATCTTCCTCTTTAACAAATCAATAAAATGGACTACATTCTTTGCCTTTTTTCCCTCCTCATCCTGGCTCTGTTTCTCATCTCCTAACTCTTTAAATCTTTACATATCTGTTTTTACCTCCTTGAACTCCTTCTCCTCTGCCTTTATCTCTCTACTCCCTGTTCTCCTAGTCGCAACACATTTCCTCTCCAACAGCGTCATCCTTCTGCTCCGAGACTCGGTCCAATACTTAGGGGTCAGAGGTTGTGAGGTTAACTGTCACATATGACCCACCAGAGAGTTTTTAAACTTGTTATCTCCTACCGTGAGTTTGCTTGTGTGTACTTATGTTTACTTGGGTATAATCCTTCTGTGATTCCTCGTGTTGCTAAACTAGGTCGAGTCATTCAGAAAAAAGCAGACTTGAAGAAATTAGTGACTGTACTTTTTCTTTTCTTTATGCAACGTTAAGTTTAGGAAAATTTGAAGCAGCATTAAACAGTTTTCCTGCTTTTGCATTTTCAGCAGCACCTCGCTGCATTATTGTCATGGAATGCTGGGAATGCTAGTCATGAGTTGGGTTAGGAGAGGGCGGGGTCGCTGCAGGTCTGGAGGTCAGCTAATGGCTCAAACATCAAATCTGATAAAGATTCTGATGGCTTTAATTTACAACAATGACAGCCTCATCATCCTCTCTGTGAAAGCATTTGAACCCATATGTTTTTTTAATGTGAGTATATGTGTGGGTGTAAAGGCTACCAATGTACAGTATGGATCTTGTCTGGCAAATAATGGCAGCATCATGTTTAATCATTAACTTTCACTTTCAAGTTGCAGACACATTTGCAAGTCCTACGGGGCTCTCGCATGGGTATGGTGTTCGTTTTTATTAAAGTGTCATAAATGAAGAGAGGGGAAATAAACTCATGACCAATTATGACCACAATATTATCGAAACCACCTCCTTTCATCTGGTTTTGCAGATCAGTTTGGTATTTTGTTTGCTTCAGTCAATGCAAACAAAATTTCACATCTGTGTATCCAAGGAAAGACTGATAAAGGTTATGGGATGCAGCTGTCAAAACATTGGATTGGCTGACCAATCTGGTCGAAGAGGTAAAAATAATATAGCAGTAAATTTCCTTGATCATACTTGCAAATTAGTATTAATTTTGGATTACTATACATTTGATGTCTGTTATCTGCTCTCCTCACAGAGTGTGCCTTTGTTACTTTTATTTGTCACTTACTGTTTCACATCTCGCAGCACGTCCTTCCCAACCTGTCCCAAACCGAGTGTCCTCTTGTTGGTGTCATTTTTCAGGGATTTCCTGGATGAGTTTAGGCTGATGGGAATGGAGTCTGGGTTGTCCATTAGTTAGATTAGCTGCTCTGTGGGGAGGCTCTGGTTCCCTCTCGCCTGGCTGGGACAGACAAAGCTCTGGCCTGCTTGCTATTGTATGACTGTCAGTTAGAGCTGGTCACTACCAGAAAAAACTGTCAGGATCTTGAATCATTAATGTTCTTGTAATTGAACTTTTTGCCGTGATGTTGGTATATTAAGTTTTATTCTCAGATTTGTGTAGCTTTTTTTCAGTGTGTGTGTTTATTTGGTGGTCGGCATTATTTGAAAACTGTTATACGATGTATGTATGATGGTGACCAGCTGCTGTCAGATGGATTGGCCTTTTTCGTAGTTTTGGTGCTTTCGTAAAGTCATTGTCTGCCTTAAAGAAATAGTTTGACATTTTTAACATAAAATATCCTTATTTACTTAATTGCTGGGTGTTTCATGAGAAGATTGGTGTGAGTCTCTCTTTGTCTTTTTCAGCCTTTGGAGAAAAATGGACAAATCTCCAGCATGACCAGTCTGAATGGACACTCAGAGGACAACACACTGGCAGAAGGTGCGTGTATATGTGTGCATCTGTTTCGTCAATACTGTTTATTTACATTGTGTGACTTTGGGTGATGTTCCTGTGGTGGCTGGGGTAAGTAATGGTTTTGTGTTTGTGTCTGGGATTTTGTACTGTCTCTTCAGCTGTGGCGGGGGTGGGTGGCTTTTCACACAGGAGCCGCACACCCAACACCCCCTCCCTGTTTCCCTCACACAGTCCTTAACCCATCATTGCATGTAAATGTTACCTTGCATACATACATCCATTTTTGAAATATGTACTTGGTTTTAGTGTTATGCTGCACTTCAGGATAGATGCAAGAAGAATTTGAGCTTACATCACAACCCTGCGTGTGATTGCCTGCCGAAATTTGTAGCTAATGAACACAGAAGTAGGCCTAATTTAATAGACTTGCCAAAAAAATTGTTCTCATAAAGTGGAAATATTGCCACCTACACATGATCCGCAGTAAAACCGCTCTGCATTGGCTGTGCCATTGTTTTTCTACGGGGAGAACGGTGGAGACAACTCAAAGGTAGAGCTACTCATGGCGTGGCACACCGTTCAAAATTGCTGCTGAGTACAGCTCTTAAAGTTCAAATTATTTAAACTTTGACTTGGTTGCTATATTGCTATCATATGTATAATGATGTATACCTGCGCTGCGCTTTAACTCTAAAATGCCTGCACTATGCTCCTCACCTTACCTCGCAGTTTAACTCTGATCATGTACAGGCGACAGGACCTGAAATTAACACCCAACCACCCGCCAAATGCGGGTGATTTTTGCAATTGGCGGGTAACACTGTCATTCTACCTGCCACATTGGCAGGTAGCCAATGAGAATTAAGTGATTCAGACGCGTAACTATCGGTAAGCAGGGTACGCAGTTGTTTACAGGTCCAGGCGACTTAAGGAACATTTAATCATTTAAATCAGTAATCTGAGATAATCATTAACCAGTAATAAACTAGGTAAAATTAATTTCTACCATTCACATGTGCACTAACCTGCCCTGTCCATCTCCTGCAGCACCTTCCTATCTCCAGGGCTGTGTTTGTTTATTTTCTTTGCCATTTCTATCGTGTCTCCCTCAATCTGGGAGAGCTGCAGGGGCCTTAATATTTAGAAGGCTATGACCCGGGCCCCGCACAAAGCAACCTGCACACTTCATAATATGTTAGGACCCAAGGGAAGGGGTAATCTAATACTGCCTAAAACAGAGATATGTCACATACCACTTTGTCAAATAACCTATTTAATAAGCTATTTAATGAAGCAATTCTGTCCATTTATAGAGTTACCCAATACCCTCTTCAGAGCAGAGATACAGAGTGTATGAGTTGATGTGGTGCGGTAGACTAACAGAATAATTAGGTTGTTGAAATCATTGCATCTGTAGACATGTACTGTAAGTTAATTAGTAAAGTGGCAAGGTATTGAACAGAAAAGAGGGGTACCACATCTTTTTCTTGTCTGGAATTCTTAAATCATATAGAAGCTGCAGACCATTTGCTTTCATGTACACAAAACCAAGTTGTATTGTCTGTAACCCTTGTGTTGTCTTTACGTCAAAATTAAAAATCAACACTTCTGTTGATGGTTTTTAATCGTTTTAACTTTCTTACATTTCTGTCCCTTATTTTCAACACTTGACGCTTTTTTCAATGTTTGTCACTTTTTGACGTTTTCAACACTACATAACACTAACCTATTAACTTTAGTTTTACAGTTATTTTTTAATTTATGGTCAATAAATAAGGAAATTACACCAAATGTTTGAGTTAGAAAAGCAGAAATTAGGAATTATTTAGACTAAAATTAAAGGTATGGATGTTGATGGAGAATCACGCACTTGAATATGTCAACTTTTACTCTAATATTTTAAAACCACTTCAATTTTTTTTAAATGCTATAAAATTGAATAAGACACCCCAGAATGAATGAAAGTAGAGATTTGTACTCGCCAAAGAGCGTTGCGAGGAATCAATCATGTTATTTTGGTTAATTACAATTGGGCAGGTAAAAAGAACATTGGACAATGTTGGACAACATGACGGGGGTTATTATAATAAAACATTGAATACAAGAAGCAATACATGTTTTTCCTGCCCTTCACTGGAAACAAACAACAGAAAACAACTGACGTTGCGAAAGAGCTTCAAGGCTACAGATTAGAGGAGAGAAGGGGTGTGAAAGGAAGAAAGATACACACTGGGGGAACAGAGAGAAGATAGGAAAGTGGAAGGTGTGCAGGGGTTGTACATCCCAGCACTTCTCTACCTCTTGTGCAGCCTGATAAAGACAGCAATGCATTGTGGGAGACAGGAAGACGAGAGGAATCTCTCTGATAACGAAAAACAACAGACTGACTGCAGATCAAAAGACTGACTCATAAGCAAAAACACACACACTCACATATGTGCAAGCCCAGGCATACACAACCATGATCTCTATCAGGTATACTAGAGTGTTTATAGTTTAAGGACCCAGCTGATGGTAAAACGCCACACCCCAAGCACATCCCACACCAACCTGGATAACATGATGTGTCTTCTTTAAAAAATGGTAAACACTTGAGACAACATAAGCAACCTAACTCACTTTCTTAAAAATAGCAATACCTGTTGATTTTCTGCTTATTTTTTATATCTGAATTGTAGACAGGAATTAAAAGACTTTAAAAGTGTATAATATCAGACTTATCGGCAGACTGATGGGCATTTTGTAGAGGGAGAGTCAATTAGTCTAAGTCTAGTTTGACGGTGTGATTGTATGGAAAGTGAAGTGCAGGTATATATGTTGCAGCAAAAATATTTCACTTGATCATCATCTGTCATGGAGTCTTTAATTAAATTACCAAATGTATTGTGGTATATAGTATAAATTAGGGCTGCACGATTATGGCCAAAATGATAATCACTATTATTTTGATCAAAATTTTGAACGATTATTCTCACAATTATTTGTATCACTTATGTAATTTATATCACTTCAGCTTTTGTCAGAATAAAACCAGTCTCTCTGACAAGATGGCTTTTTGTGTGCAGCAGTAAATCATGTGTTATCCAAGAAACCATGTTAATGTTTTCACATGTTAATGTCATTAGTAGTGGTAAGATTTGTTGTGTGCTGTGTTGCGTCCAAGTAGACTTGCAAACTGAAGCCTGCATATTGCTTGGGTTGCTAGTTTCAGGGGTGTGGCACCTGAGGCGCAGTGGGAGCCCAAAGACTGACATCATAGCTGATGTAATTCACTGGCCAAAGCATTGAAGGTCCCTCCCAGATGGCTTACGGGCTCTAAGAGGACAGATAATGTTTTCTGGAAGGCTTGAGGGGAGAGAGAATGCTGACTGTGTTTGTGTGTTTCTTACAGTTAGTGTTTATTTGTAGTAACGCTGGACATCATATATACAGTGGGTACGGAAAGTATTCAGACCCCTTTAAATTTTTCACTCTTTGTTTCATTGCAGCCTTTTTCCAAAAATCAAAAAAGTTCATTTTATTTCTCAGTAATGTACACTCAGCAACCCATCTTGACAGAAAAAAACAGAAATTTAGAAATTTTTGCATATTTATTAAAAAACAAAAACTGAAATATCACATGGTCATAAGTATTCAGACCCTTTGCCGTGACCCTCATATGTAACTCAGGTGCTGTCTATTTCTTCTGATCATCCTTGAGATGGTTCTACACCTTCATTGGAGTCCAGCTGTGTTTGATTATACTGATTGGACTTGATTAGGAAAGCCACACACCTGTCTATATAAGACCTTACAGCTCACAGTGCATGTCAGAGCAAATGACAATCATGAGGTCAAAGGAACTGCCTGAAGAGCTCAGAGACAGAATTGTGGCAAGGCACAGATCTGGTCAAGGTTACAAAAAAATTTCTGCTGCACTTAAGGTTCCTAAGAGCACAGTGGCCTCCATAATCCTCAAATGGAAGACGTTTGGGACGACCAGAACCCTTCCTAGAGCTGGCCGTCCGGCCAAACTGAGCTATCGGGGGAGAAGAGCCTTGGTGAGAGAGGCAAAGAAGAACCCAATGGTCACTGTGGCTAAGCTCCAGAGATGCAGTCGGGAGATGGGAGAAAGTTGTAGTAAGTCAACCATCACTGCAGCAATCCACCAGTCGGGGCTTTATGGCAAAGTGGCCCGAAGGAAGCCTCTCCTCAGTGCAAGACACATGAAAGCCCGCATGGAGTTTGCTAAAAAACACCTGAAGGACTCCAAGATGGTGATAAATAAAATCCTCTGGTCTGATGAGACCAAGATAGAACTTTTTGGCCTTAATTCTAAGCGGTATGTGTGGAGAAAACCTGGCACTGCTCATCACCTGTCCAATACAGTCTCAACAGTGAAGCATGGTGGTGGCAGCATCATGCTGTGGGGGTGTTTTTCAGCTGCAGGGACAGGACGACTGGTTGCAATCGAGGGAAAGATGAATGCGGCCAAGTACAGGGATATCCTGGACGAAAACCTTTTCCAGAGTGCTCTGGACCTCAGACTGGGCCGAAGGTTTACCTTCCAACAAGACAATGACCCTAAGCACACCGCTAAAATAACGAAGGAGTGGCTTCACAACAACTCTGTGGCTGTTCTTGAATGGCCCAGCCAGAGCCCTGACTTAAACCCAATTGAGCATCTCTGGAGAGACCTGAAAATGACTGTCCACCAACGTTTACCATCCAACCTGACAGAACTGGAGAGGATCTGCAAGGAGGAATGGCAGAGGATACCCAAATCCAGATGTGAGAAACTTGTTGCATCTTTCCCAAAACGACTCATGGCTGTATTAGATCAAAAGGGTGCTTCTACTAAATACTGAACAAAGGGTCTGAATACTTATGACCATGTGATATTTCAGTTTTTGTTTTTTAATAAATATGCAAAAATTTCTAAATTTCTGTTTTTTCTGTCAAGATGGGTTGCTGAGTGTACATTACTGAGAAATAAAATGAACTTTTTTGATTTTTGGAAAAAGGCTGCAATGAAACAAAGAGTGAAAAATTTAAAGGGGTCTGAATACTTTCCGTACCCACTGTAGGTCAAATCCTGCATAGCTGTTTGATTCATCCTACTAAAGGGAGCAGATGGATGCAGTGTTTCTGTCATTTTTTTTTTTTAGTAATTGAATCCTTTTAGGTACATGTTATAGATTAAACAAAACGTAAGTGCAGCACAGAATTCAATAATGAAAGCATGTAATAGTGCAACCCAATTTTGTAAAACATGTCAAATTGTCAGGCAGATACCAGGTGTGTCTAGAATCGTCAGCAATAATTCACTAGAGTTTTGGCTACAGTTTAATTGCTTTTGTGGTTACAGGTGTTAACTTTTACAAGGTGAACATATTGTTGTCTGTGCGTAGTTGTGTGTCCATGATTTAATTTCAGGATGGACTCACTCAAACTCGGCTTAGGGGACAGACATAGTCATGTTGCCAAAACGTTCATCAGGCCTGTGAAAGGGACCTCTCCCTTCACTTAAGCTCTGTCTGATCTCTGCCAATAAGGCTATGCACTCATCGTAACACAAACCAGCCGCTGAATTGTTTCTTTTGGATTTTTGCCCATATTCCCTTTTACATTCCAACTGACAATACTCACTATGTGTTTCCTATTAGGATGTTTGTGCGTAGATTTTTCTACTTTACTCACACTACTGGGAGGCATTATTTTGTCCTAGGTTTGTTCTCTATTTGCGCAGATGCTGATCTATCAACTTGTTGCAGGACGTCAGAATTATTTCTTTCCCGCAGAGAAAGGAAGTTAAAGGAGTGCTAAAAAGGCCCTGATCCCCTTAAGATCCATCATTGTCCAGTCAGTAGTTCAATTGTTCGATGTTCATCAGTGCAGACTGTCATTTGTTATGAAGTGCTTTAATGATACACTTCAGGGCAAGAGAGGTGATAAGAGAGCTCTATTAGAAAGCTGTCATTTGTCAACTGCAGAAACGGAAAGCCTTTTTTTCCCGCTCAAATACAATGTGCAGCTGTGTTTCTGGTAACAGAACCAACCTCAACGTTTTAGCTATTGAAATGAAGCTTGAGTAAGTTCTGACAGACACAGCATCAGCGTTAACCAGATCAGTTTATGGCAAGCTAATAAAAAATCTAATCTCTCAGCTGACTGTACTCGCCAAAACATTGACCTCTCCTTGACCTCAGACTACATAAATGTTTGTCATGATTGTTACCATTAATTCCCTTGTGTTTTGTTCTAAAGCCAATTGTTGAACGTTCATTTATTAAACCGTTACGTTGTAATAACATATATCTCAGTGTTGTAAAAGCCTCTGAACTGAGCCATATCATCAAACATAATTGTACTGCTTGGTTCTGGTGTAACAAGACAAGCTAGCAGCTAAGTGAGGCTACTCTTGGCCACAGCAGTGCTTTGAGCTAAATGCTGACGTCAGCATGCTAATATATTTTGTAGGGAGTGCAGCCCTGTCGCAAGCAAATCATTTAAGATAACTAAACTAAACTCAAAAGTCTTAGGAGTATTAAAAAAGGAGTGTCCCAGGTACAGAGGGCCTAAAATTACAGTAATAAGGTCAAACTCATGGTAGACTCCCACCAGGGCTCTCAGACCCCCCAGGACCCTCTTGTCTCCGCAGGCGCTTCTCTCTCATCTTTCCCAGCATCAAGGAACCTAATCTCCCTCCTCAATCCCTAACCTCCCCCAGGCATATGGAGCATTAAGAGAATGCACCAGGAATGTGACTGACCACTCCTTCTTTAATAGCGTTATGGCCGGTATACAATTCAGCAGGTAGCCAAATACTAACATACACCAGTTTTACTTTGTAATTAATGATAAAATCTTTTAGAAACTGCTAAGAATGTGTCAGTGAGGTGACGTTTTTCACTTGTTTCCGATGCAAGAATTAAGTGTAATCTTCTTAGTGCTGGACACTTGATACTTTAGTGATCTTTCTCATCCCGCCTTGCTTTACGTTACCCACATTTGTCTTTTAGAAGTTAACTTGATGTGGAAACAAGTGGATTTACTCACTCTATTGAGTTATGTCCTCTGACCGTGACATTTTTATTTAAACACTCAGTTGAGATTAAATGACTTAAATGAAAGAACATTTCTGGGCAAGTTCTCATGAAATACAGCTGGTTAGAGAGTGGGAACCCTCTATTCAGAAGAGAGATGAGACACTTTTCGGGTTGAGCAACAGCAAACCAGCCTGTTTCTACTAATTTTATAAAAAACATTCTGTAGATTGTGTCGAACTGACAAGTTAACAAGCTAAGTCCTTTTCATTCGCTCGCTTGTACATGTGGACTATTTCCAAGGCCTTTTTTTACGCTCTAGGAGGGGCTTCTTTATATATAAACTCTAAAAGACAAGATGATGCATAACAACAACTGGAATGCTAAATTGCTGTTGCAGATATTCCAGGAATTCAAGTATAACAGATGGTAAAACTGGCTAAACATACCCATCTGGAAGAAATGCTATTCTTCAACCAAACAGTTTTTGTCCTAAGTCGTAGGACTTGAACTGGACCGAAGAAGACCAACAAGCACACACTCTTGATCTCAAATGTAATTGTTTCCAGTTGCGTGCAAGATAAGATTGAATTTATTTTATTTTTTTTAATTTTTTTGGGAACACCTTCTCTCTCAATGCTGAAAGCTGTAAACATATCCTCTATTGTTTCACAGCAAAACTAAACAAAAGATGGTCATGAAATACCCAAATTTGAGGCGTCACATCTGCAGTGTTCATCTCATCACGCTGCATCACTTCATGTACAGACATAATGCCAGCAAGAAAAGGCGGAAAGGTTGTTGGACGGCTTGTGTAGAGTACAGAATGAAGTGTACCTCAAGGAAACGGTCAAAAGGAAGAGGAAACTGTGATGTCAAAGAATGACTGCGTTTCCTGTCTGACATTGTTATCCGGCCCACACACAAACCAGGAGGAGGGGTGGGATGGGGGCTCAAGAGGATAGAAGAGACACAGGGGAAAGTGGCGGAGAGAGGGAGAAGGATTAAAAGAGCACTGGAGTGTGGATTCGGGAGATAAAAACAACTGTATGAATGGAGCAAACGTAATAAAAAAAATGGAGAAGAAAGGAGAGGGATTGAATGAAACCTCTCTCTGATCTCAGTTTCACACACTCACGGCTCTCGTTTCCCTTTCCTCCAATTATTTCAACATCATCCTATTCAGATCTTGGAAGAGTAGGGGGTGTTTTCTTCTGTGCTGTCCAATGATGTCATTCACTTCTTTACAGGCTACAAAAAGCGCCTCCGCCCACCCAGACCCCCTAGACCCCACCCGCCCGACCATTGAAGACCCCTCCTTTAAACATTCCTGAACTCAGGCATGTTTTCTGATTTATCGAGATATGTGGGGCGTCACCCCCCCCAGACTTGGCCTTATGTTGTCCCGATTTAGCTGAGGTTTATATACAAAATACACATCCATTCATTTAGTGTTGTGATGGAAACCTATTTTAATTAAATACGCATGTACTGAAAGAGAGAAAAAAAAAGTAAAGTTTTAACTTTTATTAACTCTTATAGTTTTAACTTTTATTTCCTCTGAAGTAGCTTCAATATTTACATTAGTAGCTTTAAGGTTGTTAAAATCCTCTTATTCTACTCTGTCTGACAGTATCCCATACAACTTATGTATCAGCTAGTTTTAGCTTTTAATTGAAGCTATTATGTTTACATTGAGTGAAAAATTCAAACCAGATTTATATGGCTAAACTACTCCATCATATTCCAGATGTTGTGTGCATACTTGTATTTACATTTCTCACTCTTAGAGCTAATGCAATTGGTCAACAACTAATTTCATAATTGATTAATCGTTTAAGTGATTTCTTAAAGCAAAATCAGAGGTTCCATTTCTCAAATGTGATTATTTTCTTTGTCTCCTATGAAAGTAAATTAACGTTCTGTGGGTTTGAATAGTGTTTGGCATTAGTTTGTAATGATCGGGTCAAAGCAGGTCTGTAGAGATCAAATGACCGCTGAGATAAAAAATATGTAGAGAATTACGTTAGTGTTTTATACTTAGTCCTCTTAACTTCAGGCAGAGGTATCATATACACACACATAAAAACATTTGTTAGCAGGATAAAGTCATCAGAGCTGGTTATTATACTCGTAGGATTTGATGATGATGATAAAGATTTGAAAATATATATAGTGTACAGGCCAAAAGTTTGGAACCACCTTCTCATTCAATGCGTTTTCTTTATTTCCATGACTATTTACATTGTAGATTATCACTGAAGGCATCAAAACTATGAATGAACACATATGGAATTATGTACTTGACAAAAAAGTGTGAAATAACTGAAAACGGGTCTTATATTCTAGTTTCTTCAAAGTAGCCACCCTTTGTTTTTTTTGATAGTGCTGCAAACCCTTGGTGTTCTCTCAATGAGCTTCATGAGGTAGCCACTTGAAATTGTTTTCACTTAACAGGTGTGCCTTGTCAGGGTTAATTAGTGGAATTTCTTGCCTTATTAATGGAGTTGGGACCATTAGTTGTGTTGTGCAGAAGTCAGGTTGATACACAGCCGACAGCCCTATTGGACAACTGTTAGAATTCATATTATGGCAAGAACCAATCAGCTAAGTCAAGAGAAACAAGTGGCCATCATTACTTGAAGAAATGAGCAGCAGACACATCTATAGAACAACTGTTAAGAGGAGATTGCGTGAATCAGCCTTTCATAGTCAAATAGCAGCTAGGAAACCACTGCTAAGGAGAGGCAACAAGCAGAGAGAGATTTGTTTGAGCCAAGAAACACAAGGAATGGACATTAGACCAGTGGAAATCTGTGCTTTGGTCTGATGAGTCCAAGTTTGAGATCTTTGGTTCCAAACACTGTGTCTTTGCAAGATGGAGAAAAGGTGACCGGATGGATTCTACATGTCTGGTTCCATTTTCAGTTATTTCAGACTTTTTTGTTAAGTACATAATTCCACATGTGTTCATTCATAGTTTTGAGGCCTTCAGTGATAATCAATGTAATAATACAATGTAAATGGTCATTAAAATAAAGGAAACTCATTGAATGAGATGGTGTGTTCAAACCTTTGGCCTATGCCTCCAACTGCAACAACCCATGCAGCTAAGTGTAGCCTGAAGCTGTGCCTACATTGAAATATTTTAGTATGTATGCAAGTCTAGGAATGTGACTGATGTGAGTGAGTCATATAAAGGAAGCTGGGAGGGAAAAGGAAGATGTGGGCCAACTCCAAAAGAGGTACTCTCATTAAACTCTAAATTCCCCTCAGTCTGACTCATTGTCTACTCAGCATAATATAGAGTACTGTCATAGTGGTCATTATGTAGTATAGTACTGATAGTAAAATACCCACCAGATGAGTCACGGCAATAACCGAAAGCCTCACTGGTGTGTCAGAATGAAATTCTTAGTAAATGACTGTGATGAAATGAGAATGGTCTTCCATGATATACCCATAGGATTCCACTCTTAACGTGCTACTATCTATCTATCTATCTGCTATCTATACTTTTTTGTGATCAAGTTGTTGTTTTTAAGTTGTTTTTTTAATTCAAAAACCAAAAACATTTACAAACAATTACAAACAGGCTCAAGGCTACATCCCGGACCTCAGAGTCAGCAATGTTCCGATATGCGTTCAGTCTTTTCAGGCACTCCATGTATGCGTGCCGTGGAGAGTTTCATATAGACCACATCCAAGTAGGAAAGGGTCCACGTGCGGATAGAGAAGTTGGGAGTTGGTTTCCAACGGGTTACAATCATTTTCTTTGCAGATGTAAGTTCAGCAAACACAGCACATTTCTGAGTCCCAGTGAGTTGAAAGGCTGACAGGTCATTCAGAATCAAGACATTGACAGTAACGGGCACAGTAACATTAAACAAGGCGGACATTTTAGATGCAATACCGTTCCAGAACTGACCAATGGGAAAGCACTGAAGAAAGTCACAGTAGGTTGTGTCTTGGTTTTGGCCACATATGGTCCCAGAGCTTTTCTTTTTGTCTCGATTTGGCCTGATTTGATTTTAAGCGGGTGTTTGTTTGCACCATAAAAATGGAGAAAATATTCAGTTTAAGAGTTTCAAGTAAATCTTTAACTATGAAAAGCACACAAAAATATTGTACATGCTGACGGTTATCCTGTTGTATGCAAAGACCCTGCTGTAACTGCTATGCTTTTTATCGATACATTTTCTCTATATATACATTTAAAAGCATGGACTTTTGGGTGTTTGTGTGTGGCGGGTGGCTTTCAGACAGTACTTGATTAACGCTGTTATCACCCATTCGGGAGCCTTCTGGATGGAATTCACACATTCCTCTGGGACAATGCTGAAGTGTGACAGATCAGATTATGCTGGTATTTACCTGAGGATTTATCTGCATTCCTTCTAGTCTCTCCCCTCCCTCAGACAAAAGCTGAATTAAATGCGTCTGTATTGGAGCAATTGAGAGTGGCTTGTTAACATTCACAGGGAGCAGGCGGCAACTCGATGGCACCCCCTTTCATGTTAGGTTTGGGTTAAGGCCCTTGGTATGAACTTCACCTCAATCATGGATTGAATTTCAAAAGCAGGGAAAGGCTGGAAAAGAAACTTTTTTTTTTATTTGAAATTTTGGATTTTTACATTTGAAAGTAAAATCCTGAAATTTCATCTGGTTGGCCTTTTCTGAACATTCCTCCACATGACTAGTGACACTAACCATAACGTACAAGGGAGAGCCCAGTTGCCTCCTGAAAAAAGGGAGGGGTGAAGGATTTTCAGTTAAACAAAAAAACTGTTTTGAGGTCATGCATGGGTATTAAGGCCAGAGAAGGAAACTGTAGCCTCCCCCCACTCTGCTCCAAAGAAACAATGTCTATTGGGTTGGTGTGTATTTGGGGGGGGGGGGGGGGTTGTATGGAGTTTGATCATGTACAATTACTTTTTTGGAGGGACGGGTGACAAATACATCCTTAAAAGATTCCCAGCTTTTAGCTTCAGTTGTCCCAGCTGAACAGTTACGTCCGAGGGGAGGGGTCCCATTTAGAACAGCTGAAGAGAGGAGAAGGAGGGAGGGAGGGGTGGTCCTAACATGACATGTGTGTCAGTCTGTTGAAATGTGTGTGGAGCCCTCTCTTCTGGTCATACTGGCTAAGAAGCGCTGGAAGAGAGAGAGAGAGAGACACTGCTTCTGCCCTCACACTGAGTTTACTAGTGTAGACGGAGCCAAGCAGAAAACCCCAATAGATTTTACTGAGTGTGCACAGAAGTAAAAGGAAACGAGAGAGACTCTCATTTAAAATATATATTTTTACAATCAGATATATTCTAATCTTTTTCTAGTCTTTTTTTTCTTTTTTTTTTAAGGATTTTTTTTAGTAATTTTCCCAATGCTTGGAACAATTACTCTAACAGGTAAGAAGAATGATTCAAAAAGGTCTTATTTACATTTCTAACTATTTTGAGTTCTCTTTAACTTTGCTAAATGTGTTTCAGCTTTACTGTGACGTACAGAAATAATTTAAGTTAAAACTGTTTATTTAGGATATTTATGAAACCCAAAGCAGGGGTTTCTCTTTAAATGAGCGAGTATAGCCGAAGGCATTGTTATCCTGAGGGTGTGGTTAGTTAGCATTGTGATTTGTAAATGTCCTGGCTTTGGTTGTTGGGTAATGGCTTTGCTTAGGCTAATGTAGAAAGTAAAACAATGATTTTAAAGCTGTAATGTTCTTATTTCATTCACTTTTATTCAAACCTGTTTATGAGTTTAAGTTTAGTGTATTGAGTGTTCATTCATCATTCTTGTGCATCACCAGTAGTTTTACAGAAAACATCTCCCTTTTTCATCACTGTTTTACAGTAGCCCTGTAGTGAAAACCTGTAGTAACAGATACCTCTCACAGTGTACTGTCTCTCACCAAAGCTAACTGCAGAATGCCCTGAACTCTGAAGTATACAGCCAAACTTTGTTCAAAGCCTGCTTTTAGCTCATATCTCCATCCAAGCCAGCCCCCTGTATCCCATCAGAGAAGTTTTTCATTAGATTAGAGTGGGATCCTAATTCCCAGTGGGGCTTTTCAGCTTAGCCGCCCGCAGAGGGTAGGGACTGAGGGGCCGTATGAAATTAATTGCATGCCAAAACTGATTCTTCTTCTTTGGTTCATAACTGGAAGTGATGGTTCAAATGCGCAGGTCTGGAATCTTTGTGGTGACCTCAGGTTTGAGTTTCTGTACATAACCAGGATACGTAAGCATATAAATAGATAAATATTAAGTATTGTATATATGGCTTCAGGCTAATTTAATTCAGACTTTAACTAAATGGTGTAACTGTGTGTTATCAGTGCTGTTGATTCCTCGGAGTCAGTGTGACCACACCTTGGATACAGAAAGGGGGTGCTGGTATATGGTTTGTTGGGGGAGGGTGTAGATGTCTTCTTGCCCTCTTTTTTTTGTTTTTTTTTAACGGACTTCTTTTGTTTAAAGGGCTTTTGCTCCAGACTGTGATAATTACAAGGATTTGCATACATTTGGCAAAGTTTGTAAATAGCTGGCATTTATCTACCCAGCTGCCCCCCTCCCCCTCAAACAACACACAAACACATAGCAGTGCTAAAACAGCCACAACAGAAACATTATCTGATCTCACTGGAGAGTGTTTGTTTTTTGGCTGCAGAGATATTTAATATGAGAGCATCGCCTTACCACGTGCTCTCGCACATAAACAAAGCATGTCTCCAGCAGAGAAAAGCATTTTAACTATGAATGTGTGTCAGATATGTAACACCCTCTAAAGTCAGTTAGGGCTTCGGCCCTAGGGCAGACCCCTGCACCCCTACCCCTTAACGCCATCCCTTCACCTCTTTACTGTCCCATCCTCGCCCCCTGTAGCCTCCCCCTTCACACTCATTCTTTCTGGTACAGTCGTTATTTAAAAAAACCCACCCACCTCCACCACACATTAACCCCCGTCATGAACCAATTCAATCTAGGGATGTTAACAATTGTGTGCCTGTGTGTGTGTGTGTGTGTGTGTGGGGGGGTTCAAAAAGACTGGAGAAATGCCAGTAGTCTGTTAAATCAACATGGTTCCTGTTTTATTATCCATGTAGGTACACATGGCCTTGTCTGGCAGTCTGAGTGAGTCCATCTTGGAATAAATCATGGCCACATACCTTAAAAATAACACCTATGTGAGAGAGAGCCCACTGCCATGTGACATTGCTGTATTTTATAAATCGCCCAGGTCTTTCTTTATTCATGTTTACACAATTTTGGTAAAGTAAGCAAACTTCCCCCAAGCTGCAATGTGTGTTGATAATAGAAAGAATTGACCACCCCCCTTCCTTTATTTCTCAGGGGGCCAGAGAGGGAAGGCTATTGTGTATGCGTGAGTGTGTGCCTTGGGATGGGGGTGGGTGCCCATCCATCCTGCTGTGGTGGAATTTGGGTCAAGGAGATTGGGACTTTTTAAGTAGGGGCAAAGGTGGAGGCCTGTATTGTTTGGTTTGAATCCTACATGGGCACAGTCCAGACAGTTTAACCGAAAAACAAATAAACATTCTTGAAGTCCCCTGGCATTTAAATTCAGATTATGTTTAGAACATCCTAAAATAATTTTCCCAAACAGTCAACAGCATAGCTCACATTCCTCTCCAGTCAAATCTATACATAAGATATGGGTGTGCCCCACTAATAACATAGTGTGTAAAAACACTTCTTTATTTTATCATACTAATTTAGTGTAAAACACTGCAGTGTATGGTGAGGTTTTATCCCATTTGTAGAAACAATAGTTTTTCTATTTAAAAGTTAAAATATTCGAGGACTGCAGTGCTACTGAGTGAAGCCTATAATTTAGGGAAAGGATGTGGACAGATGTGGATGCATAATTTTACATTGTTGTGTAAGACAAGAACACAGTCATCTTTTACAGATTTCTTTCAAAACTGAAGCCAATTATCATAGCAAATACCACAATGAAAATGGCAATTGGGATCAAATACCTTGTTTTTTACAGTGTGTTCATTTTTTGTGAAGCAGGTTATTACACCTAACACAGTGTGCATGATTTTAGGGAGTGCATGTGCGTCTTTGTGTTTCCCAGTGTGTGTAATCAGGTAAGCTGATAGGCATTAAAAGTCCTGGGAATTTGTTTTTAAAGTCCATGGGTATCAGATGTGAGGTTTCCCAGACTGTAGTGAGGTCTTAGGAGAAAAGCAGAGAAAGAAGAAAAGCTTCAAACACTGGCAGGTCATCCCCCTACGCCTTCCTCTATCAAAACACAGACATGGCAGGCAGACGTTGTGTGTATGTGTTGCATATTGTTTTAATAAACAAAATAAATAAATAAATAATAATTTTAATACACTATATTCTAAAGTGTAATTAAACCCTGGTTTCTACAGGCTTCAATCAGGATGCACTTCAAACTGGCAGTATCAGCAAATAAATTAATACAGATATAGCGATCAAAATGGGAAAATATATCATGATCATATTTTTGCCATATCCAGTGTATTTGTCTTTTAACTCAGCTAATAATACATTTCTTATATTTGTACAACTCACAATGATGGAATAAGTGATCCAGCTTAACCAATAAAAGAAAGTGGTTGACAAAACGCACCATTGCGCGGTTGTTTTGTAGGTCGGCTCACCTTATGTTTTAGGACAATAATCTACAAATTGCCAAAAGTATTACTGTCATTGTGCAATGTTTTCTATAAAACTCACTTTAGAGATTACAGTTGTATTTGTTTCAATGCCTTTTTTAATGTTTACATAGCACAGGATTAGCTGGGCCAATTTGTAATCTCATTAGAATTAGGTAGTCATATGTTTGAACAAATCTGCAATGGGGTCAGGATCTCAGCAACGTCTCTGATTAAATGCAGATGGCAATGACACATCCTCTGTTTTTAATGGCGTTTCTCCTCAGAGAAATGGCATAGAGATTTTTATTGAACACAGATTAATCTCCTTACCATTACCCAAATATGTTTAATTGCAAGTTACAAATCATAGCTCTGTTCATTTTTATGTGAATATTGTTAGGGATGTTTCTTTGGTGTGGTAGGAGCTGTGAGAGGAAGTAGTAAAACAGAATCATCATCAAAGTTCTTTCTTTTCTTGTCATTTCAGTTGGCCAGCCAGATGGTGTGGCTCAGAAGGAGGAGGCTTCTGACACTGTGGACACCATCCAGGGTGACGTGGCTCCTCAAGTGAACAGCGAAAAAGTGGAGAAAGAGTCTCCTAATGCCAATGACATCTCTGCTATTGAGGAGAAAGCAGCGGAGGAGAAACCGGATGATGCCAGTGAGGTGGGCTTCAAGAAGATCTTCCGCTTTGTGGGCTTTAAGTTCACACTGAAGAAGGACAAAAGTGAGGAGAAAGATCCTGTGAAGCTCTTGACGATCAAAGATAAAGGAGAGGAGGAGGAGGTTACTAGGACTGATGAAACTATGAAGGAGGAAGAGGCTGCCACTGTTGAGGAGAAAAGCACAACTGAAGAAAAGGAGGCTGATACAGTGGAATCTACTGCTGAGACAGAAGTCTGTCAAGACAAAGCTGAAACCACCGATGCCCCGGCTGAAGTCCCTGCTGCTGAACCTATTGATGAAGCAGTCAAGGAGGAAGGAGCGGAGAAGGAAGGAGAGACCACCCTGTCCCCCTTCAGGAAGCTCTTTAGTGGAGGACTCTTCTCTAACCTGAGAAAGAAAGCCAGCATCAAAAAGACAAAAGAGGAGGAAGACAAGGAGGCCGCTGTTGAGAAGGAGACAGCTAAGACAGAAGAAACTGCTGCTGTCGAAGAAAAGGTGGAGAAGGATGAGGTGGAGCAAGAAACTAAGGAGGAGGCACCAGCAACTCCAGAGGAAGTGAAGCCAGAGACTACCCCAGAGCCAGAGGTCCCTGTTGAAACCCCTGCTGCAGGAACTACTGAAGAGACTAAACAAGAAGGGGAAAAGGTTGAACCTAGTGCAGAAGAGAAGGCTCCAGCAGAGTTGACTTCTGAGGCTGAGCTACTGTCATCACAGGAGAAGGCTAAGCCCCAGGGTAGCCCCCTGAAGAAGCTTTTCACTGGAGCTGGCTTGAAGAAGCTCTCAACTAAGAAACAAAAGACCAAGAAAGACACTGAGACGAAGCTTACTGAGTCTGGGGAGCAGGCATCTGAGCAGCTTCAATCCTCCACGGAGTCAGCAGAGGCTCCAAAAACTGACAGTGGGCCCTCATCTCCCGAGGAGTCAGGAGAGCATGTTATTGCTGTGGAGGTGACCCAGAATGAGTCTAGCCAAGAGACTGATGGTGAAGTTGCCTCTGATGGAGAGAAGAAAAAAGAGGGTATCATTGCCTGGTCCTCCTTCAAGAAACTAGTAACACCCAAGAAGCGTGTAAAAAGGTCTTCCGAAAGCGAAGATGAAGCCACAGGTGAAAAACCAGCAAAGTCAGCCACCCTGTCCTCTTCTGAGAGTGCCCCGTTAGCAGATAAGAGTGTTGAGGAGGAGGATAAGGAGGATAAACCAATTGAGGAAGAGCCAAAGACTGAAAACACTGAGAGACTGGTCAGCAGCACTGAGGAGCCCAAAAAGAAAATGGACACCTCTGTCTCCTGGGAGGCTCTCATGTGTATGGGTGGACCCAAAAAGAGGACTAGGAGGACCTCTGATTCTGACGATGAGGAAACCAAGGTTGAAGAGGAGTCAACAGCAGCAGTAGAGGGGGAGCAGGAGGGCAAAACTGAGGCTGCCATTGTCACCTCCCAAACAGAGAGTGATGGAGAATTTGTTTCTTCCACTGAACCTTTAGGCACCCCCCCTGATAAAGAGTCCACCTGGGACACACTGAAACGCATGGTTATGCCAAAGAATAAAGCCAAAAATGAGGAAAAGCCAGAGGAGACTCCAGAACAATGCCAGTCAGACACTGAAGCACCAAAAGATGAGTCGTCATTCTCTTTGAGGAAGCTCTTCCCTGGACGCAGAAAGAAGAAGACTGAAAAACAAGCCTCCACTGAACAAGGCTCAGGTGAAGAGGACTCTGACACCCCAGCTGTGGTTCCTCTCTCAGAGTATGATGACCAAGTTACAGCTGAACAGGATGCAACAGCAGAACCGGCTGAAGTCCAAATAAAAGAATCCGCTGAAGATAGATCCCCTTCCTGGATCCCAGCCACTGTCGAAGATGGTGATGATCAACCCGATCAGCTGAGTGACATTCCAGAGGAGGCTGAGAACGCTGCCACGCCAAAGTCTGTTGACACTGACATTGCAGAGGATGAAACGGAAGATAAGGATAATGTGTCCCCTAAAGGTACCAAAAGTACAGGGCGCAGACTGTCCATGGCTGAGGTGAAGCCTGTCGCTCCAGCTCAATCTGCAAATACCACTCTAGTCCATGGAACCAAGCCAGAGAGCGCAGAGGAGGTTATTGAGGGCGTAGAGGCTCAGATTAGTGAAATTCCACCCCAGACCAATGTAACTGTTGAAGATGTACCAGTTGAGGTAGTTTCTGAGAAAATTGAGTGTGAACCACCAACTGAGAATGCAGAGTCAAAGACAATAACTATCTTGAAGCCACACGCTCGTGACGAGGCCATGGCTATCTGCACTGGCCTAGAAACCAAGGAGATTGCCGAAGTAGCTCTGGAGAAACCTGTAATGACAGTCGTAGCATGTGTGGCTGTGATCCATGATGCTGTAAGCACAGAGGTGTCAGTGGAAGAGAATACAGCAAGTACAAAGGCCATTGCCACAGAAGATGCCGTGCTCAATGCCCAAGTGCACCAAGTAGAAACCACCAAGTTTGAGTCTGTTGTTGAAAGTTCACAGGGTGGATTGGACATTCAAGCTGCCAAGGAGAACCATGAACCTGAGATTGTGAAGGCTGGAATTGTCAACACTGTTCAGGAGGAGGCAGAAATCATTCAGCCTACCACCATGAGCCAGAACTGTATTAATGCTGTTATAGTCGATCCCATTACACCAACATCTGAACCAGATGTTTTCACCCAGAGTGTAGAAGTCACTGAGCCAACAATAGAAACCAAGGAAGTGCAAATGAATGTGGAGCAGCTTGCTGCCACTGAAAAAAATACTGTAAAAGAGGTAGCTCAGTATGTGACCAAAGAGGTAGCCTCCACCATATGTGAAACCACAAAGACCACCAACACAGAGGAGACTGAGCCAGCCATCCTTGTTGTACCAAGTGAAGAGGTTTCTGTTATCACTCAGACAGTTGTCCTTGTGGCCCCAGTCAGTGTGGCAACATCCCCCATGGCGACCATGGAAAATGCACCGCTGTCAGAGTCAGTTGGCAATGAACCAATCAAGGTGCAGGAAACCGAGGAGGAGGAGACAGTTGAAGAGACAGTGGAGACCGCTCAAACAGCAGAGTCAGAGATCAGCTCAGGCACTGAGCAGTCCAGCGAGAAGATGGAGGAAATCAAGGAGGATGTCCAACAGACCAGTGAAATTGAGGCTCAGAGCATAGTCATTGCCCAGGCTGTCATTCAGGATGCCATGGATAAAGTTTCAGAAGACACCCCTGAATCCAAAAAGTCCACCACCCCGACACCAGTCCAGGCTGTGGCAACAACAGAGAAAGAGATTGAAATCACAACAGAGGGCCCCGTTATCACTGAAACCCCTGTTGCTGTCTGTGAAAAAGCTGCACCAAAGTCACCTCAGCTTCTCTATGTTGCCATGGAAGTCATTGACACAATCCCAGTTGAGGTCACAGAGAGCATTGATGTCTCTGTAGAAGAGCAGAAACCAGAAGAAAAGTTGAAGAAAGCTGTGGAGGTAAACGTAAGTGAAGAAACTGTCGTAGTGGAAGAAGTGGTTGAGATAAAGACAGAGAGTCAGATAGGTGAGGAGCTTGAACGGGTCAAGGAGGAACAGAGCAAAGACAACGCAGAGGTTCAGAAACCAGATGTAAAAGAAGCAGCTGAGGAAGTGGAACCACAATCGGACAAAGCAAATGCAGAGACCCCTTCAGAAGAGAAGAAAGAGAAAGTGCTTGATATCCACATGCCAGTCCAAATGGTCCTGCAGACGGCGCAGGTATTTGAGGAACAGTCAGTGGAAGAAGAGGCCGTGGAAGAGTTTGACAGCAACGGCCCTGTGGCAGAAGACACCGAGTTAAAAGCTGATATCGCTGCATCTGAAAACAAACTCTCAACGCTGTCAGAAGAACCCCGAGAGATGAGTTCAGCAGAGGTTTCCTCTCCCAGCCAAGTCACAGAGGCAGAGACACCAGAAACACCGTCAGGAAAGTGCGCAGAAGTGATGGCGCAGGTGATCGACGTGATCGAGGAGGCTGTGAAGGAGATTGAGCCTGTGTCTACAGAGATCACAGCGGCATCATGAGCAGGTGAGACTGATCTTACAACATTGATATTGAATGTTCATGATATGGTAATAAATCAAAATGCAGGTACCGGTAATCAGAAATGTAAGTAAATGAAATGCTTTTTAGTAATTCAGTATTGTAAAATTAGTGATGGAACAGTACAGAAAGAAAAAAGTTATTTTCAAAATTCCTTTGTTTGCCTATCAAACAATCTTCTCATAGTGTTTTTTTTTTAAAACATCAATGGGCCCTACTTTTTATTAGGGAGTAGGGGAGGGGATTTGCCCACTGACCAAATGAAAAAGCTTTTGTTCGGGGTATGAGTAACCAGGGGACCTTTGATATCAAAGCAGGAATGCCGCCGTTGACCCCTTCTTTGTAGGCCGGGGTCTTAAAGGGAAGCGGTGTGAGGGGCAGATGAACTTGTGCTGAAAGACTGATTATGATTCCTCCGCTCCCTCCTCCTGTTTTCCTTCTATCACAGGCTCAGTATGGAGTCAAGAAACCATGTCGGAGTATGCATATGTTAGATTTAATTACAAAGCCTCAGAGGCTTTTTTTGACTGAATAATGTATTTAATATGTAAAGGATAGTGCAATGTTTCAGTGACATACTGATGTTATCTGATGTCTGATGTTATATGTGGAGGAGGGAGAAACTGGGCGTAGTTCCCTTTTAATATTTATTACGCAGTCGTGCATCTCTGCAGCAGAGGAAAGTCTACAGAGGGATAGAAATGGGAGAGAACAGCAGGAAAGAGCTTGACACGTTACAGCAGCACTCACACCAAGTGTGTGCTGAGTCATATAAAACCTTGAAACCTTTTCAAACCTTGAAACGGTAAAAGAGAAAACTAAAAACTGAAAGTTGGAAGGAAAAATAAGGAATATTGTAGGGGGAAATGATTAGGGAGTCATAATTTATATTTACAGTATATAAACAGCTTTTCATGTTATATATTATGTAAGGATTTATTGAGATTGACACATCGAATATACAGTACAGTATAAACCAATTGCGTGGTGCACCAGAGAGGAGCTCAATATATTCTTAAAAATAATTTATTATATTCTGCTTTTTTACAACTTAACACTCCAGACAGTGGTTTTGTGTAATGTCAATCCAAGATGGTTTTGTTTTCCAGAGAAGAAAATATGCAGTCTTTTCTTGTTCCTCATATCTTGTTTGTGTGCTTTGCCATCACAGCTGAAGATACAAGACTGATGCGTGGGAGACGCACTGGTTGGACCAGGAAGTGATGAGGGAGAGAGATAGAGAAAGAGGCTGCTCTGTGGTAACACACTGAGACTGGGCCCATCCTGCCCAAAGAGACTGAATGACCTCCACTTTCCCTTCCACCTGTATTCTAACCCCATCCTGCAGCCCTGTCACCCCAATGTGACGTCCCACCGCCATATCCTCACCCGTTCACTCACTCATACACACACTCACACACTAAAGCATGTCCTGTGCCTCAGAAGCATCCCATCTGGCTTATAATCAGTGTGATAAGAGTCTGCAACCTGGTTGATTTCGTATCAGTTCATATGTGTGTGCGTGTGTGTTTGTATGTTTACAGTAGGGAGAGTAAGATGATGTCAGAAGGTGAAGAGATGGAGGATTATTATCTTGTATATTGTATTTATATCTTGAGTAATCTTTTTATCCCCCCCCCTAAGTCTTTATTTTTTCATTCTTTATTTGGACAGTTTTGCCTTGTTGTTTTTCAAATACCATTAAGCTGTGATACATCAGGTATTCTTTATAGCAAAATTGTGACGGTAAATTTAACAGTTGATGCAGATAAACATGTAAAAAGTTTCTAGTAAAATCTACCAAAACAAATTTGAGACTGTTACTGCTTATCACAGCATTAATTAGTCACATTCAATGATTATTTCAAGACTCTGTAGCAAGTATAACTAAACCATGGTACAAGTGTGAATCCACTGACAGTAAGTGATAACACTGACTGAAGAAAAACAAGTGGGCAGAGAGAGGATGATATCTATCAGAAATGCTTTTGACACATTCTCTTGTCACAATGTGTTCTCACTGCACCCCAACAAAAATACTTAAGCTCCATGTAGATAAGACAAACAATCGCCTGATTTACTGTGAAAAAGTCATTGTTACACATTGTTTCATGTAAAAAAAAAAAACAACTAAAAAAAATAATAAAGTACTATTGTAACACCATCATGTGGTAGAGGTATTTTGGTAACCGTGACGTGCAAAGGATGTAAGCAAGTAAGCAAACTTTTGGCACTGGAAGAGTTGGAGTGGGTAGACACCTACGTGTAAAAAACACTTACAAATCATAATGTGTCACAGTGTACAATAGCAATGCTATATAATGAGTTATTATGTGACATACTGTTTGTATTATTTGTGTTGCAATTTTAAGTTGAACACCTTCCTTACTACAATATATTTATATTGCTTGATGAAAAGAAATGGTATGTAATGCCTATGTTGACACCCTCTGTGGCTACAAAAGTAGTGCACATTTTGTTCTTCACTCAGCATGATGGCTCAAGTTCATTAAACTGGCACTGGTTGAGGATTTAGGTGAAAGGCACAAACACCGACATTGTACCAGAATTAACTTAAATCTCATCTTACTCTTAATTTAGAAATCAAATCGAGTTTGGATCAATCACGGAGTTTGGATTAGTCACGGCCTTTCCATTGCTCACAACATAAGACATCAGTTGTATCCAATTAAATTACAAAAGCATCTACTCAGCTGCTTTGAGTTAAGCATCAAACCTAAATCACAAGGCCAAGGCTTACTTTTGCAAGTTCATTGGCAAAGTAGGAGATGTTTTACGGTGGAGGAATATCTGAAACATTCCTGGGGTCCAATTTTAACACCAAAGGAAAACGTGAGTTACACGTTCATGTCCTACCAAATTTGTCAAAGTTGCACTGTCATTTATTCAGACATCTTGAGAATGAACTGCGAGTGCTTCTATAATCCATTGATTTTAATTTGACTCAAGCAGCTTTAGAGGCTCACATTTCACTCAGCTTTATGACCAAACGAGAGAGAGATCAGGAAGTACAGACCTTTTACAGACTTTTAGGTCACCACTTCCCTTTACGATGATTCAAGAGGGTGTGTCACGTCTATACTTGCTTTATGTAAAAATAAATGATAAAAAAGGGTGACTTTTGCTATTGTTGCCTATTGTAAAGCATTTAGTTGGGGCCCCGTCCACTTCAGTCCTTTTTGCTTTTTGTAACACACTTACTGTGAAACTGTTAACATTTGTACAGATTGTATACCTACTGTATGTACTTAAAAATCATATTGTTGTAATACTAACTAATAACCTGCAGCCATTTAGCATATTCATGTAGCATGGCCTTAATGGTCTTTTATATTTTCCAAGCTGTCAATAGTAAGGATATAGAGAAACTTGTCTATATTTCATTCAATAAAGGTAGATAAAATTGATGTGTGCTTTGTATTCCTCTCTGGATCTTTCAATACATCACTATTAAGGCGTGAATTACCTCTGAACAAAGGTTAGAAAGAAAATGTACCGCTGACCCTTTAACCCCTGCCCACCCCATATAGCATTTATAAACATGTACATAAACATCCTCACCTGGTTTCCTTGTGTAATAATGCTTGTATAATATCAACCCTGTAATGCACAGGCAATCTTTTTTTCAGGACTAACTGAGCTATCAGCATATGTGTGCTTTAGGGATGTCACATGAATGTATAAATTGTTATGTGACTATAAAGAAAAAAATAACGGAAATTAAATCTCAAAATTTTATTGAAATCACACAGATTGGTCGACACAATTACCCCACTGCATTGTGGGAGTCAAAATGGCCAAAGTTTGTAGTAAAATGACATCTTTTCATATGAAAAGATGAATAAATAACTGTTCATTTGTGGATATATTTTTCAGGAATTATTGTGCTGACACTTCAGATCCAGGCCGGATTAAAAAGCTTCTGAACACCTAGGATGACTCTGGAGGCCTCTTTAAAAAGGCCCACGTGTTAGCCTTCATGCTAAACAGCTTGAAGCGATGCAGAGATATTGAGCATTATTTAACTTGTTTAATGGATTCATCATTACAGAATTACTGTACAAAGACACTGTAATTCCTGGATGGATGAAGAAACTTCTAAAAGGCCTCGCAGGGAAGAAGAAAAAAAAGTAAGTCTCTACACTATTGATCTGGAGTTATTAAATATGACATAAAACGGGTAGTGTGCTGTCAACATCGTCGGCCTCAAACGTAGTTGTAAGCAGATTTAAGTGTTAATTTGTCAACAACTCCCCCATAAGGCTGTACAGACAATAAATGACAATACAGGTAAAACAATCTTCATAGCAGTAGTAATTGTTGAAAAAAAGTGTGCTATAAATCATTAAATAACCTCTCCTGTTTTGTTGAAGTAAAGAGTGGAAGTAAAGACAAGACAAAAGACCCATAACTATAAAAAGACATGTTTTTATTGTTCATTCTTCATTGAAAAGAACAAACTTGTTTATACAGAAACTTACTCACATTCCTGAGAACACAGATTGATCACAGTAGATGTCAGATGGGCACCGGGGAGTAAGATCATTAGTTTGAAATTACATTTTTTCTTTTGATAAACAGTGGACATAAAAGACAAAAGATGTCAAATGAGATGTTTAAACACACATACACAAACCATTAAGCTACAAGACTGATGTGGCATGCCAACGATTACAACTTCAGCTGAGGAAGGATTTGGACTTTTGTGCATATTTCTGTATATCAATTGAGCTCTAAGAAATGAATGTCAGTAGTACAGCGTTTCAGTTGCCTCAACAAAACAAGCTTGTAATCAAGACACAAACACAAATTCTTTCCCTTGGCAAAAATACTTGTAGGTGTTTTTATGTGATCATTTATATGGTCATATATAATTGGCAACCGTATAAGAAAAACACTAATAAAGATAGTACTTCAAATTTGACAGCCTTCCCCCTCACTCGACCTGAGTAGACAAATAAGAAACCAGCTCCCTCTAGCTAAACACTAGGTTCATTGCATCAAAGCAACAGCTGCTTTTCAATATTTAATATAAATTTAGTAGGATTTACAGTACAAAAATCCCACTTAAACCGAATTGAGGCTGGGCCTCATCTTTACTGTCATAAATCTGTAATTGGCTGGGTAAAGTTGTCTCAAAGAAGAAGAAAAAAAAAACAACTACACATATAATAAACATACTAAGGATGGGCATTTTTTATATTTTCACAAAACAAAAATGATTAAAAGATGGAACCAAGTCAATAAATCCCACAAAGACTACATTTAAAATACTTTCTACAATACACATGAATGCGCTTCTGTGTGTCTTAGTTAACAACTCTGCTTTAAAATAATATTACAAATTATATTATTAGTCTAGCTATCACTGCTGCCAGGGAGAAATTTGGAAGACAAATGTCCGACTAATCATTTTTGTTTTTTTGCATCAACGATAAAAAAACAGAAACTCAAGACAGTAATGCTCACAGATTTTTAAATGTGCACAAACTTTAAAGGGCCTAATCAAGATTTGTGTTCCTTGACACCCTGTAATATGCTGCCTGTGCCTCTGTTACACTTGACATGTTTCAGCCTGACAAATTATATAACTGCTTCACATTAAGTCGACATGCATGTAAAGATTTATTTTTTTACAATTTCTAGTTATCAGTAGTTCATAGAAAGTGTTTTTCTTACCACAAACAATGTATGTTCTGGTCAGTTATAACAGCATATTTTATATTCCCTTAACACATTTGCACCCAGACAGTCAAGTATATAGATATATCATCCTGGCATTTCATATTTCTTATTAAAGCTAACTCGCCCCCGAACCTGCCTGAGTTCATATGATCTCCACACTGACAGGTAAAACATTCCAACTACCTCTGCATTATATACATTTCAATGTGTTCACCTGCATATTTTAAAATGCTCCTTTTTCAAAAATGGAATGAGAAGGCTAGCAATTAGCACACATTTGGCAAGGGGAAATAGACTCAAAATCCCAAATCACATTTTTAATTCTAACCTATTTCTTGAAGAAATTAAAGATACATGTATTATGCCCATCCCTAATACATACTTTTGCTTAACCAAATGTAATTTTATTTTGAAAAGTATTTGTCTACTAATATACATACACATTTGCAATATAAAGTAATCTTTGTAAATATAGCATTGTATATAAAATTTAAAAATCATGTCAAATAAAAATGAAAGGCTTTAAAAAGTAGATTGGAGCATTATATAAAGACAATGTTGTCCAGGTCAGCCTCCCATCAAGGTATGTCTTTCTGAATGTAACATGTAATGTAATTTTGCTTCTTCAATCAGTAACCAAAGAGTTAGACAACACACAAAAAATGAGAAAGTAAAAAAAAAGAAAAGTGGCTCAACTGTAAACACAATGAACACTCTTGCTTGTTGTGACCAATTTTCAGTGGCCAAACTCTTATTATGAGGAGCAATTGTGCTTTAATTAGGTGTAATGACATAGGAACTCTAAACACATTTAGCACAGTCAACAAAACACAGAGTAACACAACTAAATATTGGTCATTACGTTACATTTCAAGTTAATCATTCTGCTGAGCCAAAACACCAACCGAAACATGAATGGAAGACAAATGTACTTTTAGCATCTACTCAACAAAAATGAATAGAAAATGAGTACAGATTGTCTCAGGGCTGAATATATTTGTGTGTATATTGTGTATTATAATTTATACCTGATCTGCTGACTCAGCCTCTCATTTATGACCATGAAAAAAACAACTCTTCTGTGCAGCTCCACAGGGACCGTTCGTGGTTCGCAACACTTTCTCCTCCTCAAATCTAGCACAGCAAAGTCATCTCACAACATGCTGTGTCCTCCGGAACCGTCTCTGCTTCCTTTTCCTCTTATACTCAAAGTATGCCTGTGCTGCCTTACCACAACTTTATCTGTTAAGAAAAAACAACGTGGTACAGTCTGACATGTGAGTCTAATACCAATGTACACCAACAATGAAATGAGATGAAACAAGATAATAGTTACTTTATCTCCCTCATTGGTATTCAGCTTGAATCTAATATTATTTGCTTTTCTTATAATGTTGGACTGAATTTCAGAGAGCTATAGGTGATTTACTTTACTATTTCCAAAATACTGTACCACCCCCCCCCCAAAAAAAAAGTTTTAGTATACTGGGAACCTCAAACATACATAACCTGACGAACTTCACCTTTAGCTTACCTATTAACCATAATTTAGAAAGCAAACATACATGTTAAAAAGGACAAATACACAGTTTTGGCACTACTCTACGAGGATTTCCTCAGTCTTAATGGGTTCCAGTGGGGTGCCGGAGTTGGACAAATCAGAGCCTTCATCTTTGGAGAATTCTTCAGGCTGGAGCAGCATCCCTGCGCCCGTGTTTCCCTGCAGCCCCACTAATCCCCCTTGAGTAAAACACAAGTGTTTGATCACCTCATTGGGACTTGAGAAGGTGGTCGCACAAATGTTACACTTGTAAGGCTTTGATGAGCCCAAGAACATTGCCTCCATCTGGCTGCTGTCGTCGCCTGCAGCGCACAGTTCCATGCTCTGTCGGTCCACCATGGTGTAGGTGTCGGCCCCTTGGTTCAGGCACACATGGCGGGCTGCTTGGTTTGCCCGGCAAAAGCTCTTGCCACAAGCACTGCATTTGAATGGCTTGCCTGTGTGGATGTACATGTGTTCACGCCAGTGGCTCTTTTGAATAAACTTGCGGCCACAGGTGGAGCACTCGTACTTCCGCCGCTTAACTTCCCTGTCCAAGTCGGCACTCTCCAGGTTGTCGATGTCCGCAATGTCTGACGGAGGTGGCGTGTCTGCCTGAGAATGTAATCCTCCCACCCCCCAGCTGGATGTGGACACCTCTGCTCGGGGAGAGTCCGAATTGGTACCTGAAACAGGCGTTTGCTCGCTGTCACTAATTATCTCTACAGCTGTAGTGGCAGCCAAGGCACTTGACCCTGCCTTGAATCCCTTCAAGACCCCCTCTAACTCTAGCATCCTATGTTCTCTAGTCATGACAGGTGAGAGTGCATTGCTGGGCTCAGCTGGCGCCTCCTGTAGAGCATGGGTGTGTTGGAGGAGATGCTCTCTCAACAGGCTTCTCTGGGTGAATCGACTCCTACACAGATGACAGGAGTAATGCTTCCTAAAGGAGGAATTCCTCTTCATGATGCTGGGTTTTACATGGAGGATGGCACTGGCTGAGGAACCATCTGCACTTAGTAAGTCCATTCCCCCTTCCTCAACTGTAGGCTTTGTGCCGCTGGTGGAGGCCTCCATATCTGGGGGTGAGGACGTTAGCTTGGATAGTAAGGAATTTGCGTAGGAAGCTGTGGCAGCTGCCGTGGACGGATACTTCCCCTCTGAGCTTGGCTGCTCCATGTCAAAAGGTGAGGAGAGCTGCCTTCGGGTGGACAATCTAGCTGACAGCCCTACCTGTTGGTCAGAGATCTGGATGCCATAAAGGGAAGTGGAAAGGTTGATGCTGTGCTGCTCAGGGTGTGAATACACAGATTGGCTGGCCTCCTGCAAGAGTGGATAGGCATGCAGGAATCTGACCCCTTGCTCCAGCCGTGCAGGGTCTATTAACTGGGGTGCAAGCTTGCCTGTGTACATCAGGTTGAGGAGGTAGCTGAAAATATCTGGCTGTATGTCAGCAGCCTTCAGGCGCACACAGTCACTGAAACACAAAGACATTACAGTTAACTTGCATACAATGTCCAACTTGCATGTAAATAAATCTGTTTAGGTCTGTATATCCTTCAGTGAGGGAACCTCGCCATAACACATAATCATGGCAGCACTAGTCTTACATTACCAGACCTATGTATCAAAGTACTGTGTCTGCCTATTATAGGATAGGGGGACAAGCGCTCTGGCTTGTTTGCATTTCTTTAAACCAATTGCAACATATACCATGTTTTGATCTTAATGCCCTTACAGACCCTCCAATTTGTCACCTCAATCCATTCCATTGATCAAACAATAACATTAGTTGCGGGTCATCAAACTAAAAAGATTTAGATACACTCCAGGGGTCAACCATTGTGAAATAAACGTCAGTGTTTGACAACAAAAAAAACAAGTGAGTGTTATTTTGACATGGTATCTGTAGATTTTGGAAGCGGAATTTGGTGTTCAGTAAATTCTCAGATGTGACAGCAATAGTCTGCCATTATTAATAAACTACATTCTTCCTGTACCTGTCCTGATGAATGAAGAGCATTCTGAAGTAGTTGGAGAAGGCAGCAAGGACAGCTTTGTGGGCTTTGAAGAAGACATCTCCAATGGCCACAGTGCAGTCGCACAGGAAGCCAAACTCCCTCTGAGCGTTAAGCTGCTGCAGCAGGATAAGACCATGGTTGGCCAACTCCATTCTTCAACCTGCACAAAAGCACACACACACACACACACACACAAATTAGTTTCCTGTCTGGAAGGAGACCAGAGTTTACTGTGACCACAAAGTGTCAGGACTGAGGTTGACAGGGGGATCTAACGACCTTGCCAGCTTTTAACAACAGTGAAGAATAATTTTGTAAAACTGGAGACAATAAATCTAGCACTAATGTCAGAAAATTATGCCAATTAATGATGTGGTTCAGCAAAACCAAAACATCCCTGTTTTATTTGTTCATTGTATTGTACAAGTGGGTATTTGCATGTGTTTTGCAATGGTACATAAGAGCAAAAACAAGTCATTTTTTGATTCAAATTTCTACCAGGACATCAGACATGCAAAATATTATTGTTCTAAATAAATTTTGAACAGATTTTTTTTTTTAATCAATGACAACCAGTGGAGGGTTCCACAATATTGAGAACATGTAATATTGATTATGAATATTGCAATATTGATAATATTTTAAACATATGTAAAATTACAAAAGTTATAGGAAAATGCATCACAATAAATTCATAACAAATACAACATAAGGTTTATTTCAGCTACAACATGAATAAATAAATAATGACCATGTCTACGGAATAGGACATGTTTTACTGGTTGTACAGTATAAATTAAATAAAGAGAACGGGACACAACTTTTCTTTTGCTTCTGATTCATTCAGTTTTGTTGCTGCTATCTATTTCTTCACTTCTTTCATATGCACACACAGTTTCTCACATAGTGGACTAGTGCGTTGACGTGTACTAACATGTGCAAGTGGCCCAGTAACTGGCCAATGAAATGATGATCATTATAGCGTTTCAAGCAAGCTCTAAAACAAACAACTAAACCACACAGCCAAAGACGGGACGCAGCGCTCCACAAAATATTGCATACTTATCATGACACTTTTGATATAATATTGTGCAACTTGATATTGCGATAACGATATTGATTTGATATATCATGCACCAGGGTGTTCAAATTGGTTCCTATACAAGCCAAATATATTCTTTATACCCTCTAATGTTCCACTTTGGTAAAAATTTAAAAAATTGAGCTACAGAGGGTTCTGGCTCCTAAATATCAGTAAGAGACACTGAAAACAAATAGATAATGTAGCTTATTTTCCCTACAGATCATGTTTCTTTGAAAACCTTGGTGACATCCTTTTGCATTGACTTGGTTCAGATAGAGTCCAAGCCCTTCAAACTCAACCTTAAAGGGACATTTCAGAGATATGCACGTTCTGCTGACCAATAAGATGGGTGTAGTTGACCCCTAAAGGTCACTGGGAGACTACAAGGGCTTCAGGACATCACATGATCAGGCTTATGGGTGTCGACACACATTCCTAAAGCAGAACTGGTTCTACCCCCCCTTTGTGAATCTCCAAATACTTTCTCCACACCACAGAGTCTAAGGTATGAAGCTACGAAGACTGGGAAGATGATGGATACCTCATCAGCCAATTTACCTCAGATAATCAGAAACATAACTGCATATGCCCTGCTGGTTACAAAAACAATGAAAAAGCCCACTGCACATATGCATTTCATCAGATAGGTCAGGATGTTGGCACTGCAGTGCTCCAGGAAAAGGCTAGGTTTTCGTATCTTGTGCAAGGGGGGGATACAGCTGCAGTCACTCAAGACGTAAAGTCTACCCATTAACCATGCTCTTGTTACAACTTCAATTAGAACTGGGCAATATGGAAAAAATCAAATATCACAATATTTTTGACCAAATACATCAGTGTAGATATTGCTGCGATATTCTATGGTTGACTATTGGTGCTTTCACACAATATTAACACAATGAGAGTTTTGATAAATAATCACCAATAATGTGGATACATTTACTAGGTGGGTAAAGGCAAATAAAAAAAGCTAGTAAGTCTGGTAAGTTCAGAAAATTACATCTCTTTACTGTAATGCAGCCTTTAAAACCAGGAAAAGACAACACTTGCTATATTATGATATCCAAAATGTAAGATATCTAGCCTAAGATATCAATGTTGAAATAATATTGATATATTATCCAGCCCTAACTTCAATATATGTGCAGATGCTAGATTATTATGTGCATCTAGCTTCAAATAATGCAGTCTAAGAAAACAGTCCTTCAATAAATCCTGCGTTATATAATGAGCTGAACACTCCCTGGTTCCAGCTTCTCAAATGTGAAAACTTTTGTGTTTGGACTGTTGTCGGACAAAACCTTTTGCAATTTGAATACATCATATATGCACCTCCCACCCCCAGTTCTTAAGAAATTATATTAGAATGTTTTCTATAAATCTTTCTATAGGAAATAATCAGCAGACATAGTTAATAATGAAAATTGTCATTTGTTTTAGCCACAGACTAAACATGTCATTAAATTGCTATTTATGTCAAAGAGAATAGACTAAATATTAGAAATTCCCTGCATCATGGCCTCTAAAATGACCATAAAACTATACCAATTTAAACTTGTTAGCTTGCAGCCCTAAAAGGTCAGGAACGCTGTTTATAGTGAGCATCACAGATCTTTTTCATAGTAATATTTTCTTTTACTTATAAAATACATTTCCCCCCACATTTCCACAACAATATCAACTGTACTGCATTTCTTGTTAAAGCTTTTTGCCAGTAGGCTATCTGTCTCTTCCCTGTAAAGAGAGTATTGTTTTCCAATTGTTTGGGCTGGCATAGCACATATTTATTGTTTGATGTTTTTATTTGACCTTATTCATTTTAAGATCCTTTACTTCGTCCGTGCTCCTTTGGCTGTATTCTCATTTAATCTGCCACGTCTGTTTTTCTTTTGTAAAGCACTTTATAACATTAAGAAAAGTGTTATATTAATAGTTTATTTTAATATTACTACTGTCTTTTATGGTATTGCCCCAAAAAGGCTTTAGTTTGGTAGTGTTACTCCAGGACACGCGAGTATTTTTGGTGGCTCCCACAGATCTAAAGTATACGTGCCCGATTGACACAACTATTGATCATGTGAATTCAAGCTGTATGCGCATGATCCATTAAGTTAGCCACAGTACCATGTGTAAATCAATACCACATACTGTATAAAACTAGATCAAAACCAACTTGTTCGCAACAATAAAGCACCGCCCTTCATGTGATGTAGACACGTGGAACGGTTACTTCCGTAGTGAGATTTGATGTTATTCTGAAAATACACCGTTAAAACTGCCTGCGAGGAAAGCACGCGAGGAAGGTAAACACGCCAGCGGAATAACAGTTCAACAATACGAATAGAAAAGCAAGCTAAAGTACATAAAGCATTGTAACCGAACAGATAGCATACAAAACGAGCGCGCCTAGACTGTCTCTTGCCTCTGGTCTCTCTCGGTTGCAATTGCTAGCGCGAGAAAACGGACATGCACGCACGCGGGCGCGCGCGCACTACACACACACATGCAGGGAAAGCGCGAGAGACGCAAGGGGGATGGGGTTGGTCACGAATGCGTTTCTTTTAACTTCCCCGTGACAATTGCAGTTAGCCGAAGCAAACACAAGTAGTCATATAACGTAACGCCACCAGTAAACGAATGAGTAAGTATACGCTACAAACAACGTACCTGCAAGCCGTTTAAATCCGTGGGGTTTGCCGTGTCGCCGTTGTTTGTTTGTTACCGGGGACTCGTTCGTCCTCTCTGGGCTCGCAGCAGCTTGTACTGTTCCTTGCAAACGCAGCATTCGTTGTCGGCGGCGGAGAGGGTCGTCCGTCGTTGTTTTCCGGTTAGGGGTTTTACGTTACAATCACATGACTGTGGGTAAGAAGCAACCAAAAAAACAGCCGTTGTAAAATCCGTTGAGCATGGGGCGGTTGAGTTAACGTTAATTTCCCGCACTGTAACCGCCTGCGAGATCAACTCCCTCCATACAGTTTTTTTGACAGCCGGTGAGTTTGAACATTAACAGCTATGCTGACTCGCCGTATGGTAGTTAATCGCTCTGTATCTGCCGTTAACGACACGTTAAACCTGAAACCGACATGTGGCTCTGAGTGTATCATGTTGACCCTCTAATTAACAAAATAGCTTTTCCCACATTTGCATCTGCATTTTCGGTCGATGCTAAGTCGATACCAGATTTTCAACAAGTTAAGGAACTAACTTGTAATTATTTAATGTGATGCATATTATGATTTTTTTTATATATATTCAGTGGATAATGCCAACATCAATGCAAAGATGCAGGCTTCATAAGACGAATATTAAGATATTCAAATCTAGGCTATTTGACCATAATGTGACATTTCCACTTCAAGAATTATGATCATATTGATACAAAATATGAGGTCACAAATGTATAATATCTCTAATAACATTTCAACAAGCTTAAAGTAAATTTGTCTGTCAACTATTTTTTCTGATAAGTAACGTTATATTTAATTCTATTAATAATAAAGACACAGGTGCATATTACACATGATACAGTATAAAAGTATACTGTATTCTTTGATGTTTTGTTCTCAAATGTAATGTGAAAACTACAGTAAGGCAATAAATCAAGGTTTACAATTCATAGCTGATGCATTTGTGAAGTGCTTTATATAAACTTAAGATTTTGAAGGATAATTGATCAAGCTCATACAGTATTTATTTTGTTTCTAGGGGAACTGGATTCACCCTTGACAAGGCTTTTGTTTTACAATAGGCCTACTTGGGGAAGCAGGATGTGATTCCATTAAAACTCTTGTTAAAGGAGAATTCTGTTTAATTCCAACACATAGCTCTGTTGTTTGTTAATTTGAAGTGCTGACAGTAGCAAGAAAAACAAACAATTGGTGCTGCCTACACCGTGGTATCCTCCTGCTAGAGTTAGCACCCAACAGGCTGAAACAGGGCAAGTTTTAAACATGTTTTTAGCCTCTTAACATGTTAAGTGTCATTAAAAGTGCCACCCCATGTGCAGTGATTCCTTCCATGTAAACACAGTGAATCTGACTGCTGTAGATGTAAAAGAAATGCATGAAAGTTGTGCTAATTCAGCTGTGTTTAGTTCCTGTGTTGATACTGCAAGGAGTGCTTCGGGACCGACTACAAAGTACAACACCGAAAAGAGATACAAACATATATTTTTAAAGTAAGTGCAGTAGTACAACTATAGCAGGATACAAGTTATAATTGAGGTAAGTTTGGAGACACATTATTTAATCATTAAATTAAGAGACTACATATTTATCTCTTTTCTGTGTTGTAGTTTGTAGACGGTCCCTAAGCTCTCTAACACCCTTCTCAACACCGGAACTAAATACAGCTGAATTAGCAGGACCGTCTATTTGTGAAGAAAGTGAAGTTTCCAGGCACCTGTGTAAGAGTGCAAATATTGGCAGAGAAATTTATAAACTCTTGCCGATATCTAGGTCGGAAAAATTCTCTTTTACTGATAAAGCTGAGCAGCACAACAGCACTTAACAAGCGAGTTAACAATTTTTGTGAGTTGTTGCTTTTGATTGTAAAAAGAGTAATTACATCTGCATGTTGTACACAGTACAGTCTTCATTACAGCCATTATTTTGTGATCCAACAAAGGGTTGCCTGCCATAAAAAGCCTGTAAATTGAGCAACTCAAAATTTTGCCTGCCAGAAGAGAGTAGGCAGTGAAGGTCTTGGAAATAGATTTGAGACAAACCACACATTGCCTGGCACACAAAGTGTACAAGGACCTTTTGCAGACATACACATACAGTGGCTTGCATAACTTTACACACCCATGCTAAAGTTGATTGAAAAGAGGAATAAATATAAACATCTTTTGGAAATTTATCTTAATGCCTTCATTAAAAAAAAATTGGAAAATCCAACCTTTTAAGGACACCAATTTTCTTTGTGAATGTATAATGTATTGAAAATAAATGTTCTTCCTTAAAATACAGGGGGCATAAGTATACACACCCCTGTTAAATTCCCATAGAAGCAGGCAGATTTTTATTTTTAAAGGCCAGTTATTTCATGGATCCAGGATACTATGCATCCTGATAACGTTCCCTTGGCCTGTGGAATTAAAATAGCCCCACATCATCTCTACCCTTCACCATATCTAGAGATAGGCATGGGGAACTCTCCATAAGATCATCTCTCAATGTAAATCAAACAAGCTATTAAGCTAACTGAAATAAAACCATGCCAATAGATAGATATAGATATATATTGATCCCAATAAAATGGGAAATTATAATGTTACAGCAGCAAAATCAGTCACACAGCACAAAATATAAATGAAATACTAGGATACAGGATACATACATACAATATACATGAAATAATAATAGGATTAAAATACAAACTTGTACATTTTTGCCACTGTACATTTTTGTCGTCAGATGTTGTCCCAGTGTAAACATCATTTTTCTTTCCCAGAACTGTCATTACAGAGTTGCATTTCAGCCTTTGGACAGGGAGTCCAGGCGGGACCAGACTAATAACATGTAGCTCTCTGAAAAAACTTGTTCTGTCTCTGTCCTGTCAACAAACAACAGACCTAGATCTGATCTTGCACAATTTTACTGAAACAAATTAGCTAAACAAAATGTAGGCCTGTGGGGTAGCCTACAAAATGTTTCACAAACAAAACAAAGACTATTGGTAGCAATAGTATGGTAATGGATGCAGAACAAAGACATGTTTACTTTGCTGAATGGCCCACAGCAGGGGTTTACTGAAAGAAGATAAACTGTTACCATGCTGGCTGATTGTTTTTTTATCAAGATCAATAGGCCTACATTATAATCAATATATTTTTATGATAATGCTCTACCATTAGGACTTAGGAGAAATGAGGAAATCCTGTCTGCCTCTGTTTAAATGCCTTTCTTATGCCCTAAAAAGAGAATGGACTTCCACATGACTGCCCTGCCACTGATTTCCAGTAAATTGATTTTTCCTGCCTAATGCATTTTCAACAAACTACAACCAATGCATGTAATTGTTTAAAGCATAAAAAGAATAGCAAGAATTGTATTAGCTTTGGCCAACCCTAACGTCAGGACAGAATTTACACATAGGCTAACTTAGTTGCTCAAATGAAATCGCCTACTCCACAAGCCTACTGTGTAGCCTATGAGACGACTGTGTGGTGAGCTGAAACCACCTGTTTAAACAGGACCTTTAACTGCCGCTCTCCCCACCCCCATGTCCATGGCCTGTTTTGAAACCGGAGTGGTGAGTCACTTCTCTCTCGGTTTAGAAAAACAGATCCAGGCAGACTGGGGCCCGGAGGGGGGATGGGAGTGCCGGCGGTGGATGAACACCGGAGGTGGACGCAGCTGGACTCCCACTCCCAAGGACCCCACATCCTGACAACGGCCCGCCGTGTTCCCATAGTGACCGGGGCTGATCTGAGAGAGAGAGAGAGAGGGGGGGGCACCGCCAGAATGAATTGCTACGCGTATTTCCCAGCCTGCTAATCGTAGGTGCAGGCAGCTAATCAATTGGTCATGTTCTTCAAAAAGAGAACCAAGAATGGAGAGACCTTCCCGTTTCCAAACTCTAAAATGGACCGTAAACCTTTTGTTAATAACAAGTTGTTGTTGCCATGATCTTATGTAAGGGAGGATCAATGTGGGCTGGGCCTTAGCGCCAACGTGTTTTATCATTTTATTTTCGGACTTTATTGGAGTGTAAACTGATAAATAACCTGAAACATTCTTCAAAATTGATATTGTTTTTTAGATGGATAATAGTGTATACTTTATTAATTCCGCAAGGGGGAATTACAATGCTTTCACTTTGTTAGGCCTACAGACTTACACACAGGCCTGAATTAGACACGCTCAGTACCTATACATGCACTAGATGGAGAGATGTCAGAGTGGAGGGGCTGCCCATGGGATTCAGTGGCCAGGAGGTGAACTGGCCCCTCCGGCACTGAAGTTGGGGATTCAATACCCAGGAGGTGAACTGGCACCTCTCCAACTACCAGTCCACCACCATTCTTTGGTCCGAATGAGGACTTAAACCAGCGACCCTCTGGTTCCCAACCCAACTCCCTGCCGACAGAGCTGCCACCCCAGATAGATAGATAGATAGATAGATAGATAGATTAAATACAACATATAAACTACTATTTTAAAACTCACAAATGTCTTTACCATACTGTGCAAACTATAGTCCATAACCTACACTTTGATTGATTGATAATCATGGGACACATAACTTGCCAACTTTGCAGTTTACACATTAACCCCTAGATGGTAGCATCGTATCCTAAATAAAAACGAACCAGGAAACAAATATAGTGTTAAATAAGTGTTACCCATAGACAGGAAAGAAAGAAAGGTGTTACCAGAAACAGATGATCGATGGCAAGCTTCATAATACCGTAAAGATAAACGTTACGTCGCATTCAAGCCTTAAGCAGACCCTAAAACGTTGTTCCTGTCCTAGAAATTGTATCGATAAAGTTTGGATTTGAACCGTCTCCCACTGCTAAAATGATGGCGTCTGATCAAATTGTGCACGGAGTTCCTCCTTCACTGTCTGCTAAGGTGGTTGGGTATGTTGACAGCTGATCAAACGACTTTGTCACCATGTTAAATAATGTGGCTAAATACACTGCTGTATTAAAACGGCTAAGTTAAGACTGTCCTGTTCAAACCAGCAGTAGCATTAGCTTGTTGACAGAAATGCATTCAATTGGTAATAACTAGCTAGCTAAGAGTAACTTTAAACAGCAGGTTTTAGACATCTAACATATAACGCTGACTCGGTATACTTAATTATTTGTTTACCGTTCGTTATACCAGCAAGTATTATTTCTGCAGTCGAAATGTCTGAAAATATGGCTAACGTTAACTTTGCATCTTGCTAGCTTAATTAGCTTACTAGTGCATACACTTGCACACTTGTATCACTAAGTGTCAGTGTAACATCAATGGCTAACATATAGTTTCTCTGCAGGTCATTTGCCTATTTGACCGTGAGAGACAGATTACCGACCATCCTGACTAAAGTTATAGACACAATACATCGCAACAAAAACAAGTTTTTTGAAGAATATGGAGAGGTAAGAATTGTTAATCAGTTGAATTAGAGATGTTTTCTTTAACTGCATCCGGAATTATGAGGCCCATTTGAAAACTTGAATTTGGTCTTGCGTGTTTCCTCTTTGTTTTCATGCAGGAGGGTATTCAGGCAGAGAAGCAAACAATAGCTCTGCTGTCTAAGATGAGGAACGAGCTGCAAACTGATAAGCCAGTACTACCAATAATAGACACCCTGCAAGACACAGAGTACTGGAACCAGTACCTGCAGAAACAACAGAAACTGCAAGGAGAGGAGGAGTCCGTCAGCTGGTTTAAGTCTCCTTGGCTTTATGTGGAATGCTACATGTACCGCAGGATACATGAGGCCCTGTGGCTAAAGTGAGAAATATTTTCATCTTTTAATAGGAACTTTTGCTTCCCTGCGATATGTGATATGTCACTATATGTGTGTAGAAATGATATGATTTTGCAAAGGAAAAATCATAGGACAAGTCTTTTTTTAATATGTTAGTCACATTGGAATGCAAAACAATGGCAACTTAAGCTGTCCGGTTCTAAAAACAATTTTAATTTTATTTGTAGTATATTATTACTGCAAAATTGAGTTTGATCATTCTCATTATAAGAATATTGCAGTCTTAGAAGTACATGCAGCTTTTCTTGTTTATCTATATTGTGTTCAAGTTCTCCTCTAGTCATAATTTTTTTGTACTTTTATATTTCAGTCCTCCCATCAGTGACTATGACGTGTTTAATGAGGGAAAGACTCAGAGCTTTTTTGAGTCTCAGCAGGCTATGATGGCCTTATGTACATACTTGGAGGGTGTCAACAAGAACATGGCGGATCTCTCCAAGAATCAGCTGTTGGAGCATTTTAACAAACTGCTACAGGTAAGGATCTTCTATACCAGCTTAATACATGACAATCAAGTAAGTGAAGTTATAAGCTTCACAACTCAATCATTTTAAATCAACAGTGGTACAAATGTAATGTGAACGGTGCTTGTATTGACGAACCCATAGGCACATTCTGCTCTACGGAGCAGCGTCTTTTACGTCCTGTAACTTTAATGTTTTTGTTACGTCTCACGTCTGTTATCAACCTATTTTTTTGGCCACTGCTGTTTTCAATGAAAAGACTGATAACGGATATGATGAATTAATAAAGTCATACAAAATAATCTGTCCATCCATTTTCTATGTCATTAATCTTATTTGGGGGTCATATGTCAACACATTACAATAGGTTCAGGTTTAGGATTTTTTATTTGACTCTTACTAGGTCTCTCTATGGGGGAACAAGTGTGATCTGTCTATCTCTGCTGGCCAAGACAACTCACAGAAGACCAGTCCAATAGATAGCCTCAACAGCCTACAACCCTTCATCTTGGTGAATGACTCCAAAATGGTATGGTCAACTCTTATTTCTGCCCAAAGGCCAGGACAGTCACAGAAAACCACTGCAGTCAGAGTGGACATTGTTCTAGACAATGCTGGCTTTGAGTTATTCACTGACTTGGTCTTAGCAGATTTCCTGGTTTCCTCCGGCCTTGTGCATGAGGTCCACTTTCACGGTAAATCCATCCCGTGGTTTGTCTCGGATGTCACGGCTAACGATTTTCAGTGGACCATTCGGCAGACCATGGCGGCCAATCACAAGTGGATGTCAAAGAATGGTGAACAGTGGATGAGCCACCTGAAGGAGGGTGTGTGGATCTATCATGATCATCGTTTCTGGACGCAGCCCCATGAGTTTTGTGACATGGCGACAGATGCTCCGGACCTGTATGCGACCCTGCAGAGGGCAGACCTGCTGCTGTTTAAAGGTGATCTTAACTACAGAAAGCTGACGGGGGACAGGGACTGGGATTACACAGTGGGCTTCAATACTGCGCTGCAAGGTTTTGGACCTGCACCGCTGTGTAGCATGAGGACTCTCAAGGCCAACGTTCAGGTCGGTCTGCAGCCAGGCCAAGGGGAGAAGCTCGGATCCCAAGACCCAGACTGGATGACCAACGGCAAATACGCTGTCATTCAGTTCTACAGCTCAAAGTCAGAACAGAAGGACTGACCTGGGATCTCACTGGCAAGATGTGGAATCATAAGAATGTTACAGTAAGAAGTACCATAAGAAGGAGTTACCTTTAAACCATAAGACCATTAAGTTACATGAGTTAAATAATGGTATCTTCGTTCTCATTGTTAGTTAGTACTTCATCAACTTTGATACAGAAATGCACATTAGCAGAAATATATTTTATCTATTTGTACAACGTCGTCCTTAAAATGTTAGCACTTAGTTATTATGATTTCATCACAATGTTTACAGTGACAAATTTATCTTTGAGGTAAAAATTAGGGTTGCTTTTTTATTGCAAATAGCTTATGTGTTGTGCACAATGTATTAAGTCATAATGTTTACAGGTTAGTGTAGAGGCTGTGAACAATTGAGTAAGAATTGGGCTTTACAAATCTTATACTTTTCTTTTTTTTTGCATGCAGTTGAGGAAAGTCATGATAAATGTAATATCTAGTTATTTTTATTTTAACTCGGCTTTGGTTGATTTATTATTGCACTGTCATTGATATGCATGCATCGAACCATGCTGGCAGCCATTTAAGTTCATGACATTCATTTAATAACTGTTTCGATCAGTTTGAAAGATGGTAGTCTGTTAACAATAACAGTGATGGCATGCGCTTGTTTTGTTTAAAATGACAACCCAGACCTCTGTATCTTCATAGGTAAAAGTGGATGTCTCTGTGCACACTGTAATGTCATCTAAATTCTCATTGTCGGTGTCAATACCTCCAGAGGTTATTCTTCTTAGTGCTGCTGGGGGAAATTATATAATTTTCATTACTGGGTTTGATTTAATAAAAAATTGCGTTTACTGGTCTTCTTTCCTATTGTCGTACTTTACAAGCATGAGAGATAAGCAATAACTTTATCAACTTTATCTAGTGACTGGCAATTATTATCTACTGTCTATTCAGATGGTTTAATCGCAGTCAAGTGCAGCAACAGTATTTGATTTACTTGCATTTACGCTCCAAATATTGTGAACCATTTCACCTAAAATTGTGAGCAAATGCATTTGTACATATTATAATCCACCATTAGATATCTTAAATGTTCACCAGTAATATGACATTTTTTAATTAATGTTTTACAACTGTTGACCTTTCATCTACTTGGTGTCAGGGTGGACCTGGAAATGCTGCAACACTAACATTCTAATTCCAGAAGGAGTTGGCAAAATGAAATGCATCATTTAGGCTGCTGATATGCTTTGTCAATGTTATCTGTGATTAAAGTTAAGTCAATTACGGAAATAAGCAGCCTATCTTATTGCGCCGTTTAGCTACTGGTTTCATTTGTCAACCTTGGTTTTCTAATGTAACAGTGTCGTCATTTTATTCCAGGGGAAATGATAAAGAAATACGTATGATCATCATGGCTACTTGTTTTCCACTTGACCTGACATGTCCTGAAAATTGGGCTGTTTACTCAAGAAAGATGTTGCACAGAGAAGGGAAAATAAAGAGCCAAATGATCAGGTTATCCTCAGTGGGGGAGGTTGTTGCTTGTGATCATCTTTATCTTTATGAATTTCTTGCATTATTGACTGTGTGTCAGCTCACAGTTTTACATGTAAATAAGTATATTCTAACTCAAGCCCCAAATTATTTGATGCTTTTTATCAGCATCATTTGTATAATTGAAATTGATCATTTGAAAATGACCTCTTGCAAATGTGTGCACTAAATTATTTATACATTGAACTCCTGTTGTAACTGGTTTTATATTTCACTTGCCATGAATGTTAGAATAATCCTGGCATATTTAGTTTATTAGTGTTCCAGCTCACAAGGTTGTTTTTTTACCGTGACTCCTGGTCCCAAAAAATGCAAGGACTAATAGGATCTGTGATGATAACAAACCTGGAACTTTTGCGCAGTAAACATGAACATTGAGTTCTCTGGCCCATTCCTTTGATTTGTTTAAATATAGTGTCTATTTCATCTGTGACTTGACCTAACCTAGAGTAATGATTAACTAGTCCATATTGTGGTCCTATACTATATAGCATCCTCCTTTCAAGGAAATGGCACTAGGAAATTCTGATTGTTTTTTTTTTACTTCTGTCAATGTTTTGGTAATGTTTATTAAAATATTTAAGTCATGCAGCGTCTGATTAAAATAACCATCAATCCTCTCATTTTGGATTGGTTGTGTAATTATTGGCTGTTGAAATGAAATTTGACCTCCTACTCTGTTTGCTGTGTTATGGTGACCTGGGTCTAAAACACACCGTGGTTTGGTTATCGATTTGGCTGCATCTTTAATTTGTTTATCCTTTTTTTTTTTTAACCTTTCCAACGTCCAATGTGTCCAATGAGCTAGATTTCTGAGAGTCAGAGAGATGAGAGAGGTAAGCAGAGAGCGAGAGAGAAGGCTAAAACAGTCCCCATGTTGCACAGCACAGGAGGATGATTTTCGCATGAGAGGTGAGTAGTTTATCATGGTAGGTTTTTCCTTTTTTTTTCGCCACCATTGTTTTAAACCATTGTTGTAATGTTTCTCATTTCAACAGTGATTTGATTTACTGCAGAGTCTCAGGTGTATTCAATAATCTGGCTACAAATAGACCGGTCATACGTCATGATGGTAGCATGCTGAGTGTCTGATAAATTAAACAGCTTACTGATAGTTTACAGATATTTTTTCTCTGGGTACCACCTGCAGTCAGTGAAAGCTTTTCAGTGTAAGATAAAGGTGAAGTTGAAATTAATATTAGTGTGAGGGAGAGAGAGGACAGGAAGGTTATTTAGGAGTCACTATTTCCCTGTCCATCTTCCTTTTTCTTTATCCCACCAGCCTCCACATTAATGTAGATGTATTAGAAAAAAAACTGTTAGAGGTTGGGAGGAGTCTTTTGGATGTCTTTTTTTGTGCTTGGTGGGCTGAAGCTCAAGGCAGATAGAGTAAAAGAATAGTGGACCCTTGAAATTGTCTGCCACTGTTTATTCGAAATAAGACACGGGAGACAGAAAGAGAGAAAGCAGCACTCGCCTCCACTCCCCCTCCCAGCAAATGGGAGAGGAAGTCTAAATCATGTTGCATATCAGTGCTGTTGTGCTGTGATGTTGCTCAGACAGAGCCCGGCACAGAGCAGGCAGCCTTGTGGACCAGTCCTCAGACCCAGGATCAGCCCAGCCTTCTCAGAACTGGAGACCCTCTCCCCACAACGTCCCTCACCTCCACCTTGTGCCCTCTCCAGTGACATGTACCCTGAAGAGAGTCGGGGGTCTGGAGGGGTAGCCACCGTGGACTTCCTGGAAGGGACAGACGACTATGCTGCCCCCACCCCTGCTCCGACTCCTCTTTACAGCCACTTTACCACTGGCTACTGCTCTGCTCCTTTAGACGCCCACGGACCACCTTCAGATGGCAGCCAGTCCCTGGGTAGTGGGCCTACCAGTCCTCTTGTGTTTGTGCCTTCCAGCCCCCGATTCAGCCCCTTTGTCCACCCACCCAGCCACCACTATTTTGAAACCTCATCAACACCCATTTACAGGTGAGGGAATACAATTTTTCTTTACTACCAGAGAGGAGAAAAGTTTGTGTTGTGTGATTGGACATTTTTTATTTATTTCTTGCCATTACCTCTGCTTGAATCATATTGGTCAGTTTTGTTTGTGCTTTAGTGATTATTTAACGAAAAGGAGTAGTGCAAACAAAACATCGATATACCCTATTTGTTTCTCTAGTATGGTTCTTTTGCACACTCTGTCATAATTTGAATACAAAGTTAAAGAATAATATCCATAATGAAATACATTTTCATTTTATTTTGTTAATAATAATTCATTTATTTATTTCCTAATTTTACTGTATTTTCTCTTCTAACTTGGTGTTTCCTATTTATTGTTTGTTTGGTATTTTGCCACATAACGAGATTGGCATTGGCATTCTCATAATTATATAACGGCATTGTTGTTGTTTTTTAAATCTTTTACTTTATACAAAACATTGCCACTATCTCCATAGAAAGGATCAGGCTTTGTCCTGGTTTCTAATTCCAGAGATTAAGGACTTTGTCAAAGACCTTGAGAAAGGAACAATACGTAAGAACAACACATGTTGTACGTAGAGATTGCTTCCTGGCTCAGGTGGAAAATAGTACTCTGCTTTTGTCTTTGCCATTGTCAAATTAAAGTTGGCCTGGTGAATGTAAGAATTGTAAAAAAAAAAGTAGTTGCCGGCTCCAATTTTTTTATGATAAAAAACATTTATTAGAGAAATTCTTCAGCACCACAAATTATAATCATTATCCTTAAGTAAAAACTTCTTCCTACTCTTTCAGACATGTAATATTTATTTATGATGTTTATGTTTATGTTTACTGTTAATTTTATTGGTATTCTAGTTATTTGCTTTCTTGTTTTGTAAATTATTACATGTTAGAAATAAATAAATAAATACTACTACTTCTACTTAATGAACGCTCTTAATCGTTAAGTCAATATGTGAGATCATTTAACAGAGCTGAAATCTACGTCCTGTGGCAGGTCCAGTGTCCCATCCAGTCAGCAGTCTGTTTCCACGGAGGACCAGTACAACAACAGTGACGAGTCATACAGTGTGGGTGAATCAGGAGCTGGAGCCGGGGCTGGGGGGTTCGAGATTGTCAAAGAGACGCGTTTCTGTGCCGTGTGCAGTGACTATGCCTCTGGGTACCACTATGGGGTGTGGTCCTGTGAGGGCTGCAAAGCCTTCTTTAAGAGGAGCATCCAGGGTAGGTAATCTCTCTTCTTCATCCATTTGTGACCAATGGATGTAATTGTCAAACGTTGTTTGTGAGACATTGTGTCTAAGAAATCCTTAGACTTGAATAATGTTTCTTACTGTATCTGTCAATGAAACTTATAACCATATGAAAGAACACAATTAGTCGACACTAGTCGTCTTGGTAAAATAGAGCAACATGCCCCATAAAAATAAGTTTTGCTGTCAGTCAACAAATTAAAAAAAATGTAGTGTGGTTTAGGCAGATCTAGTAGGCTCATAGAAATTAGCAGTCACATTTGAGCTTGATAAGGAAAAAGAGGGAAAATGTATCAAATCATGACATGAAAACGATTTTAAAACTGATTTGACTTTGTTTCTATTTCACTCACAAGTTTGAATTGTTTTCCTGTTTGCATCTCTTGTCTTTCATACGACATGGTATACACCCTTCATATACTGCTGCCTCTGTGTGTAGATTAAAACCTAATCTGGTTTATCATGTCATTATAATTCTTTTTAACAATGTTTTTATTAATTTTCATTGGAAATAGAATTTTCAACAACCCCTCCAAATCTCCTTGAGAGTTTCTAATACAACCCCAATTTGCCTTTCAATATAAACAGTATGTCAATCTCTCCATGGACATACATTTTGCCATATTGCCACATGCCTTCATTTTCTTACAAATAAGCACTGTAGTCCTTTTTGCCTGTAGTATAGCAAAATCAATACATTTATATTTTTGGGGCTTCAGATTCAGATTTGTTGGATACAGGTACAGCAAAATCATGTTCACAGTCAAGATGAACATAGTTGTAACTTGTATTGATCACCTCTCTCCAGAATGTTTTAATTGTGTTACACTCCCAGACACAGTGCATACATGTTCCTTTAGCTTCATTAATTTAAAACAAGGTCAGGTATATTACTGTTGGATTTATTTCATTTGTCATGTCATCATATTAACAAGCCTTGCAATGGAAGACTGGTCATAAAGAAAACCAAGAGTCTATGACAATGACATAGCCAAGATGCCAAGTTTTAGATTTTCTACATCTGAGATACATTTAAAATGGGAATATAGTGTTCCTGGCTATTAAATAACACATCTGAACTGAACACTGGAGTGGGGGGCTTGAAGTAATAGATTTTCTTCCATTTCAGGTCACAATGACTATATGTGCCCAGCAACCAATCAGTGTACTATTGACAGAAATCGGAGGAAGAGCTGCCAGGCTTGCCGTCTTAGGAAGTGTTACGAAGTTGGCATGATGAAAGGAGGTGGGTAGACAACGCCAGCATACAGCAGATTTCCCATCTTTTTGTTCTGATTTTTTTCCCCATTTAGTTGTTATTGGTTATCCTGTGTTTTTACTGTCTGCATGTCTGTCAATTATGACTAGTTTTTCATTTTGCACAATTTAGCTTTTCAGTATATTGTTTTTATGTCAGCAAAATAAACTAATTTGATTACCCACTACTTAACAAATTTCTAAACTAATTGCCATTTATCAACCATTGCTTGTTGAAAGGATCGGCACAAATATGAGAGTGCTGGTGGATGTAGATAAGCCTGAGACTAACTTTAACATGGCCTTGAAATGATTTCTTCTTAAGGAGTACAACTACTTATTAAAACACACCTCGATTTTGTTTTCATACTTATTGAATCACATAGGCATCCATATAATCTGCACTGCTGGACTTTGTGGTAAAAACAGGATAGGAAGTTATGTGTGAGTGATATCAAGAAAAAAAGCTTTTGGGTTTGTTGCGACTGTGTGCATGTAGGTTTTGTGGCTTTTTCTGTTTATCTGCGTGTTATTTTGTATAAACACTTGCTGTGTGTTTAAGGTGTGCGCAAGGACCGCGGGCGTTTGTTGCAGCGTGACAAACGCCGGACTGGCACCAATGACAGAGACAAGGCCTCTAAGGACCTGGCGCACAGGACAGTGCCCCCTCAAGATGGGAGAAAACGCAGTAGTGCTTGTGGAGGAGGAGGAAAATTATTGCTGACTAGCATGTCTCCTGACCAGGTGCTTTTTCATGCGGAGACATTTGTTTTTGAAAATATCTTGTTGGGGTGCAAATTGTTGGCCTGGTGGAAATTTGGATCTTGAAGACATATTAGTACCACATGTATACCAAATTTCATGGCAATGTGGCTTGTGGATATCAAAATATGTTTGTACTTACTTTAAATCAATTTGAAACACAACAGCTTTTATTTTTCTGGTTAAATCTTTTTGTTTCTCTGCTGCTTCCCCAGGTGCTCCTCCTTTTGCAGGGTGCCGAGCCCCCAATTCTGTGCTCCCATCAGAAGCTAAACCGACCCTATACTGAGGTCACCATGATGACCCTGCTCACCAGCATGGCCGATAAGGAGCTGGTCCACATGATTGCATGGGCCAAGAAGCTTCCAGGTACATCTTAGAGTGGTGAGGTAGCCACACCACCAGTAAATACTCTTAATTATTTTCAGCAGTACAAACCTTATATACTGATTGTATAATGCATAGATATTGTAGCCCATATCGCCCTAATGAACACACTATTCTGGTCTTAATTCTGTTTTAGAGCAAAAAATCACAAACATCTTGAGTTGTTAAGACTCTTGGGACTTGCAAGGAATCAGTTGATGGTCATGGGCTAGTAACATCAAACATATCTTGTCTAGTTGATTGTGCACCTTTAAAATACTAACTATCCTGTCCAGACCATGTTTTTACATATTATAAATAACTTGTTAGACGCTATGTCTTTAATATTGTGTATGTGTGTGTGTTAAATGGTAATTATGGTATTTTAACCTGGACTCTATTTTCCCATACGTTTGTGTCTAGTTTTTTACCACTGACAGGCTCAGATTGTTATTATAAGTTTCTGATAACATGTAGAGATGATGAAGTCTCGTTCTAAAATCTCGCGAGGTGACTAAAAGGAAAACAGCGTTGGGGGAGTTTGTTGTTTTGAGTACTGTAGAAGATACTGTAGAATTGCGAATTTCCGAATTGTGCTAACAAAAAGTGGTGCTATACTTCGCCCAGCTTTCATAGCACCTTTGCACCTTTGGATGCAGACAGGCTGAATTTGAGGCTAGTTGTAAGCTAGCATGTAGCTACAAATGGATCCATACACTGCGCCTTGCAGACCATGGCATCGTGTCAAAAGTGACCAGTTTGACCGGTGATGGCTACTGCCAGCAAAATAGGAGAAGACTCCTATATCAAAGCAAATTCTCCTAAAGAAAAATGCTGTTCCAACAGTGAAGAGCTGCAGTCAGAGCGGAGGTAAGCTAACGTTACTGCGTTGACCTGGCATCAGTAAGTTACACCCGAAGGCAGGCTAACCCCCACTTTTAATAAAAGCACGTTTTATGTGCGCATTTGCACTATAGGTATTTTTGCAACCTTGTTACGCAGCTGCAGCGTTCTCGCTCAATATTGGGCAAATTCAAAGATTTTTGATTACATTACCGTTAGTCACTTTAGATACAAATGAATGGAAAAATAGGGTCCACGTTGAAAAATACCGAAATAACCCTTTTAAGCAAAAAGACAATCGTGTACAACTGCCCTTAAACTGAATTTTACATCATTCGATCAGTTAAAGCTATAAAACATCTGTCAGGCTTGTTATAATGTTGTGTTGACAGCTCTGGTCAGAGCTCCTACCCTCCAGATACATTGATGTCTGTTGCTATTGACAAGGAGAATAGGAAGAAAACAAATCCCATTAATGTGATACAGTTACTGAAAAATAAAGAATGTTAATGAATGTATTTTCGTCACATAGGTCGGTTATAAAATGCAAATATTAAAGTGCTCATATTATTACTTCAGGTTCATAATTGTATTAAGAGGTTATATCAGAATAACTTTACAATTCAATTCAATTCAATTCAATTTCAATTCAATTTTATTTATAGTATCAATTCATAACAAGAGTTATCTCAAGACACTTTACAAGGACCCAACAGTTCTAGTAGTTTCCTCCAGAGCAAGCAACAGTGCGACAGTGGCAAGGAAAAACTCCCCTTTGGGAAGAAACCTCGGACAGACCCAGGCTCTTGGTAGGCGGTGTCTGACGACCGGTTGGGGTTAGAATGAAGAGTGGCAATAACAGTCCCTAAAAAATAAATCAAAATAATAGTAGTTTGTAGTAGTTCTTTGTAGTAATTCATGGCTTAGCAAGGCACTGTGCAGCATTACAAGGCACAGCAGGACGTAGCTGGGCACCGCAGATCGTGGCAGGGAAGGGAACGTGTAGCGGGACCATGGCGACAGCGGCAACCATGATTTTGGAGCCTCCCTGATCCGAGGAAACATGCTGGGAGAAAAAGAACAAAAGGACTCCGGGGAATGACTCCCCAGAGCTAGGTTAGTAACAAGCATTTCTGGGACATAGATGCACACAAAATAGAAAGATAGGAGAGAGGAGCTCAGTGTGTCGAAGGAAGTCCCCCAGCTGTCTAAAACTACTACAGCATAACCAAGAGAGACAGGGTAAAGAGAGGAGCCTGGACAGGCTAGAACTCTCCCCAACCGGATCGGGCTGTATGCCAAGTCTCCCTTTAGTTTTATTATATGACAGATAAATCTGACAACTATGACGAGTAGCAGGTGGGCCGGGATAGGCGGACGCTGCGACTCCTCACTCCCTAACAATATTCAATTCTATGCCCTAACTATAAGCTTTATCAAAGCATAACCAAGAGAGACAGGGTAAAGAGAGGGGCCTGGACAGGCTAGAACTCTCCCCCAACCGGATCGGGCTGTATGCCAAGTCTCCCTTTAGTTTTATTATATGACAGATAAATCTGACAACTATGACGAGTAGCAGGTGGGCCGGGATAGGCGGACGCTGCGACTCCTCACTCCCTAACAATATTCAATTCTATGCCCTAACTATAAGCTTTATCAAAAGGAAAGTCTTAAGCCTACTCTTAAATGTGGAAACGGTGTCTGCCTCCCGAACCCAAACTGGAACCTGGTTCCACAGGAGAGGAGCCTGATAGCTAAACGCTCTGGCTCCCGTTCTACTTTTAGAGACTCTAGGAACCACAAGTAATCCTGCATTCTGGGAGCGTAGTGCTCTTGTAGGGTTGTAAGGTACTATGAGCTCTTTAAGATAAGATGGTGCCTGACCATGAAGAGCTTTGTAGGTGAGAAGAAGGATTTTAAATTCTATTCTGGATTTTACAGGAAGCCAATGCAGAGAAGCTAAAACAGGAGAGATGTGATCTTTTTTCTTGGTTCCTATCAGAACACGTGCTGCCGCATTCTGGATCAGCTGAAGAGTCTTTATGGACTTTTTTGAGCAGCCTGATAAGAAAGAGTTGCAGTAATCCAGCCTAGAAGTAACAAATGCATGGACTAGTTTTTCTGCATCATTTTTAGACAGGATATTCCTGATTTTTGCAATATTACGTAGGTGAAAAAAAGGCGATCCTTGAAATATACTTTATGTGAGAATTAAAGGACATGTCCTGATCAAAAATAACTCCAAGATTCCTCACAGTGGTGCTGGAGGCCAGGGAGATGCCATTCAGAGTAACTATCTCTTTGGATAATGCGTCACGGAGGTGCTTGGGTCCCAGAGCAATAACTTCAGTTTTATCTGAGTTTAACATTAGAAAATTACAGCTCATCCAGGTTTTAATCTCCTGAAGGCACATTTGAAGTTTAGCTAACTGATTAGTTTCATCCGGCTTGATTTAAATAAATATAATTGAGTATCATCTGCATAACAATGAAAGTTTATGGAGTGCTTCCTGATAATATTGCCTAAAGGAAGCATATATAGAGTGAACAGGATTGGACCGAGCACAGATCCTTGTGGGACTCCATGACTAACTTTGGCGTGCACAGAGGATTCATCGTTAACATGAACAAACTGAGATCGATCTGATAAATAAGACTTAAACCAGCTTAGAGCAGTCCCTTTAATGCCAATTAAATGTTCCAATCTCTGTAATAAAATATGATGGTCAATGGTATCAAATGCAGCACTAAGATCTAATAACACCAGTACAGAGATAAGTCCTTTGTCTGATGCAATTAGGAGGTCATTAGTAATTTTCACAAGTGCTGTCTCTGTGCTATGATGAGCTCTAAATCCTGACTGAAAATCCTCAAATAAGCTGTTGCTATGCAGAAAGTCACATAGCTGTTTAGCGACTGCTTTCTCAAGAATCTTAGAGAGAAATGGAAGATTGGATATAGGTCTATAGTTGGCTAAAACTTCTGGATCAAGGTTGGGCTTTTTCAGAAGAGGTTTAATTACAGCTACTTTAAAGTGCTGTGGTACATAGCCTGTTAATAAAGATAGATTAGTTATATCTAGTAGAGTTACATGGTTTAATAAAAAAAAACTAATAATAAAATAAAAAAATAATTTTGTTGTACTGCACATTGCTGCAGCTCCTTTTTTCACACTGTGTGTTGAGCTCTAGCTACCGAGTGAGGCATCACATTTCTATTCCATCTGTAATGGGAGTCGCACATGCCCTAGTTAAGGACAACCGGCCAGTCAGAAGCAGAGTATGAGGGCGTACCATGCTAGTACATTGGCGAGCATTATAACATGTGTTACAAAGTGATGCACGTTTGTCACGGAAGTAAAGGCTGGACTAAAATAGAGCTGTTTGGAGCAGTTTGTGATGTTTGTGTGTTTTCTGTTGGCCAACCATCGATGGCCATTACCTCTGTCACACAGTACATCTGTGGATTTAAATGTTTAAGAAAGACACCGTTTCCAAACTTTAAAAAATTGTAAGTGTTTTTGGGGTGGACTTTGGGCTTTTCCACTTTGTAAACCTATAACATACACAAAAAACACAATACAAGTAAGGGAAAAAGTCAAAAAGCATAATCCGAGCACTTAAAGGTTATAAAAGTGTTGGATTGTAGCATTCCAAGTGTAAAGTCTGTCAGTGCAAACTTTATTTATAAGCTTTATATCTTTTAATGAAGGTTCGTTAAATCATCAGGCCAGATGGATAACTGCCAGTTTAATAACTTTCTTGCTGCTGTGTGTAGCTTTGGATAGATATTCAGTGAGGGCAGGTGCAAAACATGTGAGTCAGGTCTGCTGGAGCACCATGACATGTTTTGTCCAATTTGGGACATGCATTTTTTATTTTTTTTTTTAAAGCTTGGAAACAGTGTCTTTCTTAAACATTTAAATCCACAGATGTACTGTGTGATAGAGGTGATGGCCATCGATGGTTGTCTATTTGACTGCGTAGGCAACAGCAAGGTGATGGGCGACCTTTATTGTGGACACACAAAACACACACACTCAGGGCCATTACAGTAATGGTTATTACAGTCATCAATTTTGAGAGGATTGTCCCCTGGCACCCCATAGAGCCTAAATGCAGTATAGGACACATCCTTTTTATTTATACACACACACTCACACGCACACACACACACATGCATGCACGCACGCACGCACGCACACACTCTCTCTCTCTTTCTATTACAACCTTGTGTGGTACTAAAAGTCCAAAGGCACACAGTTTTAATTGTGAGGGGTCCCAAGCAGAGGGGAGAGGGGGAGAGATGGACAATGGAAGGGAAGGGAATTGGCTGTAATTACATACAAATTGTGACAGCTGAGTGCCAGTGATAAGGCTTAAGAAGAGAGAGATTGCAGATGGTTTAATTTAAGTTGCCAGTCCATGCCAGAAAACAAGGGCATGCACATTTCTATTTTTATGAGTGGGCTGAAGGTGCACAGAAAACATTTAACTCTGGGAGTGTTGTAATACCACAGTTAATACCCAAACACACAGAGTAATCAGCACTGATACAGCAACACTTGTCAACACAAGGTTTTTTTCTTTGTTTGGATTTGGTCTTGATTCCAAGTGACTTCTGTGATCAGGATAAAACATTGTGCGTGTGTGTTTTTCTCTCTAGGTTTCCTGCAACTGGGCCTCCATGACCAGGTACAGCTGCTGGAGAGCTCATGGCTGGAGGTGCTGATGATCGGGCTCATCTGGAGGTCTATCCACTGCCCCGGCAAACTCATCTTTGCACAGGACCTCATACTGGACAGGTAGCCCACAATACTCACCTGACTTCTCTGTGACATTCACCTTATTATATTTTATCTCTCTTTCTGTGCTTTTCTTACCTTTTTTTTATATCTCTCACACACATCTTAAGAGTGATATTGTATTGTAGATTTTACATTTCACACCTTGCCAGCTATTGTGCCACTGTCATAGAGTGAAATAATAATTACAGGTTCCCCATGGAGAGGAGAGCAGCCTCTCTAATCATTACAGTACTGAGCTGACAACCAGGACAGAGATTTAATCAAAGACTCAATGCAAGGAGTGACAACAAAGGAAGAACTATCGAGGGAGAGATGATAGGAAAGGAGGCAGAGGAGAGAGAGCAAAATGATGACCATAGAGGACAAAACTAGAAATGCAAGAAAAGGATTTTTGCTTTACAGGCATAGCCTCTTCCCTCCATTCCCTCCTCGTGTTCAAAGTAAACAGGCTGGCCAGACTCTGTATCTACCTCAGGGAGAAAAAGAGAGGAAGGTGGAGACAGAGGCATGAGGGAGACATGCAGACAGACAAACAAAGCTTTTACCCTCTGATGTGTCTGATTTTCCCATTTGATTCAAAAGTGTATTACATAGTATTATCTCTAAAACCTGGTCTCTGTATAAGTGTCCTCAGCAATTGGACATGATGACTAAAACGCTGTTGGTCAGGGTTGACAAATTCCCTCGGCTCTGTGTTGTCCAAATTAATCTTGCTTTCCAACCACTGGATATTATCCATCTTTTCCTCACTTTTCAAATGTGCTGACAAATGGATGGTTGCAGTGAGTCAGTCCATTAGTTGTGTATCTGGCCACTCTTTGGATAGCTAAATAGTCCCAGATGTTTTTTTGAATACTGATGGTGCACTGCAGCCCAGAACTTGGGACTTGTTTTTGTGTGACTTGTGAATTTTAAACACACAAGAAAAGAGAACTTTGGCCAACCGGGTTTACTCCTTGACGCAGCGCACCCGGGTTTGACTGTGACCAGCGGCCCTTTGCTGCGTGTGTCCCCCCCCCCACCCATGTCTTCAGCTGTCCTGTAAAATAAAGGCCTAAAAATGCCCAAAAAATAATCTTAAAAAGAAATGGACTTCAAATATCTAAACAACATTCCTAATGTTTGCTTTTATTTTATTCCGCTCTCTAGGAACGAAGGCGAGTGTGTCGAAGGCATGGCTGAGATCTTCGACATGCTGCTAGCCACCGCTTCCCGCTTCCGCCTGCTCAAACTGAAGCCAGAGGAGTTTGTCTGTCTCAAAGCTATTATCTTGCTCAACTCTGGTGAGGCAACGTGTGAGAGACCTTCTTGTGAATCATTAATTATTAATTAACATTAAGAGAAACTAAGTGTGAAGTGATGCCTGGAAACAATGACAGTAGAAATCAGAGACAGTTCTTTAATCAAAACATAAGCTCTCTAGCTTAATTTTTCAATTCCACACAGTTTTGTTAGCATGCACGCCACTTTCTCACAGGTTTCCATTTTTGGTCCTCGAGAGTAAATATTGAACAGTGTCAAAATACACCCAAATATGTGTTGCACTAGCCGGCACATTAGGCAAACAGAGTGTACTGGAAAGGCCCGTACCTTCAATATGCCTGATAACTGTTCCCATGACAACATGAGGCAGCACAGTTCATTTGTTTGTCCCGGAGATTGAAATATTCTGTATAGGAACTCAAATACCAGCAGCATGACAAAACTGGCACAGCTGCTAGAGCCGAATGAATGTTTGATTGCTGTGTGGGATATACTGCGTCTGCAATCAATGCTCTGCTCTTATATGCGTGTTTGAGTCAGATCTTTTATCAAGTAAAATTAAAAATGTCTATTTGAGGTGAATTACTTTTACTAAAGTCTCTGTTTAAGAACTGAAAGGTCCATTAGCTTGACAAATTTCCAGTAAGCCTATGTTTTTCCTCTGTCAGGAGCCTTCTATTTCTGCACCGGTACAATGGAGCCCCTCCACGACACTGCGGCGGTGCAGAACATGCTGGACACCATCACAGACGCTCTCATACATCACATCAGCCAATCAGGATGCTCAGTTCAGCAGCAGTCAAGACGGCAGGCACAGCTGCTCCTCCTGCTCTCCCACATCAGGCACATGAGGTGAAATTAAATTAGAAAAGTTTTTTTTTGTTTACAATATTAAGCCTTTTGTTTTCAACATGTACTGCTGAGAATCTGCATCAGTAATCCACAGTGGTTCTTTGAATTTAAAAGATAAATACTTTAAAAGGGGTTGGGCTTTTTTTAGAAACATAATTAATGGTCTCTTTTCAAGTAAGTGGGTTTAAGCATTAATCATCAATAAGTTAATTAAAATGTTAAACTTATTCGTCTTCACTGATGAGTTGTTGCCGTAGAGTATGTCAAATATATCACTATATATAAACTACAATAAAAACAATTTGTTTAGTTAAGTTTCTAACCATAGTTTAAAGAATAAAATCTTAAAGACCAAAAGCAACAATAAATTGATTTTAAAACTGGTTAACACATCAGTGTCCACGCTGTTACACGGGTGACACTGTTCTTCGTCAGCACCATGACATGTATTGTCCAATTTGGGACATACATTTTTGTTTTGATTGTTGTTCTTCATCACAACAGTCCCACATACATAATCCTGCTGCTGTAAACACTGACTAGAGCACCAAACGTGTATTCTTTCTCAGCAGAAAGTACTCCCCAACGGCAATCGGCTGAGTGATACAGACAAAGTAGGAAGATCAGAAAGTACTGAGAGACTAACACATAGTTGATTTGTTGACAGGAAAAACAAGCCTTATTAAATTTAAATTACATAGCAAGATAATTGTCCAAAGAAAGTGGTGAATAAAAACTGGAACAATAAATTAACAATGACTAAAAAGCAGCTGAAGGGCAAAAAAAATATATAGACCATGAGAAAAATCCCAATACAGGCTATTGCTTGGGAACAAATGTGTTTTCCATTAAACCCTTACAATTAGAAAATCAAACAGAGCCTTTAGGGATGTAGAAAGAAATCAGTAGCAGCCCTCATTAACTGACTGATTCTAATTCCTCATCTCCCTGCAGCAACAAAGGCATGGAGCATCTCTACAGCATTAAGTGCAAGAACAAAGTGCCTCTGTACGACCTGCTGCTGGAGATGCTGGATGCTCACCACGTCCAGCGGCCAGACAGACCAGATCAGCCCTGGTCCCAGGCTGATGGAGAGCTTCCCTCCACCATCAGCAACAGCAGTGGCGGCGGCTCCTCTTCAGGTGGATGCAGTTCAGGACCCCGAGTGAGCCGTGAGAGCCCGTGCAGAGCCCCCACAGTCCTGCAGTACGGAGGGTCCCGCTCTGACTGCACCCGCATCCTATGAGACGGAGCACGGCAGGCAACATGTGAAGGTCAAAAGTCATTTTTTTGGGTGATGCGTGTAGTACAGGAGGAGAGAGGTTTGGGAAAAAAGATAAATGTTGTTTTTGATTGATTTCATGATATGATAATTTATAGATGAATTGAATTTAGGGAGACGGTTTTTCTTTGCACTACTCCCAATTTACTACAATCTGAGTTTTAATGCAGTTACTCTTCTATGCTGTCTTCTATGTGATTTTGAGTCTGCTTTACAGTCCAGCTTATTCTTAAATATTGACAACACGGCAGGTGTTAGGTCACATTGTGGCATTCTGTTAGCTTTCAAATGACGAGCAGCTCATTTTTTATTTTTATTTGCCTTGACCGAAGTGCACTTCCTCCGGGGTTTAAAGGCGCTGACACACCAACCCGATAATTGTCCGTCGGACAGTCTGATGAGGTTGGTGACTTGAGTCTGTTTGGTGTGTTCCGTACCTGAAATGAAGACAGATTCACGGCCTATTTCTCGCTTAAAATGTTTTCAGAAACACGTTTGGGTAAACTATTTTAGTGAAATATGAGATTGTATTTGGAACAAGCCACCATGACGTTTGAATTTCCGGAGAAACCAGACCCACGTGACGCGTTCGTCCAAACAGCTGCCGTCGGCAGTCGGCATGGCTTTGGTGCGTTCGGAGGTACTTTCTGTGGCCAACTCGGTGAGACAGTCAGTCCGATTGGTGTGTCAGGGCCTTAAGGGTCTACAGGCATTTTTTTTACTTTGACATATTATGATTACACACCAAACTATGATAAAACTGGTTCAAATGAGTGTGTCATTTATTTTGTTTAAATTCCAACATTAGGACTTAACATCAGGTAGTGTGTTTTCTGCACACACACGAGTTGAACTTGACATATTTGGGAAGAAAATTATTTTAATGATGAAATATGAGGATATATCTGTTGAATTTTGCAGCTTTAGTGTGTAGTCGGTTTGTTCTCTAGGCTTACTTGAACTCAAGTTTTCTGAAGTGTGTGTGTCTGTGTTTTTTTGTTGTTTGTCTTTATGCAGTTCAACCACTTCAAAGCTACTGCAGATTATTGTTCATCCAGTAATTCAGTGATTACATGTTGAGTTTGGCTGGATTTAGACACCTTTAAACCTAATTATCATAATGTATTTGCACATATTCAATTGTTATTTACGTTCATGAAACAGATCTATAAGCCCTGGGAATGGCGATTATGTTGCTCAATTCACACCTGCCTCAAACATTCGTCTCCCACTCTGTCTGAAAGGTAAGAATTGATAAGTTGCAACCAGGGACTATTTGGCATTTTTACTTGAAAAACGACTAACTGCTAGTCCAAATAGTTGTTTTTTTTTCCTGTCGGTTGACTTACCAAATAATTGACTAATTGTTTCTGTATTTAATAAATATAGGCAATTAAAGTGTATGAAAAGCCTCCATACAGGATACAATAGGATTTGGCCACTTGAGCTGAAAGTCCAGTCAAACCTAAACTGACTGTAATTTGTTTACTGTGCATAAAAATAAAAGTATTATTTGAGAAAATATTTTTTTTTCATCACTGTTTGTTTGTCGTAAGTTTGTATGCCAGAATTGTCCCCAAGAATACACAAATTTAAATATATCATGTTTTATTTTTTGTAAAGAGTGTATTCTTCATGAAGTTGGTATTAGCAAACTGTACATACATAAATAATCATATTCCATCATTTTTTTTTTTTTTTTTTTTTTTTACAGATTCCGATGTCTCATCAAGGCAGAATAATTATCGCAGGTATTACAAAGCTCACGATTTCATGTTGCAGCCGTCCACTAAAACTCTACTAGTGATCGTTTGGCTTTCTTAAAAGCAGGTGACTTTCAATTGCATGCTCAAACAGAGTTAAAAAAATAACTGCCTGTATTCAAAGGCATTTCAACAAAAATGTACAAATCAGTTGAGAGCTCAAACCTTTTTTTTTTTTTTATATATTTTCACCAGTTGATTAAATACTGAAATACAAGCCTTGGCTTCTAGGAAAAGAAGTCGGCCATCTTGTCTGGACGGCTTCAGTGCAGTACCTTCAACAGTGCTCATGTCAGTGCTATAGATTCAGGTTTTAGCTTTACCATCATATAGAGACTTAATTTCCAAATTCAAGCATGTGTCAAGCAGAAAACATGTTCATCCTTCAGAAAAAACTCCTGTTGAGCTGATTTCTTGTTTTAGTTATGTCAGTTATTCTTCAGCTGTGAGACTGAATGAGTCCTACTCAAACTGCAAGTCTACTGTACAATTTACAATATCCCACACTCAAGGTGGTGCTTTAGCTTCAATACTAACAATCTATCTGATTGAATGCTTAATAAATAGTAGCAGCACTGGATATTATGGACAGAAAGCACGGTTGACTTTGGCTCCCAACAAACAGTATATAAATAGTGCTTTGTTTTCCTTTCATTTTTTTCAGGAACCTAAAAAATAATACATATTTAAGTTAAAACAAGATGAAATGTTTAGATTGGGCGAGGGGTTCTCCAGATGATGGTCCATTTATTCTGGTGAGTGGGTTTAGAGGGTTGAGGTGATTTCAGGCGAGTGGGTATGCAATGTTCATCAGAGGAGTTTTCACATCACCTCAGAATGACTTCATAATGCATGTTTGCTCCCGAGCACGGGGTGAAGAGGAAACATTCAGTGGAGTCCTTCCAGTAGGTAGATATTCAGCAACCTCTCATATGGGCGGTGGTCCGTTGGTGTAGCGCAGCATTGGATGGAAAGAGCGAGCGAAGTTGTTGGCGTGGTGGCAGCTGTAGTCCTTCTCGGTCATGGGCACCAGGCAAGCCAGGCCGATGAGGAGCAGGAGGAGCAGCTGGACGGGAAGCGCAACCCTGAGGACCCGCAGCAGGAAGGACGGGCCTTTTGAGGAGGAGGAGGTCGGCGAGGAGAAGCTGTCCGGAAGGTCAGAACGGGAGGAAACGCAGCCAGCGGCGCCTGGAGATCTCCTCCGGCTGCAGGAAGACATGGAGTGAAGTTAAACACAGCAAAGGAAAGACCTGAGTTCACTTGTATTTGCAAATCATGTTTTGTCAAAACCCTGCGACAGCTTTTTTTTTTAGTTGTTCAGATTTAAGTTAGCTATATAGAGTGAAAAATGCTCAAACCTCAGGGGCTTAAATTAGAAATGTGTCACGTTCAAGCTAAGAACAAGCTTTGTTTAATCAAACATTTGTCAGTGTTCATTTTGGTTTGCTTTGGTACCTGGAATGTAGTTTAAGTGCACAAAGTGCCAGAAAGTTAATACAATCAATGGGAAGTATATGAAGACAGATTAAAGATTAAAGATGAAAGGATTAGTCAATTAAGAAGTCAATTGACAGAAAATTGATCATCAATTTAAATAAATAATTAATCATGTTTTTTTGTCACCCAACAACTTCTGCTTCTCAAATGTGAGAATTGCTTTTGTGTTTTATGTAATCTTAAGTGAAATATCTGGGTTTTGAATTGTTGGTTGGACAAGACATTTGAAACATCAGTGATCTGTAGAGAATTGTGATTAATTGTTCACTATTTTCTGACAATTCATAGACTAAACAATTGAGAATATACTCAGATTAATCAATAAAGAAAATAACTGGCAAGAAAAATCTGGCAATTCTGACATTTCAAGTAGGTTAAATTTAAACATGTTTGCAAATACTATTTTACCCATGTCTGGCAAAAGAACGAAGACTCAGCAAACACTCAACAGGAAAGAATACAAAAATAGGGAAAATAGACCCAGATCCAACAGTTAGAGAGATTGAAAGTCACACAGTTAAACAGAGACACACATGTACAGCAGACCTGCATACGCACAAAACACAGACACACTTAGAAAAACCACCAGCCCTCGTAGATAGCCGGCTGTGTCTCATTGGGGGGGAAACGTTCTGGCTTTAGAGCCGAGTGTGTGAGAGTTCAATGCCATATCTCATTCCAGACAGACTCGGGAGAAATGCCAAGCCCCTCTGGAGATTTCCACAGAGTCTTGAGCTGAGGAACAGCATGTTCTTACTGCGACTCATCTTCGAGGAGGCAGAAGGAGTATCAGACACCCTGACAATCCGCCAGCCTCTCGCTCTGTAGCCTGCTAATTTCATTTATATTTTTAGTCCTCCTGAATGTTACCATAAGTGGCTCATGGCAAACCCTCCTGCTTTGCTGGATTTTAGTTTCCACAGCCCATTAATATGTAATAGAAAGTCCCTGCTTCTCACATAAAGAATGCTATCAGTGAAAAGCAAAGATATCATTTTAACTACAAAACTCATGGCAAGACTACTTTAGGTCTTCTAGGTCGTCTAGTTTATGAGTCTTCACCATGCCTGTGTATTGTTGCTATTTAATGGAAATCATAGAAAGTTTAATCAGAAAAAACAGAGTCAGAGGTGGGTGATTTAAGAGGTCTGGAAAGGAAACAGGAAAGAAAGTGGGAGTTAAGGTAGAAGGAAAATAAATGCAGGAGTTCTTGCATCATATCCTGCTTTCAACTAAGAAAAGAATGAAACAGGAAGGTAGAAAAACAGCTAAGGGAACGAGGTCTGAGGGGTCACTGGGATTCAGATAATGCCATCTAGTGGGCGAGGAGAGTGCTACAGCCACTCTGAGAAAGGAGAAGCAAAAAGACAATATTTCATGATGCCATTCAAAAAGCAGCAGGACAAAGAGAAGCAGTAAAATAAAACATTTAAAGGAGAAAGGGAGCGGCCTGATGTAGGCGATTCCCCACTCGTTTAAGCTTGTAACATGGTCTCTAGAGTAAGGGAGGATCATGGAACGCAGGGTTAAAGCCTTAAAACTAATCAATTAAAGAATCTAAACATCAAAATCATCTAATATCTTTTAAAGTGAGTAAATGGCTGATTGTGATTAATTGATTTTCTCATGGGTTGACTGAATAAAATCAAGTTTCTAGTCAGGCATAGCTTTGGTTCCATTATCATCCCGTGTTTCTAGAGTCCAGGAGAGAGGTACCTGTGGCGCGGGCCGCTCTCAGGGTGTCCTGGGTGGGCCTGACTACTTTTGCCTCGGGGCTGTACCACGTAATGAGCAGGGAGGGGTAAAAGAAAGAAAAGAATGTTTCAGTCAAGGGCAAATAAAGACAAAGCCTCAGATGAGAGAAAAAAACAAATAACATAAAGAGCCATAACATCGCTAGAATCATCAACAACCAAAGAGCAGCAACATAATCAATGATGGTGATTGACTTTCAGAACCAAGAAATCTGGCTTCTCAAGACTACATTCTCATAAGTCAAAAGAAACTGACAAATTAAATATGTTTAACTAATAGCTACAAAATGATAAAACAGAAAAATAAATGAAATTTATTTAATACATGAGATCTGAACTAAGCCATTACAGTTTTATCATGGGAAACGAAAAGCCAGGTTTTCTTGTACAGTTTTGGCAGATCAATGTGGGTGTGGGTGGCAAAAACATCTCAAAAAAGAGAGGGGTGGTGGGGGCAGCAGCAAATCTTTTCATGTACTTGTTAGCAGAGTAACAGAAAAACAGAACATTTATATTAATAAAAAATAAATAAAAGGGTAGTAGGCACACATCTATAAGATGTCTACTTGGAGAAGGTAAGTTGAATGCAATGTTATCTGGGGCTTCTTATTGAGCATGGAAGCTAGCCTAACTGGACATTATGAGGGGCAACATTACCAATCCTTTGCGACTTTGGACAGTCACCTCTGAGTCCCGGACCAGCTGATCCACAGATTTCTGATGTACTAACAGGAAACGGTAAGCAATCCTGAAAAATAAATCAAAACAACAACAGTCACTATATCATTTAGATCATTAAACTGCTATTAATGGTGAGGAAGATTTTGATGTCAACATTAAGGGGCTACTTGTTCGTTCACTCTATATTTAGCATTTTCTGACCTGCGGTGTGTCCGTGGTCTCCAGCCTCCTCTCCAACCCCTCCAGGTCTGAGCTGACCACCCTGAGGAGCAGCCTCAGCCTGTTCAAGATCACATGCACCTTCTCCTGGGCCTCCAGACATGCGCTGCCCTGAGCCTGGATCTGCTCCGAGGCTTGCGACTGCAGCAGCAGAGTCTGAGGTTTAGTGTTAACAAGCAGCTGTGACGACAAGTCCTGAAGAGATGACACCTTCTGCTGCGAGTCCAGAAGCTCACACTTGATTTGCTGCAAGAAAATAAAAGAGACAGAGGAGTCAGCAATATAATGTGTACAACATATGGGTCTGTGAACTGTGTAGTTTTTTCTCTTGATCTTAAAATGACTAGTCTTTGTGGTATTTAAAAACAAAAACAAATAAAGACTTCCTTGGCTTTCATGCTTTAACATGACATAACAATCATTTTGAAGAGTATCTGTATATGTTCAGAGATTTCTAATATATTATTATATAATTATATATTATATAATTCTTTATTCTAATCCTATTTTTGTAAAGTTAATAGAGTGTAAACATTTGTTATCTTTAGAGCAGACTTTAACTGTTTTGCAGACCACAGGGGACCACTAAAACAATTAATACAATAATGGACTCAGATTTTACACTCTTTTTCCAAAAGAACCGAATCTAGTAAGATTTCAGTTAGATCTGGCTTAGACTATAATCATATGGTATCATATGGTAACAGGGTGAAATTAGTACGAAAAAGTATAACCACAACAGGATTTAATTTTACTCTCAAAACCCTTGGGTACCCTTACCCCACTTTAGGAACTACTGATTTAAATTATCCACTTACTTTATGGTGATTATTATAAAAGAGGAGATGCAGAGATAAAAACACAAGTCTGCTGTACACAAACTTCGTATTAGAGAGACATACCGTCAGTGTTTTGTGATGAGCTCTTAATGTATCACGATCCAGTTTGGGAGGGATGGGCACCACCTCATTCCTCCTGCGGTCAATGTTCTCCAGCCAAAGCAGCAGACCGTGGCTCGTCTCATGGAACTCCTGAAAGGAAAGATAATGATTAATGATTGCAAGGTATAAGCAGGGATCCTAATGTTACATTTTAAGGCATTTTTTTAAATTCAAATTTTAACCAGTCATGGTATAGAATGTCAAAAACGTTCTCAGTGGTAGAGCAGGCGCACATGTACTTTGAGGTTTGAGCCTTGACGCAGAGGTCCAGGGTTCGAATCCGACCTGTAAAGATTTCCTGCATGTCTTCTCCCCCCCCTCACCTTTCTCACCTAGCTGTCCTGTTAAAAATTAAAAGGTAGAAAAGCCCAAAAAATAATCTTTAAAAAAAAATTAAAGTTATAGTATAGTACGTCAAACTAAACTCATAGTATAGTATGTCATAACAATTTCATGAAAAATTCAGTGTATCATGTCAAAAAAGTTATAAAAATTAATAGAATAGAATTTCATAAAAAAGGTATGGTATAGTATGCCATAAAAAGTCATAGTATAGTACGTAGTAGAAAAAATCATAGTATGTCATAAAAAGTCATAGTATAGTATGTCATAAAATGTTATAGTAGTTATATAAAGTGAAAAAAAAAGAGTTATAGTATAGGATGTCATAAAAAAGCCATAGTCTTGAAAGTCAAAAACAAAAAAGGTAATAGTATAGTATGTCATGAAAAAGTCCTAGTATAGTATGTCATAAAAAAGTCATGGTATACTATGTCATTAATAGCTATCTCATGTTATGTTGTATTTTTGTGTACAGCACTTTGGTTGTTTTAAAGCACTTAACAAATAAAGTTGCATTGGATTGGATAAAGGTCATAAAAAAATCATAGTATAGTATGGTATAAAAATGTTCAAAATTTCATAGTGTAATATGTCAAAAAAACAAAGCTAATAGTATAGTTTGTCATAAAAAAGGTCATGGTATAGTAAGTCATAAAAAGTCATAGTATAGTATGTAATAAGTCATAAAAAGGTCATGCTATAGTATGTCATAAAAAAGTCACAAAAATTCAGTATAGTATGTCAAAAACAAAAAAGGTAATATATCATAAAAAAGTCATGCAATAGTATGTCATAAAAAAGTCATAGTATAGTATGTCAACTAAACTCAAAAAAGTTACAGAACGGCATGTCATAAAAAAGTCATAAAATGTCATAGTATAGTATGTTATAAAAGGTCATAAAAAAATCATAGTGTGATATGTCAAAAAAACAAAGGTAATAGTATAGTTTTTCATAAAAAAGGCCATGGTATAGTAAGTCATAAAAAGTCATAGTATAGTTATGTCATTATAAACATTATGGTATGATATAAGTCATAGTCATAAGTCATAAAATGTCATAGTATAGTATGTCATAACAAGTCATAAAAAGGTCATGCTATAGTATGTCATAAAAAGTCACAGTAAAGTATGTCATAAAAATTCAGTATAGTATGTCAAAAACAAAAAAAGGTAATATATCATAAAAAAGTCATAGTATAGTACAGTGCCTAGCGATCATTCAGAGATCCTCGCTGAACTTCTGGACTGAGTTTGCTGCACTGAAAGTAAAGGGGCCCAATAATTTTGCACGCACCACTTTTCAGTTTTTTATTTGCTAAAAAAGTTTAAAATATCCAATAGATTTCGTTCCACTTCACTATTGTGTCCCACTTGTTGGTGATTCTTCACAAAAAATAAAAATTGTATATCTTTATGTTTGAAGACTGAAATGTGTCAAAAGATTGAAAAGTTCAAGGGGGGCGAATACTTTCGCACTTTCATAGTATAGTATGTCATAAAAAGTCACAGTAAAGTATTTCATAAAAATGTCACAAAAATTCAGTATAATATGTCAAAAACAAAAAAAGGTAATATATCATAAAAAGTCACAGTAAAGTATTTCATAAAAATGTCACAGAAATTCAGTATAATATGTCAAAAACAAAAAAAGGTAATATATCATAAAAAAGTCATGCTATAGTATGTCATAAAAAAGTCATAGTATAGTATGTCATATAAACTCAAAAAAGTTACAAAACGGCATGTCATAAAAAAAGTCATAAAAAGTCATAGTATAGTATGTCATTAAGGTCATAAAAAAGTCATAGTATATATATATATATATATATATATATATATATATATATATATCATGTCACAAAAAATCATAGTGTAGTATGTCAAAATTAAAACACAGGTAATAGAAAAAAGTTATAGTATGATATAAAAGTCATAAAAAGTCCCTGTAAAGTATGCCATTAAAAAGTCATAGTATGTCATAAGAATTCAGTGTAAACATTGACACACATTTACACTCCAATGCGCAGCATAGCGTGGGTTAGTGTCTTGCCCAAGGACACTTTCACACTGCAGCTGAGGGTGCTGTACAAGGTGCTACCTGCTCATCAGAACATTCACACGGAATTCAGTGTCTTGCCCAATGACACTTCGACATGGAATCAAACCAGCAACCTTCCGATTGGCCGGCAACCACTATACCACTGAGCCGCAGCCACCCTATATTATAATATGTCATAAAAAAGTCATAGTATAGAATGTCAAAAAATGTCATAGTTTCATAAAAATATCATGTAAAATTAGTAGTGTCAAAAAAAGGTAATACTCTTAAAAAAATCATAGTACAGTATGTTATTAAAAATGTCATAGTATAACATAAAAAGTAATAGTATGTCACAAAATGTCATAAAAAGTCATAAAAAAGTGTGCCATAAAAATAATCTCTTAATTCTCTTTTCATAAATGAAAAATACAAGGAGATGAATGACTTCAACACCTACACCTCAAGACATGGCATGACTTTAGTTTTGATGTTTGTGTACCACCTTTTAAAAAGTGCTCTGCTGCAAAATTCTATAGATATAAAGCACCTGACTACTGTACATACACAAGTTTATGTCTTAATACTATGTACAAAAGAAGTTGCAACAACCATGCTAAGGATGCCTATTACATTTTATGTGTGTTCTGTCGTACCTGGCACTGCATCAGCGCCCTTTGTAGCTCTTCCCTCCAGTCCTCCAGGGAGGTACTGAGCCAATCCCAGCATGCATTCATCTCTTTCAGCCTGTCCCTCAACTCCCACGCCTCCTCAGAGTCAGGCTCTGATTGGAGGAAGTCTGCACTGCTCAGATTGATGGACAAGACCTCTGACTTATGGGCATCCACCCCCTTCAGCAGCTCCTAAAGTGAAGAGTCAATTAGTAAAGTGTTCAAAACAGCATCTTCATTTGGGAAATCACTTATAATTACACTGAACCATGAACTGAGCCAAACTGTAGGTGGCTACTAGATAGAGGAAGCTGAGAATACATGACGTGCCAACAGACAAGCGTGCAACATGATAAGTATGGTTGATGTAAGCAATTAGGCTTCAGAGGCGTGTATTTATAGAATAGTGTTATTTTGCCTACTGCTTTACTCAGACTCAGTATTAAGGAGTGAGTGTGTGTGGAAAGGTGAGTGGTAGGTCAAAATTGTCAGCGTCCTGCATGTGAAGTAGGTCATTATATGCAAGGTCAAATTAACGCAGACAAACTGTACTTCATGTACAGGTCCTGAAAATAAACTGTAGACACTGAAACAGATTAATGTACACAAGAAAAGCTGACAAAAACCGATGTTGCAAAACTGATGGTTCCAATTTCCAAATGCAAGAAAACCAAAATGAGAACATGACAGCATTCTAGAAATTAGATTACTCTGCTGCAATGATATTTTGGTCGACAAATGAATCTACATTTTGTATAAAAAAATGAACAACTCTTGCTGCTCTGATACAGCAACTGAAAACAGACACGCAGTAAACAAACCTTGAGTTTCTTGATTCTCTGCTGAATGGTGTGTATGTCGGTGCTGAGATCGAGCCCTCGCAGCTGATTGAGTTCAGCCTCAGACTGACCCAACCAGGCCCTCATGGTCTGCAGGTCTGAGATCAGCTGCTGCCATTGTTGCAGGTCCTGCTTGTGCCTGTGCTTCTCACTCAGAGACTGAGCCTGGATCAACTCCCAGCGCTCGATCACACCTTAAGGGAACAGATCAGATCCGTTTAACTCACGCAGTATTTACAGGAGGAGGTCATCTATCATGATATGTGTGTGTTTGTGTGTAACTGACCAGCACTCTGAGTGTCTGTGCTGGTGGGGTTGGTGAGTCCCGGCATGTCATCCTCGTCTTCTGTCAACTCTCCCTCTGCTCTCTTCACTGCGTCTATACTGCCTCGACACTCTCCCATCAGACGCATCTGGAAGGAGGATGTTAGTGGAATTCAAGTTTTGGCATGAAATAAAAGTTTATATGTTGATCCCATGTGCATGTCAGAACGTAATGTAAGACAACAAATGTCACTACAAATGAACAGGACTCACGTAGCCCATGTAGGTGGAGTCGATGTCGGGGCTGGAGCTGTTGGCGGTGGCCTCTCTCTGCTGGAGGTGGTATCGCCCTGCATCCAGAGCCTGATCCAACTGTCTGAGACTGGCCTCCAGCTGGTCCGGCTCACCTGCACAGAGGCCCACGACAGGGTCAAGAAAACTAGGAGGATAAAGCTTTTAATGACAAAGATTTAATTTGCATGCTGTTGGTGTAGACTGATGCAGTGATGGCATGCATTAGTCTGAAATGCAAAATAAAGGCAAGACATGGGAGAAAAAAACACAGAAATCAGGTTTTTGACATGTTAAAAACAATATCAGCTGTGAAATAAATGACCAAAAAAAACAACAACACACAAGTAAGAATGCAGTGGTTGAGATTAGAATTTAGTGATCTGGACGTTAGCATGCTATGATGTCATCTTTGCACTTTTAACATGCAAGGATGTTTCTGGATGGTGGGACATGCTGCCTAAAGGATGCCTCGGTGTGGTAGAAAAATTAAAAAAGCGTGTTATAGTTAATGGCATGCTCTCATTTTTCATACTGTGGCATTCCTTATCAGGGGGGCTGCTGTTTCCTACCAGAGGATGATTTCAATGTGTTCTCAGTCAGTGTTATATAGGCCTCTGGGCTCTCTGGGATAACTACATCTGGGAACAAAGACATACAACACATATACTACTTACAATGTGGGCATGATTGAATGTGATATCTGTACTAATATGTAATTATTTGGCACTGATCGTTTAACTTTTTTGTGTTTCTTTTGTGTTTTAAATGTGTGCCATTGAGACTATTAACTGCTGCCAGATCTAAAGAAATGACTGGACCTCATTTGCATACTTGTTGGTTGAGATTCCCCTTATTTTAAAAAGATACAATAGGTGCCTTGTTTTTAAGACAGCTTTCACAGAAAAATTTTACAAAACAATACAATACAAACACTTAACAATACTGGGAACACGAGTGTGTGTAATAATGTATTGCTCTATAATTTATATTTTTCTAGTGGTAGACTGAGTGTCATGTTGTTTTTGATACTTGAGCATACAATGATTTTTTTCCTTGATCATTTAGATTGAACTTTGTCAAATTAATCCCATGATTAACATCACATTAATTAATCCCATGACTGCTGTTGCCATATAACTAAAAATAAATTCATATTTTTTCAAACGGCTTATCAGCATTTATACATATACCCAAATTTATTCCCATGTCATATAAAACATCGGTAACGTTTACTTTTATGTGCTTTATTTCCCAATAATGACCTATAAAGTTTCCTGAAAAACTGTAATTTGCTTTCTTTTCTAAAGGAATTTCCCTGACAGAGAAGCTCAGTTTAAACCAAATAATGTATTATTCATTTACCACTGGAAACTATATAACAATAATATTATAACATGACATATACTTAAAACATTGTCGCTGTTTTCCTTGTAATAAGTGTTATATACAGTAGTTCTTTTCAGGAAACGTCTTTCTTCAGACCTCTTTAAATTACAAAAACATCTTACGGTTAAATCCACAAGCAATCAACAAACATCAATTAAGCAAATCTTCCATCATACAGTAGTAAAGTAGTACCAACCTGACAGCACTGTGACAGCTGTCCTCAGATACTCATCCTCCTCCTCTTGCCCTCGGCTCCTATCCCCATGGCCTCGTCCTCCAGGGCTGTCCAGACCTCTGCTCAGGTCGTAGTCGTGGTCCCACTCTAACGGGATGGAGTCCACGCTGGCAGGGGTGTCACGTCCTGAGCGGTCTGCCCTAATAAGGGCGGTCGTACCAGAGGCTTGACGGCTTGATGCCCGGGGCAAAGAGGAGTCGCCCCACTGCAGCTCAGAGAGCTCGCCACCTTCCTCCATGTCCAGCTCTCTGTCTGAACAATCAAGGTCATCATCGGCCAGCTGAGAGAGAAGAACAGGAAACTGTTAGTAGAAGAAGGAAAGCAAGATGATAGGAGGAACAGCATAATGCAAGAATGAGAGTTAATGCAAAATAACACACAGAAAAATTCAGTGTCAGACACTGTAAAGGTTAAAGAATTTCAAAATATGTGTAACTAAGAAGTGTGAGAGTGCAGTCAGTGAGGTACTGTGAGGTGAGTGTGTGTGCCACACTTAATGTTAACATGCAAATATAACATGAATGTGTGATCTGTTCCTTACCAGCTGTCAGCGTGAAACTATGTTGGACCCGTTTTTACCATGTCATTGGTAGTAAAAGCTGTAGTGTACATTTTGTAATGTGTTTACAGATTCTCGCATATGGAGTGAACATATCTTTAGCAGAAAGTCAGGCATAGATGACAGAGTATTTTTGTATGCTACTTAATGTGTGTCGTCTGTGTATCTTTACTCACAGGCAGTCGTGTGAGTTTCTTGTAGTATCTATCGACTCGTCCAAAGACCTCCTGGCAGTATCTCTGCAGCTCCTCCAGCTCTTCCTCGATGACAGCTGCATCCAGAGGTTCACTCTTCTCAATCAGAGCTTCACCTTGTCTGAACACCAGGTCAATCTTGCCTGTGTTCAGATAGATCTCCTGCTGAAATGCCTAAGAAACACACACACACACACAGACACACACAATTCAGAGAACTGTATCTAAAAATAATTGTGATGATCTAACAATGATAAAATCATCTGCATAATGTACCCAATAAAATGTTTAAATTACAAAAAATGACCATCAGTTTTGTCTAAATTAAAGTGAGGCCTCAAAAGAGACAAAAATCTTTGCATCTCAGTTATGTTATGTTATGTTATGTATTATATTGGGCTGTTGCGTTATCTAAGAATTGTACTTCTGTCTTACCCTGAGCTGTTTTATCTTGGCCTGTACATCACACTCAGAGAAGTGCTCTATGTTGGTCAGCTGGAGGTCCATCTCCGTCAGCCACACCAGGATGCTGTCTCGTGCCGTCTCAAACTCCTCCCTCTGGCTGATGAAGTGCTGAATGAATACAGGGAGACATGTATGCTTTATTGTTTTTTCTTTGTCTTTTTATATTAACTGCGTTGTTTCTCAATAAATTCAGGAAATTCATTAATTTATGAATGGATTGAAGTAGGAAAATGTTATTGGATATTGAATATGGACACATTTTATAAATACTACTGGAGGCCAAATGAAATAATGGAATAAGCGTTTGTTAGAACTAATTAAGAGTAAATCAGCTGTACACTGTAACTAACTCTTACAAACTGTAGTCGTTGAGCCAACAAACTAAGACAATGTTACCTTGAGCCTGCGTAGGATGGAGGCCACTCTCTTCTGCAGGTTATCCCATCGTCTGTTCCCATCATGCACCATTTCCCTGAGTCGGCAGGAGGAGTCGGTGCGGTTCTCCCGGGGCCAGGCGACGGTACTGTTTGTTGATGAGTTCCAGCTGGGTCAGGCACTCCTGCACCTGACGCTGGAAGGCCTGTGACAAAAAAAACAGAAATTAAAGCTCTGAATAGGACACACTTATTTGGAAAACACACATACAATATTATATTTTTTATTACGTTTTTATTTATATGCACAAAGAAAACAAACATTTAACAATGACTAAAAATGGCCCATATAATCTGTTAACACTGTGTTTCTGTTCTACAGTGAGGAAAACAAACAAAAACAAACTATAAGCAAAAAAAAAATGCTAATTAAAAGAGGTCAATAAATCTTAAAGCTCAAAATCCTGACATATGCAAAGTTAATCTATATTTAACTTTCCAATCAGGCACAAACAGTGCAGATCCACAGGCCAGACAGTCAGCTAGCAGGAATGTGCACGTGCACAGTGATGGACTGCGGCAGCTGAGCAGACTAGTGTTTAAGGAACATGAAACACTTTTTTTTGTTTCCTCTACCCTGCATTGACAGTCTCTGTCTTGAAATGAATTTTGCTTTCATGACAGGAAACTTTAAAAACATCAAAACATGAACTTATAAAAAACATGTTTAAAACAAGACATGCATTTGGCTGTGTTCATTTAACTATGTTTGCTACAAATACAGCTATGTATACATGCAAACACTGTGCAACTGCAGTTTAGTTGTTTACTCCACATTCTCATAATACAAGTTAAATGTACACACCTCAAACTTTTTAAGCTCTTCTTTAGCGACAGTATACAAAACTCCAGAGGAGTTAGGCAGAGCTGCGGTTCTTTCTGAGGTCTTCAGCCAATCCTCGAACCTGGAGTAATCATCCAGAAACCTCTGCCACAACCGCCACGTCTCTTCAATCCTGCACAGAAAAAATGTTCAGTAATGTCATGGCTAGATTTTCTTAAACATAAACATATGATTGTATGATTAGTATATTCACTAGAGTTCAGTGAGCTGACTATCAGGATTTGGTTGGCATCAAGTGCATCTGTATATATATACATATATTTATATAACTATCTAACATATTGGATTGCTCATTTAGGACAGTAGGCCAAATCTTTTATATAAGTATCTCTATTATGTATGATTACATGTAAAAGTACAACTTTGATAACTCTTTAACCACACACCATAAAAGACAGCAGTGGTTAACAATGTTTAAATATTATCACCAGCGGATGCATATGAATGCAGCTACTGTATATACAAGACTGAATTTATCAAAGAGGAACTGACTTGAGCCTCCTCTCCATGGACATTGCACAGATGTTCCTCCAGCGTCTGTCCAGCCCTCTGGTGGCCTGCTGTATGGAGTCACACTCTGTCTCTGTGGAGCAGGCGTCACAGTCGTGGAGCAGGACTTCACACAGGTTCAACACTGATGCCACACCTGTGCTGTGTTTCTCTATGTCCCTCTGCAGCTCCTGTAAGTCAGTCATAATAAAACTTAATGTTTGCAGTAGAAAAAATGTTGTATGTGTAGCATTTAGCATTCTCTAAATGTTGTTAAATGTAGCTTGATGTCTGCTGACCCGCCTTCCTGGCTTTGTTCCATGTGTCTTTCATGGCATAAATTAAATCTGAAATAGTATACAGAAGGAACACAATCCGCCAGCTTAAGTACAGTAAATGCAAGTGTTAGCTAACTCTGCTGCTGTGGCGAGGAAGGAGGTCAGTGGGGTGTTAGAATCCAGTCCACATTTAGAGAGGCATCTTGGCAGCAAGAGACATTGTAGGTACTGACTCTAAGCTAGCTTTTAAACAAACAGCCAGATATGTATGCATTAGTCATGCTGTGATTTCCTCCTGTGATTCAGTGTCACTCATTTTCCACCAACTCAGTTTGAGTCATATTGTTCTGCTGCTATTTAGTATTTACAGAAAAGTACATATTTACAAAGTGTGCTTGTTTTTGTCTGTGAAGGTTCTTGCACATCTGAGTGTGCATATGTCTTGTAGTATGCGTGCAAGACAGGATGTCATTACCACATAATGGTCAAACACTGCAAGCATTTTTTTCACTCTTACAGGGAATGTACATAATTTGGTTGAATGTGCTTAAACACAAAGGCCCTTTAAAATATCAATAAGCTGTTCTGCTTCACATTTTTGTAATGCACAACTGTTTGCGTGTTGTCCTACTTGCCTGCTGCTGGTTGAGTTTCCTCTGAATCTCCAAGTCGTTGCAGGTTTCATAGACAATGGGCCTGGACAACTCTGTCTCGATGTGAGCCAGCCAAGAACGCAGGCTGCTCATGTTTTTATCCAACTGCTGAACCGCCACAAGGGTCTCCCTCAACTTCTTCACCCTGGTAGAGACACCAGAGTCAGAGTCAACACATGGGACAACTGTAAACACTAAGGAAAACACTGTGGTAATGGAGAAATTCCACGACAGATTATTGAACAACTTTCTCAACAACAAACCAAAAATAATGCAGAAAAAGGCATTTTTCTTAATTCACTAGAGAAACATACTGAACACAGCTTTGCATCTGATTGACTAAAATCTGAAGTAAGAATTGAAACAAAAACATTTCTAACAAAAAATACTCTAATACTAATCTGCAGACATAAAACAATCAAGAATGAAAGAGTGCTATGTTCAGAGCAGAAGAGTAACATGAGTAATAGTTATGAGTATTATTTCAGATCTGCACATATATTTTTGTTGGGAAGTGATGAATCCTTACTTGACCTTACACAACAACTGGGAACCATTTTGGATCGGCAAACGCCTGACATTTCCAAACCCTTACTGCAATCAATGATATGTAAAACATGTTTAAATTAGCCAACATCCAGTCAGCTCAACTCTCCACCCAACAAAGCAATGCTACTCTCACTGTCTATCCAAAAGAACTTAAAAGAATAAATGTGTCGGCTATTCAATATGACAGAACAAAAAAAATTATAGACCATAATCTAAAAACAATAGACACATTAAGCACATCTACTCTACTATCACTACAGCTCTAATGTGTTGTGGCATTATGTGCTGCATAGTATCAGCTGCACACCACATCCTCAAAATTCCTAAATCTGCTACAAGGCATCTTACAATGTCACATACTGTAGAATACAGTAGTGTGAATATTTACATTATATGGTAATATTTTACATTGCATCACACATAATCCACTGCACACACCAATCTTTGGTCAAATACAAACGGCAAATAATTAAAAGGTGTAGCCATTTGTTTAAACCTAGTGTATGAGGTTGCACAGCTTTACTGAGTCAGGTTAGTTAAATTGTCATTCATTGTCAATAAAACAATTATGCTACACTCACACTAACAGCGACAGTATGACTTCTGCTATTGTCTTATTGTACAGTCGTGTGTGGTAACCTCCACCCAATGCTGGAAACCCAGACTAGTTAAAACAACACTTCAGAAATTATTTTTACACATTAGTTCTTATAACTTTACCTAACTAACATTATTATATTGATGCTGTAGCAATCCACATAAATAATTCTAGAAATTAATATTCTAATTCTTAATATTCACATAGCAAAGTGCATGAGAGAAAAATCAGCTCCGCATGAGGAAAGAACATAAGGCTTTTTTTCGATAGACTGTTGTTGTGTACAGTGCAGTCTTCAAAAATAGTTTCAACATCAATTCTCAAGTTTGTCCTGCCTGTTGACATCGCAGTCACAGTCCGGTAGATCCTCAATCGGGCATCCAGCCATATTATCCGTCCCTAAATCCAAAACCATGGGGGTGCGGAATTCCAAAAGAAAACGTCAGGAAGCCAAACGGTGTCAATCCAAAAAGTCTTCTCTTTTGTTTGCTTGCTCCACATGGGACTCTCTCTAAACTCTGTCTGTGCAGAAGGGGAGTGTAAGCAGGTAGTGGCGGGGTGGCACAACTGTGACTTTTCAACTGTTGCTCTCCAAGGTTAAAAAAAGGGACCCCAAACAGACATGCGTGTATATGTATGTGTATGTGTGTGTGTGTGTGTGGGAGGGAGAGTGTGTGTGCCTGAGAGTGACAAGTGCTGCTGTTTCTAAAAAGAGACTTACAGTCAGAGGCATGTGCCGCAGAGCGAGCCTGTGTCTGAGTATCATACACACCAAGTTCACACCAAAGGGACTATAAACTGTGAGTAAATCTCAATGGATGGTTCACAACCGGTAACGTTTTCCAGTAGAACATGTCTGCAGAAGAATAACAGATCCATGTTTCCTCAGAAAATGTAAAACTCCAGAAACTGTCAATAAATTAATTCACAAAATCAAAATTCCAAAGAAAACCCAACATTTTAAAATATTCTGCACTCTGTGACAGCTAAAAACTGTCTGACCTGTTGGTTTTTAGTAAAGGACGGATAAGAGACAAAGTGAGTGCAGCTGTCTGCAGGGGATCGGAGACTGTTGTCCCCTTTCAGAAGACTGCCGGGGGGGCAAAAGGGGCAGCTGGTGTAGATAGAGTCAAAGTTTGGGTCAGGTCACTTTCCATTCAAAACATACAGAAAGAAGAGTTTATGTTTTCCACATTTTTCATCCTAATAAACAAAAAAATGAGAAAGAATACTATGTCGCTAACTACTCTACACTCAGTACAAGACTGGTTCCAACTCTGGTAAGAGGAACCCTCCAGAATGCCAAAAAGGTAGGTGAAGACGAAAGGAGAGAGTTAAGGTGGGATGAAGAATGTGACTTCTCTCTGCTTGGTTTGCAGCTCCATTAAATGGAAGCCCAACAGCAAGGAACTCAGAAAAATGCCTCAGCAGCATTGTGGGAAAATTAATTCTCCATCATGTGTCATGAAGGATACCATGGTAACAAACTGAGGCCAAGGCACGCCTTCACTAATTAAACTATTCTCTAATAAGAGGAGTAATGCAGCGGATTTATTATCCAAATAATGATAGGACTCTTAGGACTATGTATGTATTTCTTTTCATTTATCAGACCACAAACTAAAGCCAAACTAGATAGTTTGTAAGTAAACAAATAAAATTTGACTTCATTTTTATAAACGTTTTTTGGGGTTTCCCCTCCACCTTCACATAACCAACACTACTATCAAACACTCTCCACGTGTTAAGACACTAAAACTCTTAAAGCTCCCATGTTATGATCATTTTCAGGTTCATAATTGTATTTTGAGGTTATACCAGACAAAAACAAACCATATTTTTGTTGTACTGCACATTGCTGCAGATCCTGTTTTCACCCTGTGTGTTTAGGTCTCTGTTTTAGCTACAGAGTGAGACATCTCACTTGTATTAGCTACACAGTGAGACATCTCACTTCTATACTATCTTTGTTGGAAGTTGCACATGCACAGTAGCTAGGTAAGATCACATCTGCTAGATAACTTTCTCCAACTTCTTTTGTAGATTTTGGTGAACTAGTGTGTGTTGTAGCAGTGTTTTGCCATTGAGAACAAGCTAGCATGCTACAGTTAGCCACCACATCTCGGCTAGTTACGTAGAAAGCCATGCAGATTTTGAACAGCTCACCCTGAGACTGAAGGCAGAGGACATTCAGAAACCTGAATCTCACTCAAAACAGCATGGATAGTTTTTTTGTATGTTTGTTTGCGTGTGGAAGCACCAGAGGCACAAAATAACGCCCCAAATCCCAGAAAAACTGATTTCTTTTCATAATATGGGCACATTAAGAGTCTTGTTGACCCACCTTGCAGCAATGAGGTCCAGCAGGTGTTGCCAGCGCTCGCTGACTTTTCTGAGTTTGTGTTGGATCTCGGCTGCTTTGCTGTCTTGGCTGGACCTGGCCAGGCGCTCACCCATAACCTGCAGCTGTTGCTTGTTCTCTTGAGCTACACTGATCTCCTCCTGGTAGTCCTGGGAGACAGACACCAAGCAGGTTAACATATTGAGGCAGGAGTGTGGTGTACAGTGTATGTGTGTCCATGCAACTGTGCATTAAAGCATCCTGATAAAACTGATTAAAGTTTTAGGTATGATTAAATAAAATAAATAAATAAAATATGTAAGTAAATCAATTACTCAGTGCTTAGCAGTGACAAAGATCTGGAAATGTCAAAACAATTTAACTCTGGTTGTACTGAGTGCACTTCTGCATGCATAGATGTATTCTGTTTATTAATTTCTACATATGTGCTTTTCAAGTATGTTTTTTTGTTGTGCGTCTGTGTGTTAAATCACCTTGCGCAGCTTTTCGATCATCTCCTCAATGCTGATGTCTCCATTCTGAGATACCTTGCTTTCCATCTGTGTGAGCCACTCACATAGCTCCTTGTTCTTCTCATTGAATACTGCCCACTCATTCAACTTCTCGCTCACTTGCTGCCTGCGCAGGGAAAGCTGAGGGGACAAAGGAGAGGGCAGAGGGGGGAAGGAAGGATACGAGAGAAAAGACATGGAAACCGATGATGAGAAAAGAGTCAACATATGAAATATTAATGATAATTTGGTGGTTAAGTAATGGGAAAGATTCTGGAAAAAAATAGAATTTGTGGACGATAAACTAAAATTAGGGGTCTGATTGAACACCTAATGCTAAAAAACTAAAACATACTGAAGGAGCAACAACACTATGCCCAGTTCTGTTAATTCTTTTAAACCTCTCTCAATCTGAACAAAATGCTTATTCACAGTAACACATATGTCACAATAACACTGTTGGCTGAGATTACACAGACAAAGCCCTTTAAGTACTTATTGGGAAATAATATATATAATATATATAATAATAACATATATATAATATATAATAATAACATCAGCCTTTTAAAACACAACAAAGAACCATGGTCAAGAGTACTGTGCGAATCTACCTGGTGGCAGACCTCCCCCCACTGGCGCTGGAGCAGTTGGAGGCGTTCCTGTAGGACTGTGATGTCATCTGCACTGACCACACCCTCCAAGGAGTCCCTCAACAGGAACAAGGAAGTGAGGTCATCAGTCCAGCCTTCCACACTGCTCTCCAACTCCTGCATCCAGATGACATGATAAGAGATGATTTACAACACAGAGAGGTGACCCTAACCTTAAATGCAAAGATACAGTTAGACTAGCTTACTAACCAACAGCCATAGTCAAATAGAGCAGCAAAACCACAGAGCAGAACTACTGAAGCTCAACTGCAGCTGCTGCACCCTCAGAAATAGACCAAAAGCAAACGGTAAACTGACAATGACGATTGATGAATACTGCAACAAAACATGTTGCATAAAACATTCTACTAAATGCAATGACTAAGATTTTCTGAAAAAAGCATAAAGCAGTAACATGTTACATTTATTATTGTTATTATTTTATATATTGAAATAAAACATTGTCAGTCAAGGTTAAAGGCAAGACAAGGTAACAGACACATCAAACCTTGCATCTTCTCCTCCTCCGTCACTGTGACGGTTTTGCTGCTGTGTAATCATTTGTGGACCTGGAGAATGTCTCCTTTATGTGACGCGTACAATAGGAAGAACACGCGCATACACAAAAACACCCCCACTGCAAGCATAGACGCTCTCTCTCTCATGCGCATGCACCCTCTCTCTCTCTCTCCTTCTCTCTCTCCCCACCCCCTCTCTTGTGCAGCTATTCTAACAGCCCTTTCCTCCCTGAGGAGTTAAGGACATGTCATGCATGAAACATGACTGCATACAGTGTCCAGTGGTTAACAACAATCTGCAAATGATCATAATGTAAATTTTAACACACAAAAATGAGATGTGAGAAGCTGTGGGAACAAACAAGGAAAATAAGAGGATCCCTGGTTGCTCATTCCAGCAGCATTGTGGCATCATTTCAGCCTGAGCCATATTAAAAAGTCTTGATCAGGACAAGCTAGTTTTGAAAAAATAAATACAGAAAACAAATTATATGCAAGACTACAAATATAACAATTTTAATTTTTTTTAATTAGATAAAGACTCAAATGACCGACGTTGAAAAACGCGACGCGTAAAGCGTCATTTTTTAAAAAACGCCTCGCCAAAAACTATCCGGGTGTAGCAGAATAAACAACATTTATACCAACAATTTGAAAACCGAACAAACAAGGTCAAACAATGAGACAGCAGCTGACCTATGAAGTGTGTTTTGTTTTTTTTTCAAAAACTTCTGGTCTGTCTGCTTCTGAAGTTTAAAACACAATCTGTTTGACATCCCCATGCCACAAGACGAGGAAGAGCGATGTCCAAAATAAATGTTGAGAACATAAAGAGCTATATCTGATTTAGAAGAAATGTTCTAAATACTTGCTCTCTTCTTCTCTGCTCTTCTTCTGAGGAGAGTATCAGAAGCGTCTCTGTACGGGGGTATTTCTGTTTTACATTAAGCGCCATCTAGTGACAGATAATGAATTTGCATGTGCTCATCGTGCGAAAATCGTGTAAAAAGAGACAGACCAAGAGAAGTCTCTGTGTGTCTCTCTGTGTGTGTGTGTGTGTGTGTAAAAGAGACAGACCAAGAGAGACAGAGAGAGTAAGCGAGTAAGCAAGTGTACATGTATGATGCATAGATGCAAAACAATTAACCTGGAAATTGGAAAGCATTTTTAATGTGTGTATTAGATTCTCCCCACCTTGCATCTGATTTGCTCTGAGTGCAGCTCCTCGTGGTGATCAGGCAGTGGCATGGACAGCTTCTTTTTGAAGGCCCTTAGCTTCTCCAGTGACGCATTTATGCCTTTCTCACATCGCTCCCAGTTCTACACACACGCAAGACGCACACAGTAAGAATTAGAGCATAAAACACACACAAATATTCTTCCTGCAACATTAGTAACGGTGAACTGCAGAATAAACAGACACACACACACACATACACCCACACCAATTGTCATGCCGTACACAGTTCACTCACCCCAAACCTCGCAAGCAACCCCTTGAGAAACAGTAATACAGTAACAATCCAACAACAGCCAAAGAACAGACTTAACACAGCTTGTTAAAGAGGTTCTGCTCCAAAGGGCGCGGATTACAGCTATTTTTTGAGTCTGAATAATGGTCCAATTCAGGATAAAACGGGGTAATATTTGGTAATATTTTGTACCTGAAGCAAGAGTCATGGTAAAAGAACAGCCAGGATCGGACTATAATAGCTACAGTAGGCACTCTTAGTGCAAACCAAGGAGAAAAGAGAGAGAGAGAGTAACTAAGATCGTTGGAGAATAAGATTAAGAGGAAGAGAGGAGAGAACCATGTTCAAATAAAATAAATCCCATATGCATCTTTTAAACTGCGTCACTCAGTCCCATTCAAAACAGGGCACTGTGCCAGCCTGCAAAATCTACCTTGCAGGCTTCAAATCATTACAGCTCACTGGACAGCGTCCACACTCATATGTGTGCGTGTGTGTGTGCGTGCGTGCTGGCACTAATATCTTTGTGCAATTTCGCCATTTTGTAATGCTTCAGCGCAAGTGTGCGCAGATGTTTAGACATTTATCTGAAGACAGAAGTTAATATGCTCCATCTCTGTACCTCTCATCAGGACATTTTATGCAGCGTTGCATAATTCATGTGGTTTCAGTGTCCTGCATGTACAATCAGGGTTTACGGGTTCTGCACCCTTAACAGCACCTTCTCACTGCAGAATTGTAGAGACACAGCTAGCTTAGCCTTCAACACAGACTGGGCTCAAATGAGGATTCACATACCTGCAGTAGCATAGAATTTATTATAATACAACAGTCTTGTATACATCTATGTATAAGGGTAACAAAAATCTACTTTTGTAATGCTGCATGCCAATGAGTATAGGAACCTAAGCATAGAACAATGAGAGGAAATAATGAGGGTAAAATTAAAAAAGACACTGCCTTTATGTTATGTTGTCATATGTTTTTACTATAGCTTGGATAAGAAAGGACTAAATGAGCAAACCAAAAACAACCATGAACACATGTTCACTATTATTACAGGTGTACTTTTGCCTTACCTTGAGCATGCCATGCAGCTCCCGCCTCTGCTGGTCCAGGCGGTGGTGGGCGTGCCTCCACCTCTCCTGAATGTCCATCAGCTCTGTCTGAAGGGTGGACTCGGCCCTGGCGTCAGCTGACTGCAGCAGGCTCCTGCCGGCCTCCACTGTCAGAATGTAGCCTCCATGCTGCCTCTGCAGCACTCGCTCCCTCAGCTGGAGGAGCAGAGACAGGGACAGTGGGCAGAGGGTGTACAGGTTTACTACGGGAGTCTAAGGTTGGAAAAGGGTGTGTTTATTATTTATTAGTAGGAGCTTTAGATTTGCTTACGGCAATTAAGTGTTAAATTAAAATAGGATGTTTGAAGAGCTACAAGAAGTGGTTTTGAAAATATTTAACTGTGCATTATTTAAATGAACTCAGAGGCCTCTTCCAACTTTTTAAACAAGCTTTATGAGAAGATAATTAGTTTAGGGCAACGTGGGAGTGTCAGTGACTGAACCCATTTCCAACCTCATGCACCTACTATATACTTTAGCAGAATTGTGCCTTATAGAGATAATAAAGAATAAATATTTAGATAAACTAATTTCAAAGAAGATAAGAAATTTGAAGAAGGTGCTGAGTGAAGGACCGTAAAAGCTCCTCCATAGTGTTGTAACCTACCTGTACCTGATCTAACAGGTTTCTGGCCTGCTGCAGGGAGACTGGTTCTCCTGGCTGATGTACATCTGGATCACGGGTCACTTCTTGAAGCCACTGTAGCAGTTTCTCTGCCATTTCCCGGTAGTTCTGCCACTGGCGGACCAAACTATCAATTATGCCCCTTCGCTGCTGTGCCCGCCTCACTACACCCTGCCACTGATTGCTTAGCAAGGCCAGCTTTACACTGAAGTCATCTCTGTTAGGGGGACAGGAGCGGGAATAGCATGTATCCTCCTCATTTTCATTAGAGAGGTAAAATTGTTATATACTGTAGATTGTGTGTGTCTGTTTACCTGTCATCCACTTGTCCCTGGTCCAACATATGATGGCCATCATTGATGATGGAGTAGAGAATCTGTTGCCTGCTGAACATCTCTGCCTGGAACAACTGTACGCAAATATAAATATATTAATAACAACACTGTACATACAAAAAATGCTGTCTTAGTACATTTGCACTTTTAATGCTTCTCTGACCTCATGGTCTCGCTGCTGCTCCAGCAGACTCTGGTAGTTTCCTGAGATCTCAGCAGCCAGCTTTTGTTCAGTCTGAGACAGGAAGTCCATCCACGCCTCACACTTCTGGAGGAAACTCTGCTGCTGGAGCAACACTGCCTGCAGTTTACTAAAGAGGGACAGAGGAAAGTTGTTTGGAACATAAACGTTTCAAATATGTCATTGTGTAGTTATACAATAAAAAAGAGAATGAATGCTATTTCTTATATTTATTTAAACAAGGGACACTTGAAGGTTTCAGGCACCTGAACCTCTCAGTGAGGTGAGCAGAGTGAGTGGTCCACGCTCTATTGAGACTTTGCAGCTGTTTAACATCTCTGTCACTGACGGGCAGTCTGTACACCAACTCGTTAACACGTTCCAGGTCTGGAGACAAACTGCTCAGCTTCAACAGGTGAACCTGGAAAGACATTATTACATGTCTTCAGTAGGACAGTCTAAGGTACGAACATGCTTTGGCCATCAAATTAAAGTAAATCTAATGAATTTAATTACGCTTTTGGTCGTCATTTATTACATGATTAATTTAAGCAGAATTTTTGGTGTAAAGCATCACATGTTGAAACGCAGATAATACATCAATAACCTAGACAGCAACGTTTTTCATACCTTCAGTTTTTCCATGCGTGTCTGGACCACAGTGAGCTCTGGAGAGCCGACTGGGTCACACTCCTTCAGCACTTCCTCAGCCTCCTCAGCCTTACGGATCAGTATGTCCAACTGCTCTCTAAAACCCTCACAGGCCTGAGATCCAGACTACAAATCATCACACAGACACAGTGAATATACAGAAGTGAAGGCTTACTGTATTCATATATTGGGGTTTTATATAGAAAACAGTGATGTGAATATAATTCAGCCCATGCCCACCAATCCCTTCTTTCCTACCTGCAGTACTTTCTGCTGCCTGTGTAGGGCATGCTCCAGTGTTGCTAGGCGATGTGTGAGTGACAGGTGGTCAGACTGTAGGGCTGCCAAGGAGGAGGCAGCCACTTGGCTCTTCAGCTGTTCCCCTAAAGCCTGCAGCTGCTGGAGGGACTGCTGCAATGAGGTCTGGTCACAAAGGCACGCCTGTAACAGTAATGTCATCAGAGGTTAGGAACAGAATTACTGAATACTTTGAGAATTTAGAAAAAGTCATGGTTTTTACATGTACACTTATGGCACAGGGAAGACAGGACTGCATTTTTAATGCTAAAGTCAATGGAAGACAAAGAAAGATTTCTCAAACACTTAGTTTCTAGCAACAGTTTGCATCAGTGATCCTCAGTCAAAATAGGTCTGCTTACAGTATTAGGACAGTGACTCTAGACATCGCCCAACATGGCCCTAAAAGCACAGCACGACACCGGGGGGGACCCCTGTAGGGTAAATCAGGGGCCCTTCTTTCAATTTGCACCCTCCTTTTCAAAGGGCTTTTGCCAGATTGTGCTGTGAATCAACATTCAAGCAGACAAAAGGGCAGGGTGCAATTTGGTATTCTGCAGTGGGGATAGAGGCTTTGTGAATCCTCATAGTGAGGCTGACAAGCCGTTTCGGAGCTTATTCACAAACCATAAAGAAGGCTGAGGGTAAGTTCCAACACCTGAAAAAACGTTCATATATAGTCATATACTGGAATACTGTGTTACACTGTCCCATCTCTACCCACATTGCAGTCCATTATCCAAGCACAGCTCTCTTCTTCTGTGATCTCCCTGTCGATGGCACTCTTTAACAGGCGATCAGAACGTTCTTCCTGTTTCTGAACTGCTGACACACACTGGCCACACAATGACCTGTAGTGTTGCCACAACCCAAGCAGGGCTTTACTGCTCCTCAGCTGCTCTGAGATCTGCTCTAGTAGACTGTTCCACCTATAACAGAGGAGGAGAAACATATCGTTACACATTGACCTGACCTCAGAAGTTGCTGCAATTTCATTTGAAGTCACTCAGGGATTTTTGTTATCCCTACCTAATGTTGACGTCCCGGAGGGCTGTGTTAAGTGTTTCAGCCACAGATGGGTGGCACTCTGTCAGAAGCTGGTGTGTTACAGAGCCAAACTTCCTCAGGCTGCTCTCCTGTTTATCCATCTCCTCCTGAAGGTTCTTAAAAACACAGACCAAAAATAAACTTTATTTCATCTTCAATGTTTTTTGTCTGTCAACACATTCTATTTATTACCTCAAGCGTGTCTTTTGAACAATGTGTAGATGTTCCTTCCTAAGTTTTTTCAGGGTGTGTCACTCTGCACATATCTACATTCCTCACCTCCAGACTCTCCACCTGCTGCTGTACTGCCTCTAGAGACCCATTAAGGAGGCGTAGCCTGGACACGGAGTACCTCCCTTCCATCAGGTAACCATTAATTTCCTCTGAAGCTCGCCGGTACAGCGTCCACTGCTCCAGCACCAACCGCAGGCTTACCTTCATTTGACTTATCTGATAGGAAGGATGGGAGACAAAACTTATAAATGGTTTAAAGCACAATGGGAAAATGTACACTATGACGGTAAAGGATTCAAGAAGCTCACCATGTTGTCCAAATGAGCCCAGGATTGGTTCAGTCTTTTGAGGGTCTCCTTGACAACAGAACAGGCTGCTCCTCTCTTATCCTGGATGAGAGTGTTTCCTCGTTCTTCTGCTTTCTCTAGATCCTTCTCTTTTTCCTTCACTAAGTCCTCCAACTCCTGCAACAAACAAATAATTGTTTTTATTGTCATAATTATAGACATAATAAAAATTAAATTGTGTGTGGCATGCTTAGAAGTGCTGTATAGTATACAATATGTGTACCTGACAGTCTTTAAGTGCATTCTGCACCGATGCTACATCCTCTATCCTGTGTCTCTTCTTCAGTTTCTCCTCCTGTAGATTGAGCCAGGTTTTCAAGGCCTGAACTCCATTTTCATGCTCCAACCAACCTTCCAAAAGTCCTTCCAAAAGCTGAATCTAAAATTTAAACAGAATTCAGAACAGACTTAAAAAGAATAATTCGGACATTTTCAACCTTATCTCTACCTATCTGGGTTAGGGATATGGTGTGAAAAAAAGCCTGCAGTTCTTTCCAATGTTCTCTGTGTCTCTGGGTTTCAGCCGGTTGCAGACGCAAAATTGGCTCTACTTCTACAGAGTGCTGGATCAGATTTAGTAGCTGGGCACGCACTGCTGTTCACAAACTTCCTTGTCCTCTTCTCTTGTATTGCAAACGGGCTATGTTTCCATTAGCAAGAGGAAGTTATGAACAAGATCCTTTTACGGTGTATATTTTACAATGTTTTGACTGACTAATGGATATTCAACCATATTCTGTCAAAGAGGCAGAGGAAGGCTGCAGCAAGGATGCAGGGAGCGTCCGGAACCTGAGCTGCAGAGAGCCTTTGCTTAAATTCCCCTTTGATGACAACAGAAACGGAATCATTCTGCTGCAATGAATGTCAGTGTGGGCAGTTTTTGCTGGATACAGTCGCAGATGACAGCTCTTACTGGGCTGTATGTGCATTACCATGTGTTTACTTGAACAGGATTGTGGAGTGTGTTGATGAGTTAACAGGTAAATAATCTAGTCTCGGTTTAGTCAAATGGACAAACTTGAATTCAGAAGGTTTACGGTTGTTTTTTTCTGTTTAGGTGTACAAATATTTCCTTTCTTTACATTTTATGAGTTTATGCAACGCATCCAGGTGCATGTAGCCACAGTTGCCATTGATCTGCGAGAGGAGAATTCACTTTCTCAATCAATATAGCACACACTGGGGAATTTATTTCTTCAAGAGACTACGTACACTATCAGTACTGATTGGAAATCCACATTAAGCTATAACTAAGAAACAACAAACTAAAAATAAAATGTATTAGGGTATTATACTGTGTAATATACTACACAGTGACTGAAACATTACCTTTTCAGCAATGAGCCCCTGTAGTATCTGCCACCGTCTGTTCATAGCTCCCAGCTTCTCAGCAAAGTCTGTTTTGTCACTGCGCTTTCCCTCCACATCCTGACTGCTGATCTGCAGCACTGACTGGTTGACAAAGTCCACAGTCAACTGCTTACAGGTCAGATCAATGCGGAAACCCTGTAAAATACAAATGAAACATGATGTGAAAGAGGAAAATAGAGAAAAGTCATGTAATAGATAACATGTTTTTGCAGCATGACCAGAATAATACAACTATTGAACTCTTTGGGTGTTAACAGATAACAGTTTTCTACCTTATACTTCTGCAAGAAGTCCTGGACAATCTCTGAGCCTACAGCTCCCATGATTTTGTCCTGGTCCTCCTTTATGATGTTCTCCATGAGAGAAATCCAGCTCATCAGCTCTGTGATGGCATGCCGGGATGCCAGTTTCTCCATTTGCAACTAATGGATGAAAGCAGAGGGGTTACAATGTTACAAAAAGCCAACATACAGTATAATCGAGTATTGACAACACCTCTTGGGAAGACAAATTGTGTGAGAGTTGACAACCATTAGTGTAACAACTGCTGTTCTCAGACCTGGTGTAGCTTCTCTTGTACTACAGGAATACGAGTCAACAGCTCAGCCCACTGAGTGTCGATTTGGCCGAGCGCCGTCCTGAGACCAGCTGTATCTACTCGTTTCAATCGCAGAAGCTGGTTGCCTGTACTCAGCACAGATGAGCGCAAAGACGACTTAGCATCCACCTCTTTGGAAAACTCCTATCAGTAACAAAAATTACAGTGAGAAAAGTTGGAATCTAATTGTGTATTCATTAATAATATATATGTTATTATTAAGTGGTTGGCACATTTTTGCTGCTCGTGTTATAACAAAACTAACCAGGAAGGCATAGAGGTGGTCTCTGACGGTCTCTAGCTCCTGAGGCACTGTCACTGACTGGGTCGTCCAGAACTCTAGCTGGTTCAGAGCTGACTGTAACCAGTGGCTCAACTCTGCTGACTCTCTCTGGTATCTGAAATGTATATACAGGACACAATATGATACTTTATTTCTGCCAACTTCTAAAAGATTAAATGGATATTTCTTTCTGTATTCAGAACACAAACAGGATGGCTGACTCACACTGCTACATTATTGATATGGGATTTATTTAGGCACACTGGCAAACAAAACAAAATCAGACTATTGTTAGACCCTGACCTGCTCCAGTGTTTCTGCGTGGAATCGAGGCGGTGTAGCTCCTTGTTGACCTTGGTGGTGGAGGAGAGCCAATGTTCTCCCAGTTGGGTGAGTTGGTTCTCCAAGTCAGAACATCCAACAGACAGAAGAAGTCTCTTGCCCTCCTCCAGGACTTGGTAGAGCTGAGGCTGATGCTCCGTCAGACTGGCCTTTAGACGCTAAAGGACAGATGAAGAACTGATGAATTACAAATTCAGTATTCTAACAAGCATGCTTGACTACAACTTTTAGAGAAAGTAAGATTACATTGTGATACTGCATGCATGCATTTATTTGTAAATCTATGTGTGTCCTGTCTTTACAAAGTTTCTTACCTGGAAGAGGCCGATCCTTTCAACAAGTCTTTCCTCTGTCTCTTCTACCAGGCCTACAGTGGGGATGCTACACTCCACAGCCTCCAGCTGTCTACACAGAGCCTGGTAGTCTTCTACAAGCCTGCTCCATGACTGTCACAGGAAGGGAGAAAGAAGAGAATGGCTAAGTTACTGTATTCTACATGTTCCTAATTATCATTCTATTAATCAATCATTCCCACCTCTAGTATGCCCTCCAGCTCCACTCCCCTCCTATGGGCCTGTTTGAGCACACTGTGGGCTAAAGCCATGGTTTCCTCAAGGGCCTGGTTTTCCCTCTGCGCAATCAGACCAGACACTTTACTGTAGAACGTCTGGGTAAGGATCATATGGCATTCCAGACCCTGGAAAAACTCCTGTATGAGGAAGAAATAGATGAAAGACACTGTTAGAAAAAGATAATTTCTAAATGAATAACAATTATACTACAATTTAGTGAAACACTACCCCCTTTTAGCACCCTCCTTACCTTGTGTTTGTCCAGTAACATCTGAACCTCTATGACAGAAGCCACAGTCATCTTCTGATCGGCAGCCATCTTGTCCTGGGCGGTGTCCACCAGGTCTGTGAGGTCATGAAGTGCAGCTTCATACTGAGCCTTGAGAGACAAGCCGTGGTTCAGGCTGCTACGCCTGGAGCCCACCATCAGCACCAGCTCCTCATAGGCATCCTGCAAAAAAACATTAACATGTCAGTCATAAAATCTTATAGTGTCCTGAAACAGTGTAAGATAAAAATATATGAGAGAATTTGATATTACTTGTAGTTTGAGAAGTTCCTGGTTGAAGACCTGGTCAGACTGGAGTCCCTCTGCTCTGGTCTTTAGCTCAGTCACTCTCTGCTCAAACTCTCTCAGACTGTCCTCCACCTCTGATAATGTCTACAAAAGAGCCAACTCATTTAATGAAAATGTCTTCTCAAAAGCTTCTGCCAATTCACTGTATCTGTAGGATTTCTGTATTTTGTATCTTTTGTTCTTCTCTTATCAAGTATCATACCTCTATCTGTTTGGATACAGGTCTATCCATAGTTACAGCCATCTTCTGTAGCAACAGGTGTTTATTTTCACTGAGAGCTGTGAACAGCATCCTCAGTTCATTCTGGCAATCAGAAACAATGTTCACACTAAGTAAGGCAGCTTGCTAAAAAGATACTTCACAAGTTTAATCAAAATCAGAATGATAGTTTGACACTCGTGCCATTGTACCTGGAAGGTTGAGTGTTCCTGCAGCCGGTCCCTTATGGAGTAACAGTGTTGGTCCAGGGTGGAGTCCAGCAGCCCCATCCTCTCCTGCAGGCCCTCTAGTGTGTCCTCCATCAAGGCTTGCTCTTCTCCTCCACACAGTCGGGACGCTCCTCCAACCAGATGGTCTCTGCACTGGTTTACCTCCCTGATCATCGCTTTCAGATGTTTATTCAGACCCTGAAAAGAAGAGCTGAGGTCAGTAACATAGGGAGTACACTTATTCCGGTAATTTTTATTTGTGTTGTTCATTTAAGTCAACATATTGTGGCTATAACATCATCTGTTAGCAGTACAAAACAATACAGTAGTGTCTTTATTACCTCTAGATTTGTAAGTTGTGTCTCTGAATCTTCAGACAGCAGCACAGGACCAGAGAGCAGCTGATTCTCAGCAGCATCCAACCAGGAGGAGGCTGCTGAAACTGCAGCATACAGTTCCTGCTGGACTGTTGTCTCTCCTAAAGACGCTACCATTCTGCTGTCACCACCTGCCGTCTGTGAGGAAGAACAAAGAATATTTACTCAGTACTTTACAAGCTGTAAGAAAGTTGTTGTTCTTTATTAAAGAAAGAGAAGCCATTCCCACTGGGTAAAAATTCGAGCTTCACCTCATGGGTAATTCTTTCCAGATTCTGACTGCAGCCTTCAAACAAAGCTCTGGGAGAACAAGAGTCTTGACTGGCAAACACACCTCTAAACACCACACTGGGGCTGGACAGACGGGACCGGTGGAGGACCTATGCACGCAAGTGTGATAAATGAGACAAAAGAGACATATAAAGGTCAGAATGGTAGCATACGTAACAATGAAGGGGTGAAATTAAATGACAGAATAGAAAAGTACCAAGAATGCAATCAGTTTTAAGTAATGAGCTTAAGACAACACAAAACATAGTTCAAAGTAAACACAAAACATTCATTAAAAAAAACTTCACACTCCATGATCTATGCCATGTGTACCGGGCTAAGCTGGTCCTGTTCCAGGGAGTTGAGGGAGAGCTGCAGCTTCGTGCTCTGATCTTTATTCAGGTTTTCCCAGCGCTGTCTAATCTGGTCCAAAAGAGACAAGGTCTCAGACTCCAGCAACACTCCTCCTGGGATGGACACCTCACTGTGGAGGGAAGAGGTGTGAGTCGTCAAAATAGACATATCTGGTTCCTGGAGTGTTATTTTACTATAGTTATTAAATGTTTGCACAGCCTTTTTTCAAATATACGCATACAAATTTATAAAATCACACCAAACTTCAAATCACAAAAGCTTCTCATTACAGAATGAACATGTGACAGAGAAATGTTAGTCCATTCGGTGCATGGAATAACTAATTAAGTATGAGAAGAATAGAGAGGCAAGAAAAAGTACCTGTCCCCATTGGGTGTGGTCTGTTGGCTGAGCAACTCCTCTCCAACACTGGCTACAGACTGGAGCAGCCTCCTCTGTTCGGCTACTTGCTTTTGCAGCTCCTAGGAGGTCAACATATAGCATTTAGGCCATAAAATGTAGCAGTTAAATCAGATTTAAATAAACAATCCACTAAACTTATTCTACTGTGCTATTGTATGGGGTTAAGCATCCCAGTCAACAGTGAAACCCATCATATCATTATACAAACTGAAAATAATTGATCAGAAACCGCTGTTTGATTGTACAGAAATACAAGCTTTTAAATTTGTATAGCTTTATTCTCTTTTCTTAAACTGACTTTTAAATGCACAAATAATCTAGCTCCAGCCGTAGTCTGTCCTTTTGTGACAAAAACAAATACAAGGAGAGTGGCCACTATGGGAGCAGTGGGTGGCAGCTGCATAGCAGAGGGGCGCAAAACCACTTTCGACCAGTCAAGTCTTTTGGTGATAGGGACCCATTTTTGGAATGATTTACCAACTGAAATAAAAACACAAACCGAACTGAAAACATTTAATAGAAAGGCGAAACACTGGCTGAAAGAAAACCAAACATGTAGCCACTGAGTCAGGTCCATAAATGCAGGAGCAGGTGCACGTACACACACACATGCACACACTCTGTTGTCCCTGTTGTAATGTATTGTCTTTGCTAGATGCTTGGTTGTTGGTGCATGGCTGCCAAGGTTCACCCTGCGGGGCGGGGTCTGGGTATGGGAGCTAAACATGTAGCAGTCCAGGCCCCTCACTATCGGGGTGGGTATACATAGGTGCGAGAAAGTTCAGCTACTTACCCTCTGTCGAAGAAGGTTGTCGTGGTGTTGTTGTGTGCGTGTAGATCTGGCCTGGGATAGCCAATCCTGGACATTAGGACTCTGGGACAGAGATGAGTCTGGCTCACTGTCCTCCTGCTCCTGCAATGAACCCTGGGAGAAAGAAAGAGGGACCTCAACACTTAACTTTATGCTCAGAATATTTTAACATAAGAGAAAAGGACAGAAAAAAATATTTACTTTCCGAGTAAGGGGTAAAAGGTTTGTAAGTTTTTGAAGAACAGAAATGGGAATACATGACCTGCTCCCATAGCAGTGACAGTTTATATACTGTATATATACATACAGTATTTAAACACACAGTATTTAAACATCTACTTCATGAAGTCAATTTCACTTAACTGATCTCTACCTGAGATGTCAACTCTTCTAGAATACCAATAATTCTACAATAAATTGTACTAAGCCCTATATTTAAAAAAGTCCTAAATTAAAAAATATATACTGTATTTATAAATATATGTACACATCAAATCAGATTCAAATTGATATTGCGGTCAGTATTTTAATAAATATACTATATAGTAGACAAATAAGCTGTTGTCCTATGTGTTGTGAATTTGTTAATGAATGAATTTCATTATTTACTAAAAAGGCCAGAAACAAGGGAGAATTACTTTCTGTGAAAAGTAAGAGATTTGTGAAGAAATTGTAGTTGTTTTTCCAAAGGGGACAAAACCAAAATGTTATGTCATCAGAAACACACCTTATGCAGTACATTTAGTGTTAGCATGTGATGAGGTAGCAACCTTTTGTCTGTTGTTTGAGGCCCAGTGGGAGACAGACAGGCTCTTGTTTTTCCAAAGTGGAAAACAGTGGACTTTTATGAAGGAGCATGACACAACCTTTAGTATTTGCACAATACTACCATTGATACTGGTACACAGTGTCACATAATGCAGCACAATACAACAAAAGTGACACAGAGGTATGGAGGAAGGAAAAGCTACCGCAATGGAAAAATGTGTGGGAATGCGGAAGGGAAGGGAACTGAAGTTGTGGAACAGGAGAGGACTAGACCACACGTGACCTCTGATCTCACCTGTATGCCAATTTGTTTGTCCTGTAGCATCTGCTGCAGCTCCATCAGGCTGTCTTTGAGGGAGTGCAGTTTGAAGGTGAGTTGCTCCGCCTCTCCCTTGGTTTCGGCTCGACCCTCCAACAGCAAGCTTTCGCTGTGGACGGACAGCTCTGACAGATACGACACCTTCTGCTCAATCTCAAACAGCATGTTCTGGAAAGGCAAGAACAGCAGTTGATAAATACAAACTACCAGCTAAAATGTTAAAGTACCATACTCCTTACTGTTTACAGTAACTTGGCTAAAGAGTCACCCATATGGAAAAACAATTAAAATCTTCCTTGTCTAGTTACTTGGAATATTATTTCAGCACTAAGATGTGTAATCACACAATGTGTTCTGCAAACAAATAAAAGAGCTTTTAAATTACTGGCTTGTGACCCAATGAAGTAAAGCAACGTTTACTTGTGACCCTTTATTACTAGTTGCGACCAGTAAAACCAAAATGTGATGTTTTTCACTATATTATTTTTAGATTCAATTCAATTCAATTTTATTTATATAGTGCCAAATCACAACAATAGTTATCTCACAGCACTTTTCATAAAAGAGCAGGTCTAGACCATACTCTGTGATGTTATTTACAGAAACCCAACAAGATGCCCAATAAGGTAAAATTGTGCAGTAATTCCAGTGGTTTAGAGGCTTCCATTAAACTTAATGACTGGAACTTTTAGTTGTGCGTAGCATGCAGCATCTTTCACTCATTGTTTCTGCCTCTTCTTACCTCACACTTATTAAGATCAACTTATTTTCTCATTATTATTTTTTCAAGCCTACTCTGTTTCCCTTTAAATCCTTTTCAACATATCCCTCTCAGTTCCCTCTTATATTTTTTAACAAGAGAAACAACAGAAAAATAGATCCTCTTTTACATGTCTAGGCTGTGTGTAAAAAGTGGTACAACTGCATGGGGGGATACAACCTTAATCTCCCTCTTTCACACAAGAATACAAGGGCCCTCGACAGAGATGGGAGGTAATTCTCCACAGAGAATCTTTCCCAAACAATGCAGAGTGCTGCCATATAACTCTTTTCTGTGGAACTTTTCTCAACACTTTCTTACCACAAAAAGAGCCTCTTTGTGGTATTCTAACTCAAATTCCTCTCTTTTGGTTAGGAATCAAATAGCTTTAGGAAAACTTTTAATGTTTTGCTTTGACTAAAACAGCTACAAGAAAAGGTGGAGTTTGGTATGTAGGTAAATAAAATGTGTAGCACAAAGTTTAGACTCAACAAAGTATTTTGATTAAGCACTGACCCGTGAGAGGCTGTGCTTAAGTGGTTTTGAGCTGCTTACAGTGTGGTACTTCTCTTGTAGTGTGTAAGTGTTTGATTGAACAGAATGTGGTTGTTTAGTGTTAATTCACAACAGCTAACAGTAAAAATAACTAGTAAATATGAAACTATCCGAAAGCATTAACCTGAAAAATCCTCTTTTTCCCACTCCTTGATTTTTACTGCTAATTTCTTGTCTGAGTTGCTCCATAGCAATTTTTTTCTCTCTTGCAACTTTTCCTCACTTCATCTCTCTAACCTCATATGCTCATTCTCACATCTTGCCCTCTCCATTGGATCAGCACTGTAATAATCTATAATGCAGACAGTTTTTACCCTGTGGAGAAGAGGATCCCCATGGGCCGGACCTTTAGACCTGAGCTCCACAGGGGCCATATCTGAGCTATAATCAGCTTACTGTCTCCCAGCTGCTACAAACCCACCCACTTTAAACACTGATTCCCTTTGCCTGAATAACAGAACTAACATTATTACTGCTGCACAGCCAATTATGGTGAATGCTAAGATGAATGTATAAATATGTAATTATATCAGTTTATGTATTGAAGAATTCAAATTATATGCTTCCCAAAAAACCTGTCAAAACAGCACTTTTTTTTTAATGCAGTGGCAGACCATAACTAATTTAAAATTAACACTTTGGTGCAACATCAGTCAAGGTACATACACGTAAATGCCTTTGTCAGTGACAGAACTGTCCGTCTGTAAGATAGGCATGCCAATGAAATGCAGTATCACTGATGTAGAAAGGCTTTTGGATGACACTGCACAAGTTAAACACTTCCACTACAATTATTTTATAACAACACATGGTTGTGGATCAGTGATCACTGCTACAATTTAGCCATGGATGCTAATTACCGCACAGATAAAGGTTAAGTTACTGTAGAAACAGGATGAGTGGGGAAACAACACTTAGGCTGGAGGAAGAAAGTTTGAGGACAATTGATCAGAGGATCAGAACCTGATCCTAATCACATGTCCTTATATAAGTGTCTAAAAATATGTGTCAATTCATTAGACAATAAAGTGACCTTAGACAATAGAGGGCTCCCATTCTGCTCTGTTTTTAAATGGTCCCATATTCAGTATAGAATCTGTACATTTCTTTTGGTTTTTAAGGATCAACTGAACTTATGCCTGACTAAAATAGTAATATCAATAAAATACAGCGGAAAGAAATTCCAGAAAAGGCACTATTTCTGGAACAGTGATGCAGCCAGATACTTCACTTTAGCCTTTGACATCTCCCTTTTGATAAAACAGTAGCATACAGACGGTGCCTAGGGCAGTGGTATTCTAAAGTTTTCCTCGATTGCAAAAGTAGAGGAAAAGTTCAGCACATATCAAGAGAGCAGCAAGATGCACACCATCTACTGTGGGCAACATGGTCATCCTTGGGAATCCTAATAAACTAACCTCAGAATCTTTCAGTGCTCATTCAACCAGTCAGTCCAACCTTATATGAAAGCAAAAATGTCATTCTCACCTGACAGTCGATCAGTTGCTCCTCCATGTCCAAATCCTCGTTTTGGGGCTGAAGGGCTGAGCTTAGAGTTGCACGAGTGCTGAGCAACCAATGGTCGAGCTCCTCGGCCTCACTGTGGTAACGCTGCAGAGCCTGTTCCTGACGCTGCTCTTCTAGCTGTTCACTTAGTTTCTCCTGTAGTGGTCAACGTGACAGACACGTTAGATTCCACCGAGGAGACAGTTCTAACACTATATTAAAAGGTCAGTGTGAACAAGAATGAAAGTATGAAAATTTGGGAAATTTAAATTAATTTCATCTGCCCACCTCCAGCAGCTGCCGTTTCCCAGAAGCCTTCATTCGAATGGTGGCCATTCTCTCTTCCAGCACAGTGAGAGTAGACTGGAGAGCCAGTTGGTCACCAGGTTCCCCATCGCTGTCTGCCAGCTCCTCAGAGAAGCACGTCTGTAACTCACCAATCTCATCCTGCAGCATGAGAATCTCATCCATCAGAGCCTGGACAGAGATAAAAGAAGTGTGAGAAGTGAAATAAAGAGAATTGTCTGAAAAAAAGATGGTGTGAGACAGCAGTAAAAGAAAGTTTGTCCACAGTGCCTGACAGTACAATTACAAAAAGGAGCTGGATCGGCCATTGCTGTGAAGTTGGCATAGCAACATAGAACAGTGCTATGCAGTCTGTGCAATCATTGCACGGACTAGTGTGTTAATCAACCCCTTAATCATTTACTGTTTTCTCAGAGAAGGCTTGTCTTTTGTCAGCTTTGTGTTTTACTAAATTTAAACTTATCTGTACTACTACTTCACTCCTCCTCTCTCTTTCTTTATGACTTCCCCAATATCTCCAGACCGCTCTGTCCGCCCCTTTCTCTCACCTGGTGTGCAGCCATCTGGCTCTCTGGGCTCTTGTTAGGTTCCAGGCCTTCATTAAGCACTGCCTCGATGGACTCCATCTTAGTGGAAATGGACTGGAGGGACTCCTGATAGTGTTGCTGTCGCTCCAGAGCCTCATACAGACTCTTCTGCTTCTCGCTGATCTGTAGGAGAAGAGAGAGAAGGAGTGGAGAGCAAAAGAAATAAATGAATGATGGCAAAGTCAAGATGGCAACTGGAGAGGAAAAGTTGGGGGAAAGCATTGTTCCATCATTTGTCTTAAGATTTGCTGTTTCAGCTATAGCAGTTCAAGTTTCAGTCCTAAATTTTGTATTAGTTACTAAAGATACAATGCTCTCTGATTTTGTGATGTGATTGTCATAACTGTTCAAATAGTATCCCAAATCCTAAAACTTCACCCCTATACAACTGTGAATTGTGCAGAGTTCACAGTAAGCCAGAAGGATTTATTAAATTAAAATCTATCTCTATAACTGTTTTTAGGGGCCAAGTCATACCAAATAGATTTGTCGAACAACATTTATATCTGCAGTATTTTGGAACATAGGTTTTTTCGTGTGAATTAATTAAGTGTATTGTAGCGGATGACGTGACATACCACATTCTTGAGTGTTTCCCAGGATCTCTGCAGGTCATCCAGGTTAGCAGCACTGGTCTCCATAGACGGGTCGTACAGCTCCTGGAGGGGGGCTCGGCTTAAGGCCCCTCGACTCTGTGGCACAACAGCAAAGTGAGTCCAGGTCTAACTAGTGTGTAAAAGTGATGGATAATATATGGTTGAACAGGGTGTGCTGGTTCTGATATGTCCATATGTCCTCACACATACTGTCAACAATGAATTTGAATTCTCACATTTGGAGGAAATATGCCCACATCTTCTGTACATACAGTATTATTGGAAATACAGAGGGGCAACCATTTCAGGCTAGTTAAACTCTCTCCCATGATACTTTCAGTTGGTAACTTTCCAACTGCCTAATATGTTTTAGTCTTCTTTGAACAGGCTCACATGACAAGCTAAAAACTATTCTGCTTCACTGCTGTATCATTTTACAATAAGTCATAAATTAGAAAATTACACATTACTCATTCTCATCTCAGCAAAAAAAGCAAGAAGCAAACAAATTTTCTTCAGCAAAAATAAATCTGCAAACATAATGCTGATAAACGGGGAAAGCAGGGACAGTACAGCAAAACTCCAGCTGTTTCAAACATCCATTGTTTTGACAGTGGTGATGATGGGGTAATTGTTTGGTGGTAGGAATCAGGTGGTGACAATGGGATGGTGCTCATTAAGATAGAGATTTTTTGCTGCACAGGTTAAGGTGGTGGTTTCATATGATGTAAGACTGAGAATTTGAGATGTAAAATGTAAAACAGATGGTGGTAGTATGGAAGCTGGGCAGGTCAGGTAATGCTGGAGGGCTCTAGAGGTAACTACAGTGGGGTTTGCAGTACCTGGTTAAGAAGAGCATCAGCGTTAGTCCCTCGGGGAGGGAGAGCGGCAGGCAGGGGGAGAGGAGACCTCGCTGTTGGTGCCCTCCTCCCCTGACTCCTCCGTAACAGGGGAGAGGAGTGTGTGGCAGCGACCGGCTGTCATCTGACCACACATACACCCCACACATCAAACACGCACATCAAAAGAAGCAGGTGGAGGAAACGGGAAGGAGACCAAAAAGAAAACGCCCAGATCAAAGGAGTGAGTAGACAGAGAGAGAAAAATTAAGAGAGACAAGAAGAGAGAGCATAAAAATTAATGAAGGAGTGCAGGTTAGGTAGATTGCAATGAGCACACTGCTGATTAATAAGACAGTGAGTAATCAAATAACACTGACAGGAGTCAAGTAAGATCAGATTACCGCTATAGACATCAGACACTATAATGCTTTTGCCATTGCACAGCATTTAAGAGACATAATTTATTGTAGCATTGCTCTTTGCTAGCTAATGGACAAACACTGGATTCTACTGGCAATGAATGAGCCATTGAGCTTTTTACAGGATACATAAGGGTAAAGGAATGGCCATTACCAGGAAGTTGAAAATCACACATCCAGTCAGTACACACGTGTGCTCAAGCCAAGCACATACTCATACATACTGTGGAGTTTCAGAACCATAGTAATTTCCTTTCCAGTACACTTCCCTTGTAGGTGGCACACAGACAATATCAATATCACAACGTGTACGTTTTAATGTTTTATTAGATAATAAATGTATTTTTACCAAGATTATTTCAAAATATTTAAGCACTAGAAACTACACTCATGCAGTATGATGCATAAGCACAATTAAACATGACATTACAGTTATGTTAAGTACAGTTAAGTCAAACAACACCACATAAACTGCAAGAGAGAAAGAATTCCTGAGAAACCCAGAGGAATATAAAGGCCCAAACTTAAACAAAGCATAGCTAAAGCATTGCATAATTAACTGAGACTGGACTAATGAATACAGCAACAGAAGCAGCAGCAGCAGCAGTCCTACTAGTAGTACAGTTGTCTGTGTGTCTGCATGCTTCAGTGGAGAGGCAGAGCAAAAATGTGAGCCAAGCCCTACTGGGCTGCTTTTTGGCAGTTAATGCAGAATTTGGCTGACTGTCTCAGAATCTTGTTGTTATATTAGGAGGACTTTTTCCCGGGCTTTATGATGCAATGCAATGCAACAAAGAGCATCAGAAAACCAGCATGCAAGGGAATCTCAGTGGTTTTACATAGTGAGATTAGTTAGGACCTGAGCAGTACTGGTAACAATGACACAGTACTAAATATGTTGAACAATAACAAATCAAGGATATCAGCAGTCCTAGCAACCCATGTAGTCCATACACACACTTTTAATGCTCTGTACACACACACACACACACACACACACACACACACACATATTCACACACACACACACACAGTAATATCCTGTTTCCTGGCCTGCTGAGACCAAACACCACAAACAGCAGTAACAGTGCAAGGAGGCAAAAAAATCTGAATCAGAACGAAACACACAGGAAGGAAGAATGGGTACTAGTGAGGCTGTTTCTTATGTGCGAAGACATTAGAATGAACAAGCAGGCTGAAGATGCCATATCGTAATAGCCGGCAGACAGAATCAGGTTAATACGAAGCAAAGCGAAGTGACACAGCACAATATTGGTGCAGTAATACACAAGAGGAGACAGAAAGAAATAGGAGAAGAGGAACAAGGTAATAATAGAGAGAATAAACCTATTATGGACTTAGACTTAGATTTAGATTTAGACTTTTGGGATGACTTCCGCAAGGAAATTGAAATTGAAATTTCCAGCATCCAAGTTCTTTTATATGGATGCACATGAAGGGTTGCATCCTAATTTAAGATTAAATGTCATCCCAAGGGGGTCCACATTTTGTTAGGTTGGAATTTAATTGCACAGATATAACTTCTCACACTGTTACTGGGAAAATACGAGTACTAGAGTTAAACCTGTAATTGTTACTGTCATCCGCAGACACCCTCTAATTTTGGATAACTTTAAGGTAATTACATGATTGTGAAATGAACTGTAAACACCCTCTAGAAATCCCGACAGGACCCCTGGGGTTCCCTGTTTTCCTCTTTGAGAACCAGTGATCTGGACAGAAAGGGAGAAGGGATAGAAGCTACACATGCAAACATGGGCCAGACAGCCATACAGCGATGCAGTACGTACATGTGTGAGTGCCTGGGTGATTGTGTGTGTCCAAAAAAGGCTTTGAAACTCACCATGACGACAGAGGGGTGTGCTGGAAGCTGTTTGTTTGCGGCACCATTGGTGGTTGCCACAGAACTAGGCAGCTCCTCGTCACTCAGCTCATCCATGCCGTCCGAAAGGCCCTCCACCTCGTTGACCGTCAGCAGCATGGTGGCATGTTTGGCTTTTACTGTCAGCATCTTACACTTGGAGTGGAGCGAGGCGATCTGCTCCTGGTAGCCACGGATCTTCTGGGCTAGCTCCTGTCAAAACATCCCCCCCCCCAAACAGAAAACACCACCACCCCCAGGGTCAGGAGTGTGGTTCAGTCCACAACGGAAGATCAATAGTTCCTGGTTAAATAGGATCCTGAAATAAGGGGATGGTTGAGTGAGTTCAGCGTTGAATCTGGTGCCGGTGTGAGAGGAGTAAGTGGAGTGGACGCATTCTCTTCTCTCCCCAGTCTCTGGCTTTTAGCTTCACAGTGTGTAAGGCTAGGAAGAGAATATCTCTCTGTATCTCTCTGTCTCTCTCTCTCGCTCTCTCTCCTATATCTCTGAGCCAATCAGAACAGCACAGAGGCGGGTGACTCAGAGCACAGTAAAGCCAACAGACAGGATGTTTGGTTGAGAGAGAAACCCTCGCAGAAATAGTTCAAAATCCTCCAGACACTCCCTCTTATACACATACACAAATGGCAAGGGAAAACAGGAAGTGATCTCACTGTATGCACCCCCCCCCCCCCTTCCTCTGCCTGCTGCTTCCCTCCTCCACCAATCCTTGGCACAGATTCCTTTCAACAAAAGAGTCGTAAGGAGAGAGGGAGTGTTTAGGGCAGAAGAAGGACCGAGATATGGTGTCAAATTACAGCTATGGTATGAGCCAGCAGGCTGGGTTTAAGCTCCTCCCCCTCCTCCCACCCCCTCTGTCCCACAGATGGTCAATGCACTGATAATCAGGTCATGTGACAAACTGGGCCAGTGGAGTTGCAGCTATCTGCTCAGCTTAAAGACCAAACTCAGACGTAAAAACAGTGCCAATGCAAGTCACTGTGCAGTACCAGAGAGATTGCAGTAACAAGAAAATATCTCCAAACACATAGGTTTATATATTCCCTGTTAAGTATTGGAAGTAGATAACATCTGCCAGGACCACACAGGGAAAGTTAGAATGTAATAAGAAATGTGTTGGAAATATTTTAACCATTTTTCTGCAGGGTCTTGCCTTTCTCAGTCTGCCACCCCCTCCTTCTTCTCTCTCTCCGCATTGGAGATGAAATACACTTACTCAGCAAAGTAAAACTGTTACAAAAGTACAGGCCTTAACTAACACAGGTAAAAACCTTTCTACACTGCATGCAACAGGAATCTATTCAGATTATATTTCCATGTTCCATCAGATAAAGGAGGAATGTGCGTGAGTTGGGCTTGTAAAGGCACAATACAATATTCTCCCAGAATTGTGGTAGCATTGCTCTGATAACACAATGTTAAATTAGTTGCTAGTTGTTTGCATTTCAAATCAAAACATTAGGAAAAAAATCCCACATAGAGCAAGGACTGCAAATATATATAAATTGCAGAAAAGTGATGTCAAACTAATAATTATGATGCTTTCAGATACAAAACTGGTGCAATGACTAAAGTCTGATTCAGTCTAAGACATACAGTATATTTCCTGCTGCCTCAACTTCTCTTTTTATAATGTTATAGACTTACAAAGTACAGGAAACATATAATGACTCAATCTTCGGTCTTTGATGTTGATGTTGGCCTCATTCAAAAAGTAATTTGTAAACATCAGCATATTATCATCTTTATATGTTAAATGAAGTGCCCTTTGAGGCAAGTGCAAGAGTGTTGTAGGACCTCATTCTGTTATCATGGTTGGTTAGATTTTTGAAGATTTATAAAGTGATGCTCATTTACAGTCAAACTCTAAAAGCTGGTTCTTGTAACAATACGCTGTGCATTACGTAAATAAGACTATTTCAGCGAATAAAGACTAATCTTAAATTGCACTATGAGGCTGTTTTAATGGTACAGTCTAGACGCCTTAGCTTCCATTAAAGGACATCTTCAAGTTACGGCATACAATGATATTTGAAACAATAGTATGCTTCCAACTTTGTGGCAACAGTTTAGGGAAGGCTCTTTCCTGGTTCAACATTACAAGAGAGCCCTGACCTCAACCCCATTCAACACAGTTGGGATGATCTGCAACGCAGAATGAGCCTGAGCTTATCAGCCAGCACCAGTGCCCAAATTCACTAATACTATTCAAGGCTGAATGCTAGAAAATCCCAGCCAGGTTCCAAAATCTTATTAAAAAAGCCGTCTCAGAAGTGTGAGGCTGTTACAGCAGCAAATGAATGTTGATAGTTTTGGGATATGTTAAGAAAATTACATATGGGTGCAATGCTTGGGTGTCCACATACTTATATCTTAATAATAAGCATATGAGAGACAAAGTGTGTGTCTTCTCTGACCTCATGGTGGTGTATTTGAGCTTGAAGTTCCTGTATGTTATTGGTGGAGACGGGCCGGTCCTGAATGATGCGGTGAGCCTCTTCTATTAATCTCTGGAGATTCTTCACTTCCTGTTCATACTGCTCATACTGCACCACAGCCTCCTGGGTCAGAGAAAAACATAAATGATCATCTCACTTGCCCTGTCCTCCAGGGAGGTCAAAGATGAGTGTCACCTGCAAATGTCTTCTGATTGAAATCATTTCTTCCGCTCTCTATGTCACAATACTTTAATGATATTGATTGATTTGTAAACATGCATATCCCAGCGTGACATTTAGAACGGAATATACAAAATATACAAAATTCTAAAAGTTCTAAAAAGTCATCTAAGATCTGCTGATATTGGGGCATTGAGCCATGTTAAACACCTATACTGTTCATTGTGAGCTTCTAAAGTCAGTTTAAGTTAATGTTCACGATAACATTCATAATAATGTGGTTATTGTGATTAGACAGACAGATTAATTGTTTCAAATCTTGGTGTGTTTGGTTAAAATGGCTAAGATGCTTGATATGTTTAACCTCCAGATAGTCACAGAAGGTTACTTGCTTCTTCCTCTAAGGGCTAATCTTCACTACAATGAGCTTAAATGCAAAATCAGTCCAGAACCAAAGGATTGGAGGATAATACTGGTCTGATGGGGGCTCAACAAAAACGGGGACATTCCCGAGATGGCCTGTTGGGACACTGCAGCAGAATTCAAAGCAGCAAGTGGCAAGTCAATGTAGACCTGTATAACTCTTCTGACAACTATGCATGCAAGTTCTACAGTTTAGAATATGACAGGATAATTAGGAACTAATAAACTAAATGTTATACAAACAAACACTTCTCCAGCATTTGCAATATGAGGACTGCCCTCTACCTGCAGGATGTTGCACTGCTGAATAGTGGTGTGCTGCAGTTGGCTGACTTCTTGCTGCAGAGTCTGAGCTGTGCGGCAGATAGGCAAGCTAGCCACTACCTCTTCTGGTAGCCGGAGGGCGCTCTGACACTGCTGTACTGCCGCCACCTGCTGCTTGAAGCCCTCCATTTCCACCAACAGACGCTTAAGAAGGATTGAAGGGTTGTTAGAGAGTAAAGAGGAATTATTGGGTGTGTGATTAAGCAATGCTGTGTTGAGACTAGTTTATTTTAAGTTACTCTGCATGTAGTCAGATGCCGAATGTTTGGGGATGTCATATTGCATCTGTTGGTATGCACTGTGTGTATGTGCAGTTTTCTCTCTATGTTTAAATTCTGATTGTAAACAAAGCATTTTAAATGTGTATGCACCTGTCTCTGTGTGAGCTGCTCTCTGAGGCTGAGCCTGTTGAGGTCTGGGGAGGCAAGTGTGATCTGGATCTGGTCTACAGCAGCATGGAGGATCTTCACCTCTGCCTCCAAACGCAACATGTCCTAAAGAGAGACGCAGACAAATAAAACAAAAAGCTAATACTGTTTGTATCATATACATATATATTGTAGATTCTTTACACAGGAGGTAAAAAATGGATTTTCTAAAATTATTATTGCTGCTGCTTGCAGTAATAGTTATTCAAATAACACTAGTCAATGTAGGCTTCTCTTTAATACAAAACTCTTCATTTGCAATTTCGCACTGAACAAGATGTATTTCATGTAAAAGGAAATTGAATAACCAGTCACTACAAATTAAGGTTGTACTATGTCTACACTCTAGACCGAAAAATCATCCAAACTCACTGAAGGAATTGTAAACACATTTCAAAGCACACAATGTTATTAGCAACAATCAGCAACAGACTATCATCTGGATACCAGCTGTTTGGCAGTCAGGTTGGTATACCAGATTACTGCTGCACAGGGTAAAACAGTGCATTCCATTATGATGGTGTAATACTGGATGAATGACCACAAGGGGGCACTGTTTGGTTGTAGCTCTGGGGTATTTAACTCACTCTATTTGATGTGCACCAAAATGTCTGTAGTAAAGAAATTAAATTAGATACATTTCTGAATGAAGATAGTTAGACCAGAGTGGCCTTAAACAATTAAGAGGTGATGATTTTTTGATGTCTGATTCCTGTAATGCTTGCCTGGAAGTGAAACTCATTTGAAACTCACCTTTGCTGCATCCTGCAAACCCTGGAGGCGAGTCTTGGCAGTTTGCTGCAGCTCCTCTGTGCGTCTGCTGAGGTGTTTCACCTGCTGGATCCACCCCTCCGTCTGCAAAACCTCCCCCAGCTGCCCCTCCCCTCTCCCCCATGGCCTCCAAGTCACCATGGAGACCCCGACACTCCCGCAGCAATGCCTGTCACCATAGGAACATAAATTACAAATCAAAAAGAGGAGCCTTTTTTGTTGTGCAATTATACTAATTAAGGCCAGCCAACACACTGTACAGTACATGACATTTGTGAAGTGTGTGAATCTAATTAGCTGTTAATTTGTGGGATGCCTTTAGATTTAGAAGGTTAATGTAGGAAATATTAATATTTATTTTTGTGGGAAAATAAATATAAAATGTATCAGAACCCAATTTTATTTTGGAACAATTTTCAGACATCCTAAAGTCATTCCCACTCCCTGCTGTGTGACTCATTAAGTCTCACCTGGTGTGCTCGGATTTGCTCCTGCAACTGGGACGCAGAGCCCCAGATGATACTACCAGTGACCAGAGTTTCTGCCTTCTCTGTCCAGCCCAAAATGAACGCCTTCATACCCCGATATTCCTCCACCTGTCTCTCTGCCTGCTCACAAGAGAAAGACCAAGACATAACTCTCAAACAGAATATTGAATATTGGCCACTGAATTCTGACACATATTTGGTGTTTGTTCATGCAAACAATATAGGGAACTTGTCTTTAGGGAGGACTACATGACATGCTGAACTGACTGGACATCTCACCTTCTTCAGTCTGTTGGCTCTGTCCTGGACCTGCTGCGTGGTGTGCCGCTGCACCTCTGTCAGTTTGGCCACAGCATCGCCCAGCTGCTTACACAGCAGAGGGTTCTGCTCCCCAAACTCCTGCACGGCTACTCCTAACTCTGCCAAAGAGCGACCACAGCATTCACACTCTTCACAAAGAGCCTGAAAGAGAGGAGAGTAGAGTAAGAAGGTGAGACAATAAGGGAGGAGAGAAGAGGAGGTGAAGTTAAGTTGAGACAGAAGAACGAGGAAAGTTTAAATTTGTGTTAAAACTAAAAACTGTTATGTTTATGTTTGTACGATAAATATGAATCTACAGCTAGCTGCAGGTGACCTTAGCATAAAGACTGGAAACAGAGGGAAACAGCTAGTCCGGCTTTGTCCGAAGGAAAGAAAATCTGCCTACCAGCGCCTTTAAAGCTCCCTAATTTAACACATTGTATCTTTTTGTTTAATTAGTACAAAAAAACAAAGTGTATAGATGATTAATTAGTGAGCGTCAGAGGTGCTGGTAGGCAGAATAGTTCAAGAAATGACAAACTATTCCTTTAGCAACACACACTCCAAGGCTCTTGGGTATACAGATGGGCAGAAGGGTGAGGGAAGAAAAAAAGTTGGGGAAACAAGAAGGAGAACAGGAGGGAAGGGGTTCCCATCTGGGATGCTCCTCTCAGAAGTAGGTCATTATTAAAGGCAGAATTCAGTTCATGCCATTCCAACTTTCAAACACTCATTAACCTTAACATCTGCAAAATGAATAGCCAATTTAACAGGGGTTAATTGCTTGTTAATTAGTCAATCTGTCTGGTTGATTACTTTGGTCTCTTCTTTGGCCTCCTCCAGGTCGGCACCCTTGTCTTCCAATTTCAGAGCAATGGTCTTCAGCTTTGCTTCAATGTCCTGGAGTCTGACGCTAAAGTCCTCTTTCACATCTCTGGTCTGCTGCACCTCCCTTTCTCTCGCCTGGACCTAAAGCAAATGGCAGAAATACAAACATTTCACTATACTGTAAAAAAAACTAAGTCTTTTAATAGTGCTAAATAGTTATTGATATTTCAGCATGCACTCTCTGGAAACACCAAGAGCCCTGCAGCAAAGAACTATTACAAGTGAGTGCCAGCTATACAATGGTACATACTGTCATACGGTCACTGTTTAAATTTTTTGTTCAGTAAGAACATAAATACATGCAATAGTATCATCAACACAATAAACACCCATTTGACAGCCCTAATAAGTTAATGAAACTACGACATTTAATAAAATGAAAAACTATAGCCAAGGGAGGTCACCTGGTCTTCAGCTGAGCCCAGAGCCAGAGCCACCTCAGCCAGCTGCATGCTGAGCTCAGAGGGCAGACCAGCCTGGAGGTCCTGGTACTTGGACTGCTGCAACTCTGTCATGCGCTCAACACTTTGACGTCTGCTGATGACCTCACCATGTGCAGTCTAGAATACAAATAACATCACATGACAGTCTATAAATCATAGTCTTTTCTGTTATGACATGATACTGTATTTATGTCTAAACATTCCAGATAAGTTTTGTACCTAGTTGATGTCAGTACTTAAATTGTAACGTGTGTGTGTGTGTGTGTGTGTGAGTACATACTATGGTGGCCTACCTCTAGTTCTTGCAGCAGTGAATCCAGATCTGCAGTGGGACTCAGCAGTAAACCACGAGTATCTTGGATCCAGCCCTTGACCAAGCCCAGCTCCTTCTCAACCTCCTCTCTCTCCCTCAACTCCTGCTGTACCTGAGCCCTGCTGGCTCTTACCCGCAATACCAGGCTGGACAAGACACAGCAGTAAAAAAAAAAATCAATCTAAATGGAATATTCCTTTTATTTGTTGGTCCCTGCTCTTACAAAATATGTAACTTGCATGAAAAATAGAGTACAAAAAACACATCACTGGATCACTCACCTGTCATATTGTTCCTGCATGCTTCTGATCATTTGTAGGCAAGGAGTCTCTTCATGTCCATTCCCTGACTTTTTCTCCATTGCCTCCACCTCCTCTCCTCTGAGGCTGCGAGTTTGTTGCCCCAGCAGGGCGAGGATGGACTGCTCCCGCTCCACCTCCAGGCTGAAGGAGTCATGGTACTCCAGGAGGCTCTGAAGCGCCGCCCTGGTGGCAGCCTTCTCAACTGTGCTGTCTGGGACACGACTGTGGAGGTCTTGGGACACAGAGCGCACCTTCTCCATCTGAGGGAAATTTATGTGCAAAGATTCAGGTTCAGTTGATGTAACAGATTTAGGGTTAATAATTTATTGTTAGCTGTTTACAAGCTGGTAAACATGAATAAACCCTATTGAATTGAAAGTACAAAAAAAAAAATCAGCTTTGGAAATGCTTTATGAGGAAGGAAACACATTCAACATGTTAGTAACCTGTAGACCTTAATGCTATACTAAATATGTTTGGTGGGTCACACTGAAAATAAACTTACCCTTTGTATGTTTACTAAAAAATGCCACAGAGCACCTTTAAGTTTGACTCTAGCATCTAGCATTTAATTTAAAGATGTCAAAGACATCTATTAAAGTGATCTTTTTTTTCTTCTTTTTATTGGACCCCAGGAAGATTAGCTCATCCCACTTTGGTGACAGCTAATGGAGATCCTACAATAAACAATCTACCACATTGTGTTCACAGGCCCTTTGTTTCTGAGGACCAGAGAGACAATTTGAAAGAATAGATTTCATGAATTAAGCTGTGAAAAGTCAAATAAAAGCCACATTTTAGCATAATCGCGGGCATTGAGAGCATTTAGGACTGGGACACAAAATTCTAAAAGAGCTGCAAGATGATTAAAGGGATAAAAGAAGAAATGATTTCTTTTTGGATACTGAATACTGGAAATACTGAATATTTCAACCTCTTAAGGCCTCTCTTTGAAATCCTTGAAATAAAACAATCTGGGAAGAAAAAAATTGCCCGTGACCCTATGACATTAATTAATTTCACAAAATAGGCTTTCAAATCTTTATCTACAGTACAGTATTCCCTTTGGCAGTCAAAGGCAGAGACAAGAGTCTAGAGATTAAAGTGCAGGGAATTACATCATGTCCAGTTGAACAAAGATACCATAGAGAACTGATGGACAACAGGAAATGTGTCACATACCATATAAGGAAGTGACCAGTGTTCCCTTACAGTTTGACCTAATTCCCTTTTCAGGAGCAGTGCTTTGTAGGAATTCTTGAGAGCTGAAAACGTTCACACTTGAAATAGGTCGAAAAGCGGGAAAACCCTTCATGACAGTGTTTTGGCAAGAGGTAAGAACTGGCCTGAAGCCTGGAGTTACAGCACAGCACACCAACTGGTATTAAGTTGTTGCTGCGTTTGATCTAAATCTGTAGAAGCAAGAATAATTTTCTGAACTTGTGTGTTTGGCAACTGTAAATGTCATTTGAGTATAAACATTTTCTGTGTACTGTAGGTATGCTGATGGTTAGTTGGTTAGATGATTAGTTATACACTGAACACACTAACAGTATGCAGTCAAGCATGCAGAGCATACACTCACACAGGGAGCAATGTACAGTTTGTACTAACAACAAATGTACAGTATCTTCTCTCACCTTGTCCGTGAAGTTCCTCCACTCCCTTGCAGTTTCCTCCAATGCCCTCTCCTGGGCTCGAGCCACACTGCGTAGTCTGGTCCACCGCTGCCACAGTGATGACACAGAGTGGCTGGTAACAGCTTTGCTGGACTCAGAGATGATCTGCTCTAAAGCTGTTGCATTCTCTTTCAAAGCATTTAGAGGCAGCTCTAGCAGGTCGACATGAGCCACCAGAGACTACAGCCAAAGATGACAACACATAAACACAAGTCATTTCATAAATGCGGTCTTTTGAAGCATGTCTACTATGGGAAACTAAAATTCTCTCCTAAAAGAAACAACTTTACAGACACAAAAATTGCACAAATACACCATTGTTTAAATATTAACGTGCATCTGCTGCTATGACAAGAACACATGTAATACCAATGCCACATATGACACAGCACATGTAAGTTTGACAGTTTCTATAAACATCAGATAATCTTTACTACAGTATCTCTGTTTTATGAGTGGAATAAAGTGTCCCACCTTGTATCTCTGACACTTTTCCTCTGCCTGCTGGATACTAATGGCTTTAGCTGTAGTGAACATGGCCATCTTGCCCTCTGCATCATTCATCTGTTCAACTAGTGTCTCTTTCTCATGTTGGAAGGAGGTCCATAGAGCTGCACATCTGAGAAAATTATGCAAATTACAAACTACTATTGAGGGAGATTTATAATTCAATTATGTATCATATGGACTGCACATGCCAGCTGTTTATACATACTGTATTTTACATGACTGCCCATTAATCCTTATACACACCTCTGTTGCATCTCTCTGTAAGCACCCAGCTGCTGTTTGCCTTCTGTGTTTCTTAGTAGCATTGCCTCAATTTTTTCTCTCAGTTCACCCATTGCTTTTGCTTCTATAAAATCCTCCAGCAGAGCGTCCAAAGTCCTTAGCTCCTCTAAACCAACTGTGAAGTTCTTTTCCTGGGCTGAAATGTCTTCCAGGTCCAACACCCAATCTGTCTGGTTCTCAAGATCCATCCCTGAGCTGGCCGTCTGGAGGAAAGCTGCAGTACAGTCCAGACATTTCTGCATGGACTGCAGAGATAAGTGATGCCTCTGGACCAGGTTAAATGCTTGATCCACAGCCAGCTACAATATGCAGAAGGTAATTTCATTTACTTTTTGCTTCTTTTTATATGATTTTTTGTCACACAAATTAAGTTAGAAATGCATTCATAAAGCATTACAACAAACATGGTCTTGTCAGCAAAAGTACAATTTTGTCTGTAGATGTGTAGAAATGTTCTGTTCCAGAACTTTACTTAACTTTTAGTTTTAACCATAGTAATATGGAATTCAAGTTTTTAAACAGACAAGAAAACTCTCCTCAGCAAGGAATGGAGTGAATGATATTTATACGTTTTCTCTGTAAAATGTCGCTGATTAGAAAATGCTCTGCTTTGTCATAACTTTTACTTATCATTCATTATGGGATATTTAAACACATTCAATCTCCACAATAGTTATACATTAAGTTCAGTACTATTAAAACTTCATGGAATCTCTTAAACTGTCTTTTAAATATTTCAGCTTCCCTTAGCCTATTAATATTGATAGTATAGGCAAACAGGAAATAGATAATATTCAGTAGGTTCAAGCCATGAATGATGGATCCGATTCCTGATGAGTTTAGGATATGAACTTGGCTGAGGCAGTAATTAATCAGAGTTGTATCACTTCGTAAGGAATAGAAAAGGTCCTTATGATTATAATTTCTGAATAAGTTATACACATACCTGCTTTTTGCTAATTCCTTGTTGAACCTTAGCGCCCAGCTTTCCCAGCTCCTGTAGTTTCTCTTCTATGTGGGTGTGACTATGAGTCTTTTCCTTCTCTCTGCTACCTAAGGCATCTCCCATCTTTAATCTACTTTTTACTTCCTCTTCTACAATCTTCAGTTTGCACATTTCCTCATAAACGCTCTCAATTCTGATCCCTGAAAGAGTCAAAGGCTCCTCCAATTTGTCCTTGATAGTCTTCAACCATTCCAACAGTTTCTCAGTCTCTTTTGTGAAATCTTCACTTTTTGTGACCTTTGTTTCACTTTCACCAATAAAACATTTCACTTCACACCGTAAAGACTGCAATGATTCAAGCTGCAGTGTAGTTTTCTGAAAGGCAGCGGGGTCAAACTTCAGACCAAGGCCTTTAGTTTGTTGGTTACATTCTTCAGCCTGAAAGCTCACACAATCCAGACGTTCAAGCAGCAAATAAAGACTTGTAATTTTATCCATGGCACCTAGTTCGGTGTCTGACTTAAGTCTGACAAGCTTCTCTTTCACAGATTTAAACTCTGAGTCCAACTTTATGGATATTCTGTTGTGTTCAACTAGTGGTTTAAAGCAATCATCTAAGTGTTGAATTTTCTGATCATTCATCCTTTTCAGTGTGTTGTGCAGACTGACTAGCTGCAGTGTCTCTTCAACTCTGTATTGCTGACCCCGACTGAGGAACCCCTCATTTTTCCCATGAAGTTCTCTCACAGCGGGGCTAATATGGAATAAACTTTCATTGATATTTTTGTATTCATTGATTAGATGAATGACAAGTTCCTCCTCTTTAATACTGATAGTCTGCTTCTCCAGATTGTCAAACTGCTCCTGTAGCTCCTCCAGTGCATTACGAGTGATATCAAAGAAAGTGCTGAATTCTTTTTGCTCTAAGATTATTTGTTGGACTCTGTCTTTCTTCTCTTTGGCTAGAGCAAGGATGGCATTATACTGCTGAGGCAGGGCATTGAGCCTTTCATCTAGGTAGCAATGATCAATCTCGTTCAGAGTAGGGAGGATCTCCTGGCCTATTCTTTGGACAATAAGAAGCAGGTTCTCATACTCTGAAGCTTGTTCTAGTACATTCTGAAAGTTAGACAGCTGTGTTTGCAACTCTGAGCTATCGTCAGTGTTGCTTAAATTGATTTCAGGGAAGGTGATGGCATCTGCTCGTCTCAACCAGTGGCAAGTCTTATCCAGGTCAACCTGGAAGTATTTCCTGGAAGTTAAGGCTTTCTCTAAGTCTGTGAGACGCTGGGTGGTCCTCTGGATGGCGGTTTCAAACTCTGCCTGCAGCTTCTCAAGTCTCACCAGGGTTTCTGCTCTCTCTTTGTCAGTGGCATCTCTTTCTATCTCTCGCCCTTGTACCCAGAGTGATGCCAGCTCTCTCTGGTATGCTTGTAAACCACTTTGGACACTCCGACAAGCAGCAACCTGTTTGGTTAGGTCCTCAGGGAGAAGTGCTATGTGGTCATCTATCAAAGCCCTCCTCTCCTGTTGCTGTACCCAAGACAGTGCTCTCCCCAGGCCTTGAAGAAACTGTGTCCTCTCTGTGAAGGCCTAGACAGGAAGAATTAAAGATTTAATTATTTATAAAGTTTTACCAGCTTGAAAAAGATGTAGCATATTTTTGTTTTCACCAGACTAACAGGTCAGAAAAAAAGTTACGACATAATTAAAATTCTACTTGCATCAATTACAAAAACCCAGCTGTTTACCTTACTAAGGTACTTCCTCCTTTGGGCCACCCGAGCCCCCAGAGCTTCCACCTCAGTCTGGGCTTGTTCAACAAGCTCCTGTAGGAATCTTTTCTCACTCAGCCCCAGTCTGGAAGCCACAGCCTGGGCCTCACTCACTGCCTGGCCCAGCAGCTGCTGACGGGCCTCCAGTTCTACACACACACTTAGGTGATCAAACAGGAAACTCTGAGCCAGATCGGGGGGTGGGCTGGTTTTCAGCACAGAGGTAAAAGCAGGCCGTTGCTCCTCCACCCACTCCCGGGCATCCCTCAGTTGGGTTTCAACCCGGGCAAGATCCTCTAGGGTTTGTGCAGAGTCCTGGATCTTCTGTTGAATCAGGGTTTCAAGCTGAGCCCAGCGCTGCTCCAAATGACCAACCTAGTGAAAGGCAGAACACTGTATAAAACTGGACCCACTACTTATATTCTACATTATCACTTATCAAGTTTCCATCGTAAGAAGCAGCTGAAGAACTACAAGAATGGAGCTCCACCTGTTGCTTGATCAGCTCCTTGTCTAGCAGGCTAAGTCGAGGCAGGGTAGCTTGCCTCTGGTCTCTGAGTTCTTCTAGAGTTGCTTTCTGCTCTTCTAGGTCACTGGAAAGCTTTCTCAGAGCCTCTAGATGCTCACTTGTACTCTCTGTGTCAGCCCTAGGTACAAAGAGATGGGTTGAGGAACAGTCTATAAAATAGTATATATATATACTATATAGTTATATATAATTATAAAGATACAGTAGTTGTATTGGTTGAGATAAAGAGATAGCAATGATTGTAACACAAAAGGAAATATGTATGTATATATAGTAAATACTGTGTGTATATATAGCCTTGTCAATAAACAAATATATGTTAAAATAATGTACAAGGTGTTTAAAATTATACACAAAAATGAAACATCACATCCACCAACATCCACGGAACAGCTTGATACCTGGCAAGGTAGTCCCATTCCCTTGATACTTGGTGGAAGAGTTCCTCCACAGCAACAACACTCTCATGGTACTCCCCACTTCGCTGCATGTCCTCCCCCCGCTGAGACTCCAGTTCTTCTGCCCGCTGGCCCAGGTCCATCCAGCTTCTACTCAGTCTCCTTATCTCTTCCAGGACAGGAGAGACCTGTCCATCTGTCAGCCTACCAACCGCTTCTTTCAAATGGTTTACCCCAGACTGTCTGTCCCTAATCTGCTGAAGGAATTCCTGTAGGAAAGATAATGGAATTTTCACAGTCACACTGAACTTGAGTTTGATTACTTTATTCATCTAGAAGCTTGCCTAGACAATGACATACACACATTTTACAACAATACAGTGTTGTTGTAGAATAAACTTGTAAAACAAAAAAAATCATTGATCATCAGCATACAAACCAAACACAGACCTGTGCCTTGTCCAACTGATTCTGTGCAATCTTGGGCTCCAGCTCTGCAGGTCTCCTGATGAGGTTCTGAAGTTGCTGCTCTGTCTCTCTCAGCTGGACCTCCAGATCTGCCTTCTGCTCCTCAATGTCCCTCCAGCTGTCTGCCACCTCCTCACAAAGCAGCATTCGCTCCTCAATCTAGACACAAAAACACAATGAATCAATGACCAAGTATTTTGTCAAACAAAAAATTTATTGTTTTTTAATTCACAGGTTTGTTAAAGCTAACTGACCTGCAGCTTGACCTGCTGGATAGCTGTTGCTGTCCCCCTGACCCTCAGCTCAGACAGGTCACATGTTGAGCACACAAGCTGGAGGTAAGTGCTGGCCTGTTCCTGGCGAGCCCGCTCCTGCTTCACCTGCCAAAAAACAGAGTTTGTTATTGATCCTATGGTTTTATTGACTGTAGGACAATCTGCAAACTACATGTATTTTGCCCACATTTTGTCCCCCATCTAAACACATGCAATCGAGCTAACTGTCCGAGATATTTGCAACATGACAGCCATGTATGTGATTACTATTAAGTCAGTGTTCATAATTTCGGAGGGAACTGGCTTACTGACCTGCTGTAGCGCCTCCTCCAGGCTGAGAGGAGGATGTGGAGGAGGCTCGGGTTCCTCTGAGACAGAAGTCAACCATGTCTGACACTGCAGCAGTGTGTCTTGAAGACTTACATGTCTCTGTAATTCATGGTCAAGACTCTGATACACCTGTAAGACATGGACAGATATATTTCAGTGCTATATGTCTGGACTGAACAGTCAAACTTCCATATACTGTAGTAAAACCCTTCAGAAAATCAAACCAAAACTAGAAACTAAAGGGAAGAAAAAATGTTTTCTAAAAACAGCAAAACACACAAATATAAAGTGAAGCTGTAGGTAAAGACTACTAGACAACTGCATAGCTTTTGAAGACATTATAGCATGGCCAAACACAGACATATTAACAGATAAACCTTGAATAAGTAGGCAGTTACGCAGTGTTGTATTTAACAGGTGTTGAATGTGGAGGCGTCTATGCCTTCCAGGGGAGAGCGAAATAGCAAGGTCTGATTGACAGTGTTAATATGAGAGCCTGAAACAGGGAAAAAAGGGGGGCATGTATTGGCAAACCGCCAAGTGTATTTGGCTAAGGCTAGAAGGTTGGCATGGTGGCAAGTGGCAGGCAGGATATTAGAGCAGTGTTGTGCTGGGACACAGTTGGCAGCCATTGTAACACTGGAGGCACAGTTGTAGAGAAGCCAGCAGCGTAGTGGTAAAGTGTGGCTGGATCACACAATGCCAGATTGGATGTGCGAGTGCTGGTGGAGGTGGTGTCTTGGGAGGTGAGCTATGATGACAGAGTAAAGGCTGCCAAAATGACAGAGTGGGCCTGGATTAGAGGGCTCGCAAGATCTACTGAATAGTGGTGTGTGACCATTTTTGGCTCAGGCATGAAAAAGTAGAGTTGACAGGGGATATGCAGAGATTAATATGGGAAGATTGAGTTAGTGATTTTGGCTGTTGGTGGGGTCTGTCTGCGTATGGCGGCTGTTGAGCTCCACTTTGGCAGCCGTAATTGGTGGTGCCCTCTACACTGGCAGTGAAGGGCTGCCTTGAGAGATGGGCTTAAGTGTCAGAATGGGTTAGGATTAAGTGGATGCCTAGGCTGTTGGAATATTATTGCACTGAAATAGAATGTGTGTGTGTGCATGCATGTGTGGTCACGTCTATGGATACATGTGCAAATGTTCGTGCATCCAATGCATTATAAATGCCTAAGAACCGTTTTACTACTTTAAATACAGAACACATCTCAGCTTCCCATCACTCCCTCGTCAACCTCTTCTGTGTCCCCTCCCTCCCGCTTTCCATCTCCTCCTCCTCCTCCTCACTCACTCTCTGTGCTGTGCTACAGATGGCAGAGTAGCTGTCTCTGGTGCCTTGCTGGTGAGCCTGGACCTGCTGTCTTAGCCTGCTCTGCACACGGTCACTGCAGCCTTGTACCAGGTGGTCTCCTTGCTCCTTCAGGCCTGCCAAGCGATCTTCAAAGCCCGCTACTTCCTCCATGATGGCCTGTGGAGGACAAAGTAACAAAGTAGGATCATGTTAGAAAGAGTCTCCAGTGGAGACGTATTACAGAATGAGTCTGTTTACTTGTCAATCACACAGGAGGTCAGAGCAGACTGATACCATACAGAGAAGGTCTCATGGTCTTAGAAAGGCTTTGATGGATGGATGACTTTGAAAGACGAGTGAAAGAAGAAGAGAATTTGCAGAGCACAGTAGCTTTGTAATTTAGGACTAAGCCCCTTTGGCTAACTAAAAACAAAGTCTGTTATAGATCTGGACTGAAACTACTGACAAACCATTTTTGACTGAATCATCAATATTTTTAATTTACATTATTAATCATTAATTAATACAATACAATACAGTCCAAATAAATTTATCTGAATAAGCAGAAGAAATTAAATTAATAAACTGAAATCAAACGTTGCTTACAAGAAATATCATTATGGATTAAACTGTTATGTTACCCAACAATTATTTTCTACAAATGTATTGTGTCACACTTTTGCTATATTAAGTTATTCATTTTAGTCCATGTTGTGTACAGTCATGTAAAACTATGCTACAACTCTGGTCATCAGGTACACAGACATTAACAGGAAGTAGTTAATGGAAAATGATTTAAGTAAGCGGCAGACCTAATAATGATATATTGTATTATTTAAGGTCATATAGCAATGTTGATTGAGCAAAACAAAAGATGTTGAATCTCAAAAAAGAAGTTAAATCTTTAGCAATTTTGTTACAACATGCAGTTACGGAAACATACACACCTCCAACAGATCTAGATCTAAGAAGTGTTGATTTATTACTATTACACCAACAATTAGGTAACACTTTAAGTCTGAAGTTTCCTAGTAGCTGTAAGTGAGCACTTTTGCTCTCTAATCAAGGCTCATTGTTTGAGCTCTATCATATGCTACAAACTCTGCAAACAAAAGCAAAAAATCAAGAGATGTAATTGGTCACCTTGTGCCTGGACAGCTGTTGAGTGGCTGCCTCCAGGCTGCCACCCACACTAGGATCAGGAGTCACCATCCTGCTGGACATCTGGAGCAGCCAGCGCTCAACTTCCTGGAGCTCATTGTGATAAGCTTCCTGTTCCTTCACCTGGCCTTCCAGATTCTCCACATGAGCCTGGACCACATTCATTCCAAAATGTGAAAACGCACGCACGCACACACACAAATTATACTGATTACAAACAGCATATGCAACAAACCATTACAACCACCATCCTGAAACAGAGTTACATGCACTTTATCTGTGTTTGCTTCAATTCATCTGCAAAGTATCCTGCATATAAAGAGCATTTCCTTTTTCCTCTCTGTACACCATTACTACTGTTGGCTGAGTACAGGTTCTCACCATGGCAGTACGACAGAGTTCGGTGTAGTCCCTTTGCATTCTGCTCATTTTGTCTCTGATGGAGGGATAGTGGACGGAAGCTAGCAGGGCCTCTCCTTTCTCCACCACTGACTTGATGGATCCATCATGGGACTGAACCATCTGCAACAGAGCCTGGGGACACAGACAGACCACATGTATATTTAATAATGTCTAATATAGAGTAAAGACCATCCTTAGTACATGCAAATATGTTTTGTTGACTTACTATTGTTGCATTACATCATTGCTCAATATTAAATGATTACACAAGTGCTTTCTTTTATTTTCTTAGCTAAATTACGATTAATAGATTCTATTACACTGTCAATCATTTTCCAAAGCACATAACCATACAAAACAATGGTATAGTCAGGAAAATGGTCAGCAGTTATGGAAAGTACAGTATATTCAATTTTGGAGTTACGTGGTCCATAAAGCTAAAAATATTCAAGGTCTTGCTGCCATTTGGACCCACCAGTGCAAATGTACATATAATACTCGTGATTTTAATTTATATACAGTTTGACTGAGAAATTACATAGTTGCTGCTATACCTTATACTTAGCCAGCAGTGCTCTCCGTTGGTACAGTTCAGCCTTGGGCTCCACAGGGGAGCTGAGCAAAGCCCTGGTCTCCACCAGCCACTGGACCTGAGCCTTATATCGGTCCTCGAATTCCTTCGCTAGAAGTAACGCCCGCTGTAGAAAGCTGTGCTCCTGCCTCAGCCCACCTGCGAGCTCCTCCAGCTGGGCAAGACGAGCCTCTACCTCCCCTCCTAAACTCTCAGCTCCGGCCTCATTCAGGAAGCCTGCTGCCTGCTCTGCTCGCTCCCTCAGTGATTTCAGGAAACTGTGACCATGTTGGAGCTCAGACTGGAGAGTCTGGGTGAAAGAGTGAGCAGAAATACAACTCAGCATGGCTGCTGCTATAGTGTTATTCCCATTACTATATACAAAATAGCCTTTAACCAGGGCATTTTACATACGGGTGAGTTAAAGAATAAATACTGCTTCTCTGTTCTAGTGTACCATAAATGTAGCATACAGTATATGCTCTAGGATTACGAAATCATACTATTATAGTTTCCATGATTGAGGTTAACATTCAAACACACTATCATTGATTTCTTTGTTTTTCACCTCCAGTGTCCCCAGTCACCCAGACCAGCCTGGCAGTGTGTTTGAAAGGCTTTGAACCCACCAGATAAGCTGACACCTGCATGGTGAGATGTAGAGAAGACTTGGAGGTCATGTTGTGGAGAAACCACAGTCAATAATATGAAAGGAGGACCAAATTATAAGGACCCTTAACGGGCAGCAGTAGCTGCGGTTGTTTCCAGGGCAACCACACACACACACACACACACACACACAGACAGACACACACCTTCACGCAATGGGACGCCATCTAGCTTTCATCGTCAGTCTATTATTGCTTAAGTAAAGAGTAGCTTCACATTGCAATAACCCCAGACCTCCGGCTACTGCAGCTGATAATATAATATAACAAGATCTGTGTCTGTACACACACGTCCATGTTTGCTGCTTACTGTAATATGGAGCTTATGGCATGTTCATCATTCCAGTCAGAATGCCGATGTCCCTGCCTTAGGCCTTAATAGGAGACATCTCATTTCCATATAATTCTGTGTGGATTACATGTGAGGTAAAACATGGAGGTCTGCAGTAATTGCCATTTACAGTAGATTTAATTCCATGTGACTCATTATCTTCACTTCATATCAAATAATCTTCTCTCATTTCACCTGACAATGAGTATCCTTCTTAGCAACACTTCTGGTTGTCCACATGTTGAATTAAAGATGATGATTGCAAGATTGTGTTCACTTTTTGTTCCACAGAATCTGGTGAACATTATATATAAGGTCCTGAACGCAGTGAGCCAAAACTGTAAAATAATTATTTTTTGTTCAAGTGCTATTTGTAGCTGTTTGTTTAAACATGGACCTGTTTACTTTTACCTTTTGGAGAGAAACCCTGACTGTGTGCATCATAAAGCAACAGGGAAAAAAACGTTAAACATTTATGAAATGCCAGTGAAATCAAAATTATGGAAGAGGAAGGTGGCGAGGGGGGTTAATTAGGACAAGGAGAAAGCCTTTTCCCTTTTTTGCATTTTGCACTGTATACAATATTTGTAGGAGCCAGTGATTGAAGGGTGCTTATTTTTTTTTATTATATTTTGGAGCACTCTAAGGGAAAACTACTGTATAAACAAAAAATATACAACTAATATCTTTTTTTTACAGAAATAAAAAGATACACTGGATAGGGACAGTCAGGGAAAATATAAAATGTGAGGATTTTAGTTATTTAAATACACAAAACTACCTAAATTGTCCAATTCAAGGGGACTAATGATGCCTTTCTGAAAAAAATGTGTGTGTCTTACCACGGTACAGTATACTTTCCATTTTAGAGCTCTTAATGGCTTTAATTTTACAGTTACAACTCAACTAGGATCAAATGAAGTCAAAATCCAACAATTTTTTTTTTTTCCACAGCTATTGACTACTGGTCTTTGTGTCAATACATAGTCATCACATCTCAGTGAAAGGCCCTGTAGCGCTCATTATGGGAGAGCACTTGTGCATTATCTGCAGTGCTGGAAGGACACGTGGTGACAGCATGTCTTCAGTCCCTATGCAGAGACAAAGCATTGATCCCAGGGATTACTGCAAAGCCCACACCAGATGATGTATTGTAAATGTCTATGTGTGTGTCTGTAAATGCATTTCTGGATATGTCTGTGAGGAAGACAAAGAGAGATGAGATGTAGTGATACATAAAGAAAGGCAGTGTAAAGAATGTGTGAAATCACAGAGGATTCATGGGTTTGAGTTTGCTGCAGCTTGTTAGTACTTTGGATTGGTTTGTGTGTGTGTGTGTGTGTTTATGTGTGTGTGTGTGTGTGTGAAGCGGTAAGGGCAGTGCATCAATTACAGTGTCTGTGCCAGCAGGCTCCTGACACCGGCGCTTCTTCATCCTCTACTTCACAGTGGGAGGTCTCTCCATGCTACCACACTTCCTCTAAAGCTGCACCCGCTTTGTCTTCATAATGAGCTGATCGATACACATATACTCATGCAATCCTTTACACTTCACACTCGATATGAGCTATGCCAAGCAAACTAGTGGTGATTTTCTTTGTATTGCATTCTTGAGCGGGGCTACTTTTCTCTAAGGCCAATTTGACAAAAAGAGAACAAAGAAAAATTGTTACAATTATGCCACGACAATGAGTTTTTTAAAGCTCTAGCCAAATATATACTGTAAGTACACTGAATGTTTTGTAAGCTTTGTTCATATTTTACTGGCCAAGCATATTGTAGCTGCCAAAAGAAATCTTCACAATTCATGTTACTAACAGGTAACGTATGAGATTGCACAAGGACATTTTTGCTGGCTTGGATATTAAACTCATATAAGTTTGTGCTCAAATTATCCACTACGAACAGGGATCTTGCTTACTCATCAGTTTGCTATGGTAATACCCAATTCCTGTGCTGATTTATTGCAACCTGCTCCGGGAGGTGTATTAAGCGCTGCACTGCACCTTGCATCCAAATGCCTCACTGATAAAGGGAGGTTCAGAACTGTGACTCTGAAACCATTTAAGCCACAAGTACAGTACATATTTATGTAAATCAATACCTCTAGTTTTTTCATCTTCTTCTCCATGGCGACCCGGTCCAGGGGTTCAGAAATGTCAGTTAATGCGGTGAAGCTTTTCTGAGTGGAGCTGAGCCAGTCAGTGAAGGACATGCAAAGGTTCTCAGACTCTACAATGCTCTTTAGCTCCTCCTTAAGCTGCTTGATGGTGTCCTGTAAATGAATGGATGAGAGGTCAGTAGCAAAGTTTAACAAATATACTCACTTTAACTCACTTTAGGTTTTTCACAGGTTTTTGTTGTTGTGGAATGATTGACTGTAAATAAAATATATAAAGAACATCACATTTCAGGCCATGTTTTCCATATGTGTCTGTAGACCACAAGACTGAATAGCTATAGTATATCTGATATTTAATAGAAAGTCAATATATATCGAGATGTTTTATTCTTACTTAGCAGTTAACTAGATATTTAAGCTACCTGACCATATTACCATTATATTTAATTGTATGGTTATATTTAACAGGCGAAGGTTAACAACCCTCACTTAAACTACTGCTGCCATTTTGTTTCAGAGGTTAGAATTGTTGGTAAGACTCTTAAGACTGTATTTGGTCAGGGGAAAATTCAGGAAACATGTATCGTTTTCTTTGAAGCTGTGCCTCAGCTGTCTTACCTTGGCCACCAAGGACCAAAAGCTCTCTTATCAACCATCAAAACAGAAAATATCAGTTTATCCCCTCCTCTTTCATCTGCAGAATGTCAATAGCTTTACTAGAAGGTGAAGAGGGTTTTTATGTTTTTGACACATTATCCACTTGACTGAGATTTTAAGTCAATAGCACCAAGAGGATGGAGAGGGTTTCTTGCAGGTTTGACACATTATTCACTCAACTTGCAAATCCTGTGGCGAGAAGCTCCAATTAGCAGATAGTGCTGAGTGCACACCTTTTCTGACTAGACAGAGGTAACAGCTTCCCACCTCAAGCCCATGTGGCTTCCTCAAGCCCATGTGGCTTCCACTTCACAGAGCATAATTACATGCATCCTTGGTATGAGAGGAATGTCATGTGTCTGCATACATATATACTGGCATGACTGTAAATAGATGCATGTTTGAGTCAATTGTGAGAGGGGAAGGAAGGGGTGTGGATATAACAGAGAAACAAAGTGAGGGAGTGAGGGGGAGACACACTCACACAAGAACTCCTATGTGTTACTGAAGGTGTAAAAATCAATGCAGTGCAAGCAAAGCTTTTTCACTCCTGGTGCAGAGTGTGAGATTGCCTTCTGTAGCGTTTAATTACAGATTTAGCCCCAGTCCAGAGGAGCCCCATTGATTTTCCTTTAGCCCCCCCCAGAGGAGCAGACAAATAGAGAGGCTGGATCTGAGTATACAGAGCATAACTCTCAAAGCTACTTCAATGGGGTGTTACAGAAACAAAGTCCAAACTCTCACTGGAGCAAATTCCATGGTGAGAGATAACCATGTGTGAGAAACCCACTGCAGGCAGAGACCCCAATGGCACTACACACAGCTACACCCTTTATCATTGAGACAGTATAACATAAAAGGAACTAAACCTATACCAAGCTGATTAACGCTTTATGTTTTGTTTATCTTAACTCAGCTTAGTATCTTCCAGGAAAATATTCTGCTGGACAGGAAATTAGGTATTGTATGTATCCAGAATTTTTTTAAAGGGCCCATGACATGGTGCTCTTTGGAAGCTTTTATGTAGGCCTTAGTGGTCCCCTAATACCATATCTGAAGTCTCTTTTCACTTTCCCAAAATCCAGCCTTGGTGCAGAATTACAGCCACTAGACCCAGTCCCACAATGAGCTTTCCTTTTTATGTGCCATTTCTGAGTCTGTAGCTTTGCCCTTTATGACCTCTTAAGGGGCAAGATTCCAGATCGGCCCATGTTAGCATTCATTTTGTCAAAGGCAGAGCAGGATACCGGTTTATACCTATCGCCATTTCTAGCCACTGGGGGACTATAGGCAGGCTGGGGCAACTCATATTAATGTTAAAAAACCTCATAAAGTTAAAATTTCAAGCCATGGGACTTTTAACCGTAATATACAGCCATAGTAAAAAAAAAAAACATTGTTCAGAATGGATACTATAAGGGTTAGGTATAACAGGTCCCAGTGTCTTCTACATGCTGTACTTCTTCAAGAATCTAGGTCATACAACTACTATTAATTTTTGCTAAGTCTTAGTAGTTTTAGAATATCTAAAGAATAACTGGGTTGTTAGCATGGAAGATATGACTGAACAGATAATGCGAACACTGTTATCTAAAGCTCAAACTTCTAAATAGACATTCTTAGGAAACACTTAACTAGCCAAGTGATCTTGGAAAATAGGGAGTATGGACTAAACATCTCGCCAAAATAAAATAAAATGTGGGAATAATTTGAACATGCTGTAAGGCAAATTTCGTTTTAGCCTGTACTATTTTAATGATAAAGTACTTTAACAGATAAAGTAGGTCTTCCCTACACATAAATATATAAAAGAAATGGTTTTTTTTGGACTGATTCTTGTTTGATGTTTTTTTGACAAAACTGATTAAGACAAAAAGTGAAAGCATCTCTGAAACTTAAATAATAATAAATTGAATTTTGTATAGCGCTTTCCCAAGCTCAAAGTAATTATGTAAATCATTTAACAGCAGACAGTGCCTAACCTGTGTGTTTAGCAGCAGGGAATGGTAGCGGGCAGTGAGCTGGGTGGCAGTACCGCTGACATGACTACTGATGTAGGTTTCCTCCAGAACTTGCTGGGCCAGAGAGGAGAGGCCATCAACTTCTCCCTGTCGTGCAATCACTGCCTCAAGGCACCCCTGTTCAAAAGCGGCATAGGAAATGTATCATCAGCATCATGCTAGTGAAATACAGTAAAACATATTCATGATTTAATTGTCAATGATGTTTTTGTTATGAAATACAAGGGTAAACAGGGGTTAAAGGAAAACATCTAAATGCAGGGAAGAAAAATGACTGAGACTGACATCCTGACACTGGCAGGAAGCGTGCTCCAAAGATAGGTGACCATGTAGAGAAATATTCTGTCCCCTGCTACTTTCTTTCAAACGCATGTTGTGAGTGGTGTATGCATAAGTAGGAAAAGCGATGCATTAAAGTGCAAGACCCTAGAATGCCGCATAACTTCTATTTCAGAAGGCAAAATCTTATTATATGCTTGGATATTGTTGTGGCTGTGTTTTGGGTAAGTAAATTAGCAGCTACTTAAGGCCTAAAATTAGCATTGAATAAAGATGCGCTGCTTGTTACAGTATTCCTCTTATCCAAAATATTAAATTAAAGGTGTGGTCTAGAAAAAAGGTGTGCAGAAAATATTCAGGAGAGGATAATATTAATGAGGAAAGAAATAATATTTCAGAACTAGCATGAATGTTTGTTTCAAATAAAGTAACAGTGCATTGCTGTTGGTAATATAGTGTGCTGTCTTCCTTTTGAGATTTCAACCATTATCACCTGCACAAAAAAGAGCACATATCTTATAAAACTTGAAAGCTCTTTCCCTGTTGTCCCTGACCTTGAGTTTCTTCAGCTGAGTCTCCTTGGTGCCTCTGTCTGACCGCCGATGACGTCTGATGTTTGCAACCTTCTCCATCTCCTCTAGCCAATGGGCCAAGCTCAGGAACCTTTGGCCCATCTGCTTCAGTCTGGTCAGTGTGGAGCTCAGCTGAGTCTGTGTCTCCTCCAGGCGGCTCTGGTAGAGCCCCCACTCCCGCTGAGCTGTGTCCAGTGCTCGGTCCTCGATCTGAGGTATACCCCAGGGGATTACTCTCTCTCTGCTGGTCAGTACAGAGGAAAGCAAAGACTGGCCATTTGAGCAGTGCTCCTGTAGGAGCTATAAGGGAAATACAAATGGAAGAACAAAGAAACTGTGTGATTGAAGAGTTTATAGTGGTTTAGTTAACAAAAGTCCAGGTTGTCTAATGCCTTGTGTGCACACTGATACAAGGAAGCTCTCCCTTACATTTGTACACTCCCTGTTCATGACAATTATATTATGCACAAAACTCCACAGTATTAATACCTGTAGCTGGTGCAGTGTATTCTCTAGTGTATCAACGTTTCCCTCTGGATGGGATAACGAGGCCAGAGTGGCCTGTTCCTGCTCCAGCCAGTCCTCGAACACATGTAACCCCCTTTGATATTCCTGATGGACCAACACCAGCCCTTTGGCCTTACTGACTGCATTCTGCAAAACAACAGTTTGGACACATTATATACACACACACACATATACATATATATATATCTGAGCAGTAAGCCAACAATGTGTGTGATGTACTCTGAAGCTATAAATAATGTGTCTTTAAATTTATAAACAAGAAAGAAAGAAACATGTTTGTAATCAATTTAAAATGATTATTGGAGAAGTTACTAAAATGCTCAACATACAGGTCATACTGGCCAATAATTTGTTAGAATAAAGTGAATAGTGATTTAGAATAGTGATTTATGAAACAACATAAAGTGGGTGTTCAGAGAAATAAGTAATTTATTATTCAAACACATGCAGAAAAAAACATTAAACCATATGTTGTGTGCAACCTAAGTACCTTGGCCTTTTCTTTGAGGGTGTTGTATCTATACTGCAGCTGCTGCACCTCCTGCTGGGTAGTGTAGTGTTCAGCCTTATTGGACCCCTTTGTGGCAATGGTCTCCAGAGGACTGCTGTGACTCAATACTTCTTCATAGAGAAGCTGGAATGAAATAAGAACACATACACACACTCAGTGTAGTACATCTAAATCCACCAGGACGCTCTGGGGTATGAATGTGTTTAACTGCATGAATCTAGAGTCGAGCATTCACTAAAAAAAGTAATTTTTACGTTCTGGAGAAAAAGAAAATCAAATGGAAAAACATGGCAGCTGCTCTGTAAAAAAGTGTTACCGTTCTTCTTGCAATAGAAAAAAAACAGGCCATGCAGTTGTATACATAGTGGATGTTTTGTAGGGTTTAATCTCAATGCAAAAATCAAGTTTACAAAAATTTGGCTGGCTTTTTAAGGCTAGCCATTAACAGCAAGCTGTGATACCTTAGTCTTTCCCAGGTTGGCGGTCTTGTCTCTCATCTCAGAGTACTGTCTGTCTGAGCAGCAAAGTGTCTCCTCAACACGGTCCATCCACAGCACAAACTGCCCCACATCCTCCTGGTAGCTGGTCCATTGCGACAAAGCGCCTTCCAGCTGGCTGTTATATAAACATAATAATTTAAACACACAGGGAACAAACACATAACACAAAAACACATTCAGACAATGTACGCATGCATTTAGCTCTAATTGCACCAGTAACCTTTTAACCAACTGAAATCAGTCAAGTGAAACTAGACAGCTCCCAGTCCCATTTATCAACTGACTGACAGATTTATTTGGTTATGATCACAACCTTTTACACTGAATGGAGGCAGAAAGCAAGTAGTCCCATGAGTCTTTGAGGTCCTGGATCTGTTTGCGAATCACTGGGACCCCCTCAGCCGAAGTGTTCCTCTGGACTGCTTCTCCCCGTGTCAGAAGCATCTTTAGCTGGATCTCCCTTTCCTGACGAGCAGCCAGTAAGGCCTACAGACACAGATGAACAAACAGACAGAAAATAACAATCTGAAAACTAAAATAAATATCTTAATTTTGGTTTCCACACTATTAAAGAATTACAACATGTTTTCTGGATATATTACTAGCATGGGTCCTAGGAGGTAATTTGGTCTGTTCACCGTCCAAAAACTTTACCTGAATTATGCCTCAGTGTCAAGTTATTACTGCTGCAGTAATAACTTTGATATCAGGTGAAAACTGATAAACTGGTATGATTGAACTATGGTTCCTGTTTTGAATGACATCATTACTGTCAATTTAGGGGTGGTTGGGTAGGTGGGTGAATGGAGCAGGGGGTTGTGTTATGTGTATATCTATCTGTGTGTGTGTGTGTGTGTGTGTGTGTGTGTGTGTGTGTGTGTGTGTGTGTGTCTGAAAATTGTGGTGTATTCTTTTAAGGGATCCCACATCCGTCTTGTCCCTCCTTACTTCTAGTTGCAACATCCGGTCCTCTAACACACTCTTGTCAGAGGTGGTGGAGATGCAGGTGTTGAGGACCCTCTGGGCTTCACACACCCAATCCTGGAGCTCTTTCAGGCCCTGAGAGAAGAGGCTGTGCTCTCCTACGATACGTTCAATCCGGGAAGCCTTGTCCTTTAGAGATCAGAGCACAGCACTGTAATCACACGTCTTACAACGGTTCTGAGACTGTGTTAAAAACTAAGAACACGATTGGTCTTTTTTGTCCTCACAGACATCTCCAGAGACTTTCCAAGCACCAACACAATGTTTTGTTTGCAGTCATCACTTGTAAATCTTTAACATCTGTGTAAGTGTAGAGTGAAGAAAGGTAGAGTGACAATAACAATCTAAAAGTGGCAATTTTAAATGATTTCATTACTGTTTCCATGTCTGGCAGGGAAGAGGACCTAAAAATAACGCTGCACTAGCTAGCCGGAAAAGTAAATACATCTCATTCATCATTGTTGGGGCGCTCTCATTATTCAGAGGTAAAAGAATGGTGCTTTACGGTCAGTGTAATGTTTTGTTCTACGCTGTATCAAATTAATCATAAGAGTGTGATCTAATGAGAGCTTAAAAAAGGTTAGATTCTTAAGCACTGACACATTTCAGCTCTGGCATTTAGTGCTTCAATGGGTAAAAGGTAAGTCCATCAGCCTCTGCCTTTTTTATTGTGATGAGGCTGCAGCCATGAGGACCTGAAGGAAGATAGATAGAATATTGTGTTCAGGTAAATTACTGTGCATACTGATACTTTCTTGGGCACAATATTTTACCCAAGGCAAGCTGATTACAGCAACCTTAACTGATGTGCGCCTGGGGAATAATCCATGACACAGCAAATAACCGACAGTAAGTAGCTGGACAGAAAGCTCCATGGGTTTTAGCTCATACAGTGCAAGGCACATTTCAGCATGCTGCAGCATTTCTTAGACAGAAGCACAGATTCAGGAAAGGTACAAGATAGGAAGGGGACAGGGTGTTACCTTGGTTAAGTTGCTGAGGGCTAGGTACTGTGCTGACAGCTGGGATACACGGTGGACGAAGCCCTTGCCGGCAGCTTGTCCCTCCCAGAGACGATGAGCTCTTTCCCTGAGCCTGCACAGCTCTGCCTCCCAACTGGCAATCTCCTCTAGAACACACTGGGCCAGTATGAAGCAGGATGAGGAGATGGAAAATGGAGAAAAAGATGAAAAAGCAGTAGGATGTTGGTAAGTGCAGTTGGGAGGGAGAAGAAATGGAGCAGATTGGAGAGGATGGTTAGCACAACAACATTTTGAGTCAAAGGGGAAAATGAAACGACAAAAAAGTGAAGACAGAGAAGGGAGATGTGAGAGCCACAGAAGAGGGATACAAGGTTGGGTTAACATGTCACAAGAACAGACAGCAAATCAAAATACATGGATAAAGACAGGGGGAAAGAACATCATAAAAAAGCAGCATCAGCAGTATTTCTCTTGATGTTCATTTTTAAATAGAAATGCGGTTATTCGGTTAGGTCCAGACACTGAAGCCTGCATGTTTTGTATTGTACTTCAGGTGCTGGGTGAAGAAATGTAATTGCTGGCAGGGCCAGACAAAAGGCAATGAGGAGAAGCGGTACAGTGGCTGACAGAGTAAATACAAAAATAGCAACAAAGATAACGGTAGAGCTTTGAGATGGGCTTGATATATTTTTTCTCTATTGTCAGTTTTATCTTTTTAACGCTCCGTGCCTCTCTTCCTTTTTTTTTTCTGCCAGACAAGGCAGAGGCTTTTATCACATCCTGAAAAGGGCCTTTTAGCCACGAAGCGCTTTAGCTGTGACAGAAAGAGAATTAATTAGATTTCTGGACTTTTCCTCTTACTATTGTGTCAAGACGGGGCTCTATTTTGATCCAGTGGTGCTTGACAAATGTAATTAGGTCCTTCTCTTTTCCCAGCTGATTTGAGATTGTACTTTAGGGATGCATATCTGCTAGAGATCTACAACTATTTAGTATCCTTGGAACATTGACTTAATATTCAATTTATGGAATAATAACAAGGTTTATTTAAGTGAAGAGAGGAAATGAGAGTGTCAGTGATAGCAGCTGAGACGAGAAATGTAAAGGCACACTCTTAGAATGAAATATTACAATTAAACAGAAAATGGATTACATTATGAAAAAATATTGCTTAAGCAGTAGCTATAAATACTAGGAAAAACCCATGAATAACCACAATAATTAAAGAAGTAACGTAATTTTAAGAGAGCTATTAATGAATAATGTGAGGAATCAGAAATCAGTTGGTTAAAAAAATCCAGTTGTAGTAGGGTGGTGTAACTGTGTGAGCAGCATGCATTTGGCCTCCACAATACCTGTAATTTGCTGAGCTCCTGTTTCTTGGCTGGAAGGTCATATAGCCGAGCACTGCTCTCCTGAAGTCTAACCTCTGTGCTGTTCAGCCAGTCCTGCAGAGGCTCAGCACTGGCCTCAAACTCTGTCATCTGGGACTGCAGGTTCTGATAATGTGACACATAACTTTAAAATACAACTAGATAAGTTCTGATCTAAACTGATTTTGCACAAACTGATATAACTCAATTTATTAGATGAAGTAAAATTTAAATATTTAGCGTCAGATCTAAGATGCATATTGAATCCATATTGATATGTCTATGTGCATTTACAGTGAAACTTCTGTACATAAAGAGTGTTAATAAAGAGGTAGACCACAGGGAAACAGACACAAACAAAGAAATATTGTACGCAAATACTAAGTCTGCATTAATTTAAACATACAAACTCTACAGTTCTCAATCTCTATTTAATCGTATATCCCTATGAGATTCAGATTTTCTTGTTCAGAGCCAGAAAAGCAGCATCCAAACAAAAGTGAATTTTAACCAACCTTGAGTGCATCCTCCCTCATCTGCAAGTTATTCATCAGGCTCTTCCAATCTTCTCTGGCGTTTGCCACCTTGGACTTGATTCCCTCCACTCTGTCTTTGGATACCACAGCCATCAGCAGCTCCCCACTGGCTCCTACTGTACTCAGCCTGGCCTGGCCATGCTCCCTGTCACTCAAGAACTCCTGCGGGGATACAAAGACAAAGGAACTGTGACTATTTAACACAAACACACACAAAGGAAGGAGGTTGTGAAAATGAAAGAAGGAACAAAAGGAAATGGACTAAATGACAATCCATATAGTTATTTGTGTCTTTTACATCTGATGCAATTGCTGTGGGTAACTGAAATCAATATGGCCATTCTCTACAAGGCCAACAGATTTTTTTCAGTGTCCCAGGATCTCACTTTACACTGTCAAATGCAGTAATTAGACCAAGCAATTACTTATTCCATATGCATGGGCACCGGGCCGAAGGAGGGGCTTTACCCAGACAGGCAATCACAGATAAGGACAGTACAGTGAGCCTGAAATGTGTTGTGTGATGTGTTTTACATAGCTCCTCTGTACCCACCCATAAAAAATGTACACACACACCCACACACACGTATACACACCCACACCACCCCTCCCTCGGAGCTGAGTCGATGACAGTAGAACAGCAGGGACCACTCCACCATCTGTGCAGTCAGCACATCACTTACACACACTACAGCTTCAGCCTTCACACACACACACACACAAAATACAGTACAGCCACACACAAGCATAGAAAGTCTGTCTTTCTTCATCTCTGTGCCTCTTTATTTTCTCTCTCTTCTCTGTTTGTTCAGTTTTTTCACACTTACTTTCATTCTCCTCCTGCTAATGTAACTATATACCACCAATTAAGCGTGGCACAATGAATGCCCCCACCCCCCCCACACGAGCCCTCCTAGAGGTCAGCCATGTGGAAACATTGTTCCACATTCCTCACCAAGTCAATAATAAATAAAAGATGCTCCGCCTCTGTATTCCTCTCCCCTTTCACTGCCATGTACTCTATGACATTCCCTCTCATCCTCAAGGCTACATTAGACAACTCTGAAGGAGCACACACAAAGACTGCTACATAGGACTTCCTTTCTTTGACATGCTTTTGGAAAATGATCTCTTCAAGTAACCTTCTTTTGACACTCAGAACTGCCTCTTCATGTGACTGTTGACTTAATTGTTACGTGTGTTACCCACATTGAATAAAAATGTAGAAGTAAAATCAAGTTCCGCACTTTATGGATACAGAATTATCGTGTTACTATTTAAGCTCAACTCAAAGCAATACTGATAATTCCTGTGGTGGACATGGTCAGGTGTCTGAGAGGTAATTAAGCTTCTGGTGCAAGGATGTGGGGACTACCTTAATTGACACCTGACTCTTGGCCAGGGCCCAGGGGTGCTCTAAAGAGGCTGCCAGACTGTTCACCTGCCAGCTTCTCAGAGAAAGACACAAAGACTTCTCATATAAAAAGAGACAGACATTTTGAAGAGAATGGCACAGAGACCCTGCTGTGGAGCTTTCTCTTATTCCTCTTGGCTATGTGTCAACTTTCAGCTTAAGCAGCCTACGGCAGGTCCTGCTACTCCAACAAGCCCACCAGAGAACACTCAGTGGATATGTCAATACAGACATCCCTTTGAGCAATCTCCCAATGAAAGTGGATTGATTCTTTAACTATTACATCATTTCATGTTCACCAATTTTCTTTGTGGTAGCAATCTTTTGCCTGCCTAATCCATGCACATAAATTTAAACTGCTCATATTATGCTCAAGGGTTAAGGCTTTCCCCCTTTCCTTTATTGTGTTATATATCTTTTTAGTGCATGTTATAGGTTTACAAAGTGAAAAAGTCCAAAGTCCTCCCCAAAGACACTGCTCACAAACTGCTCCAAACAGCTCTGTTGTAGTCCAGCCTTTACTTCCGTGATGAACGTGCGTGCGTTACTTTGTAACACACCACACGCTCTAATGCTCGCCTAGCTGCTAGCGTCGCACGCACTCATACTCTGCTTCTGACTGGGTAGTAGTCCTCACCTATCTACTGCGCATGTGCGACTCCCAAACAAAGATGGAATAAAAGTGTGATGCCTCACTCTGTAGCTAAAACAGAGAGCTCAACACACAGGGTGAAAAGAGGAGCTGCAGCAATGTGCAGCACAACAACAATATGGTGTTTTTTGAAAATCAAACCATGTAGACCTATTCTGATATAACCTCTAAATACAATTATGAACCTGAAAATGAGCATAATATGACCACTTTCAAGCCTACACTCGTTTGTAGTGTTTGTAATGGTGGATTTACCCAAGCATATGAGGATTTGAGCTTCTCAAGTAACAGTGACAGCCCAAAGTTGGTTTATGACAAGAAGATTGTTGATTTCATTACCTCAACAGGCTGAATAATTCTGATTTATATAAGTGAATAAACTACCCATCCCTAACTCCACTATCAACAGCTACATGCTCTGAAATCATCACTGTCTCTAGAGCAAGTTAATGGGCAATAGTGTAAGAATATGACCGTTTTGGGTAGCAGTCAGACATGACAGTGAATAAATGTTTATTACATATCCCCCAACCAAAGCAAGTTATTAAAAATGTACGTCTGTCTCAAAAGGCTGAATTGGAAGTAATATTCAGTGACATTCAAATAAACATTAATTCTACTACGTTGTGCCCCTGAATAACAAAAAAATGTGATTCAATCTGTATATTTGCTGTTCTGTATCTGGTAGGCTTGTCTGGGGAAACTTCTCTGGTGCACAGGAGGTGATACACTTTATATTTCCAGCAGCAATAAAGAGAATCAAAACTGGGGAAAAGCAGTAATGTCTGAACAGGCTAATTTCCAATTAATATCTGCAATGTGCAGTGCAAAAACACCATGGTTTCACATGACCACAAATTTATGTTTTAAGAACACAGTAAGAATGTAACAAATGTCCACTCTAAATAAGAGCGGAGAAAAATATATATCTTACTTGAATCCTCTGCAAAGCGGTGGAGGCCTCGGTGACACTCTGTGGCACATCAAAGCATTTGGCCGTGCTGATTTTGGCGTTGACCAACCATTGCTGGAAGTCTCTCAATGCTGCACGGAATCTCTGTTCCAACAAGCGCTCCTTATTTTGACACTCCCTGGATGCACGAAGACTCAGACTGGGGGACAAGAGAGAGGACAGATTAAACATGTTGTTCACAGGTTGAAATCCATCTTGAAAAATGAACAAAGAAAGAAAGGAGTTACAACCAGAGGAAGTATTTGCTGTCTACTGCCCATGTGCTCCTCAAAACAAAGAGGATACATGTGCAGATGCTCAGATACTGTACATGCTGTCCTCAAATTATAGAGAAGGAGAAAGAGAAAGGGAAGCCTAAAAGATGAGCAGGAGTGAGAAACGGGCAGGTGGAGAAATGGCAAAGTGGGTGAAGTGGAAGGAATGAGCGTTAGGGCAAAGAGGGAGAGTGGGGGATGGTGGTAGAGGGGTACTGGCTAGGAGGGGGTTGAGAGGCAACATATGAGTGGGGCAAGAGTTCACAGGGGTGACAAGATGGAGAGAATGAGGGCTGACAGGTTGATACTGTAAGAAAAAGGGCAAGATGGATAGGATATGACAGGGGTGTAGTATATGAGGGAGATGTTACAGTGAATGGAAATTAAGTAGATAATTGATACTGATTATACCTATGACAAAGGGGGGATTATCACATGCTTAAAAGGCTTTCTGATGTTCACCTATCCTTCAGAATCTTTAGCTGGAACCACGATGCACATCAACAATACAGACTGATAATAATAGGTATTTAAAGCAAAGTGAAGGACATTTAGTATCCAGTTTAAAAAAGATTTCAACAGATTGTTGAATAAAACTGAAAATGTAAATGCTGACCTTCCTCTTTAAGTGACAGCTAAGATTTCTGGCAGAAGTAATAAATAAAGACAGAAAGGGAGTAAAACCATGAACCACAATACTGCAAGTGACATTTCACAGCCCTATTGGAAGACAAGAACGTTGATATTGGACAATTGTACCAAATCTGGAATTAAGTTCAATGGCAACACTTTTATATGTCCAATGTAAGTGTTTTTATTCTTCTCACTTTCTACAATATCTGCACATGGCGACTACAGTATGTAGGGAAATATTTGCAAACATTAAATGCTGGTCTAAGATGGGACACCAATTCCTGTCTCCCGTCCACCTCCTTGAAATCCACACTTTCACTTTGCTATTGCATTGTCACTGAAAGAACTGTATAATATGGATACAGTTACATATACTATAACACAAATGAGGAAGATGTAGGACAACAAAGGGAAAAAGTCATTGGGTTTCATACATATTGGGCAGTAGGTGAAGGTTAAAGGCGGGGGAGACGGGAAGAAGTGATGAAAAGGATTACAGCAGGGGAACAAGGTGCGCAGCTGTTTAACCTGTCCAAAGGGAGTCATGAAAAAACATGGCAAAAGCACACACAACCTTCTATCGCGCGCGCGCACACACACACACACACACACACACACACACACACACACACACACACACACACACACACACACACACACACACACACACACACACACACACACACACACACACACACACACACACACACACACACACACACACACACACACACACACACACACACACACACACACACACCCCTGAGATTTAATGTGATTCACGCTGTCTCTCTCTTTCCGCAGTGCTTAATGCTGGACAGGTGCAAAGAGCACACAGGCCAACTCTATTACAGACTAAAAAGCCCACTGAATGATATGAGGAAGGGTGCTGTTCTGCCAATCAGCAGCCAAAGCCAATTACCCATCAAAGCATCTCCAACAAGTTGGACCACTCAGGTTGTCTGCCATAAATGTGAGTCACAGTGCTTTGTCACACTACCCCACATTATCTCAAATGTCAACGTCCAAACGTCTATTGAAATTAAGTAGATAGTTTGAGCTACTATAGACGGTCATACAAATTATGTATGTGTGATATATCTATATTTGTGTATGCATGTGTTGTATGATTGTATGCCCGCATGTTCTTTTAGATGCACTGCTGTTCTTTTGAATAGGTAATATTGTATGGTGTGTTCTTTAACGAGCGCTTAATGAACACAGGCTCACTTGTGGGCTTAAAAGCAGGCAATTAGAAAAATAAACATCCAAATGTATCTGATTTCCCTCAAATCACACTCAGTCCAGCATAAAATTAAATCAGAGACAGTGAACAAGCAAAGGTGAAGGTAGCGTGGTTACATGTTGCATAGCAACTGGTGGTTCTGGTGCTTTCTGTCACCTTTAGCCTTTGTCTGGCTGACACATATCACAAGATGCACACGCACACACACACACACACACACACACACACACACACACACACACACACACACACACACACACACACACACACACACACACACACACACACACACACAATACAATACTTGTAATACAAATAACCTTTTGAAACTGAACACTCCGACACTCAGAAGTGTTTTGAGGGGAGAACTCTGCTGCTGTTTTTCTATTGTGGTTCTACAGTAGTGTTGTGCTTTGGAATGAATGAGTGTGTTATGCATGATCAGTTTCTTTGTTATTATGTACAAGGCACTTTCCCCATTGGGTTAATAACAGGTCTCTGCAAAATGGTTTAAATCTTAACCACAATGTTATTAAATATTTATTCCGAGACATTAGGACAAAAGGCAAATATGCCAAAAACCATATAAATAAGTTAACTAATATTCAAAGAAACTATGCAATGCAGCAATGTTCTACTGGTATGCATTGAATGAGAATTTAAATACAGTACCAGTCAAAAGTTTGGACATGCTTTCTCATTCAAGTGAATGAGAAAGCGTCTCCAAACTTTGTGTAAAAATAAAATAAAAACATTTCTTAACTAACTTCTTTTAAGATCGAGTGGTTTTAATTAAAGCTTGATCTGAATTATTCAATAAAAACATGGTAATATCATATCATGATATGAATCTGCTAAAGGTCCATAGATCACAATATAAAGTTACCAGCCTTAGCCAACAAATCTCAGTTTAATTTCAAATTTATAATAAAAACAAACACCAAAATATTTTCCACTACTCACTGTATACTTAAGCAAAAAGACTCCTCTCACCTGTTGTGCTGTTTGATAAGCGCGGTGACCCGGTCTGATTGTGAGCCCAGGTCTCTGGAGTATCGCACGAGATCGTTCAGTTGGCCTTTCAACTTCTCTGCCATCGGCTCGGCGCTCTGCAAGCCCTCCAATATATCCTAAACAACACAAAACAGACACCAGCTGGCTCAGTGTGTGTGTGTGTGTGTGTGTGTGTGAGACAAGCACCCAACGGATCTGCATGACACCCTTCAATAAGTGTGCTCGCATTCCTATTCACACCCTGGCTTCATCTTTTTAGCTCTTCTCAACGGACACACACACACACACACACACACACACACACACACACTTCACACACACACACACACACACACACACACACACACACACACACACACACACACACACACCCCCAAAACACATACTCACAGTGCTGCCTGTACAATAGCATTTCTGTTCTTCGCAGAGTGTTGCAGGAAGGAGCTGCGGATAACATTCTCCCGCTCTCCTCAGCGTGCCTCACAATCATAAAATCCTGTCCCATGAAATATGTACAAGCTCTCTCTCTCTCTCTCTCTCTCTCTCTCTCTCTCTCTGACTCGCTCTTTCCCTTTCTGACGTATGACCAATAAACAACACTCCCTCCCTGTTCTCCTGGAACCGTTGGTCTCTTCTCCCTGTTCTCCTTCCCTCCTCCTATGGTTCTAATACTTTCTCTTCCCTCCTCTCTTCTCTTTCTCTCTTCCTCCTCCCACTTATTGCACTTATTCCCTCTCACACATTTTTTCTTATTCTCCCTCTCTCACGCTCTCTCCCAGTGGAATTCAGCTGTCAGCCCTCACAGATGCAGGATTGGTTCAAACGCACACAAACGAGCGCACAACGAAAACAAGGCTGGACACAGGAAACAGGCTGGCGGAAGAGAGAGAAGCGGAGGAGGGGGAAGACTCCTCCTCTGTTCTTTGACATCCCCAAATTGAGCAAAACCAGAGAAAGGCATGGCTGAAGACACCAGAGGAGGAGTATGAGAGTTTACATGCTGGCATTGCCTTGACAGAGTAATTGCCAGACTGTAAACATCCTGTGGAGGTTAGTCTCAACCTCTTTATGATCCAACACTGCTCAAAGCTGCCCTCCAACTTCCCTGTAAGTGAGGAATTGGTGAAACATTTTTTAGAATCTCTTTGATTGTAGAGATGAAGGGGCGATAAGTGCAGTTTTTGTGATTTAGAAGTTTTTAAGCATTGTTCTCCTTTTATAATGCTCACAATAGTAATTTCAAATCTACAGAAGTGCAACATATTAATTAACGATAACAAGATCATGTAGGCCTGCCTACAAAAGTTATTGATGGCTCACTGGTAACACTGATGCTGCTCTCATCCTGCTGGACCTAAAATCAGAGTAGAATAGATTGGTCATCGCAATTCAGGTTTCTGCAATAACGACGCTGGTGTTGTTTGTACCTTGTGAGTCTGTGTGTCATTATGTACAAATGTGGTCCTGGACACGATCTAGAGACCATCTTGTCACGGAATCACACCAGCCGCTATGCCAAATGGGGCCAGCACCTTTCCTCATACCATAGACATCTTTAAACTTGGCTTTGACTTAAATCAACTAAAAACCTGTTTTGTATCAGCATCTTGCACGGTGGTGATGCTATGCGATTTTGCTATCTGGCTGCAGAAATACTATTACCTGACAATGTACTCAAAATTGCCTCTGTGGTAGTTTTTGCTATAGTAGGCCAAATTCTGCCATGATGAAACACATGCGCACATGCACACACAAACCCACGTACGCACACATATTCCTGCAGAAAATAGCTTCTAATTTTCACAAGCCTTTGAATTTAGATACACATCAGAAGCAACATAAGTGCTCCAACCTACCATTATTCTAAAAGCCAATGCTGAATAATCTAACACAAATAACTAGTGCAATAAACAAAAGTGCAATACTTTTTATGCTTTATCCAGATTGGCAGAGCTGAAACTGAAAGATTCAACTGAGCACTTTGAAAGCTCGGAGGTCATGAAGGTGATCTCATGCTTCAAAAAGGCACCCTTCTCAGGTAGAATTTCAGTATAGCAGGTTTTACTTCTCTGTAAAATTAGATAATTTATTTTGTCCCAGAGTATGTGTCGGAGCACTAGAAGGACGATGTCTTTTTTGGATACCAGATGCTAAAAGAGCATCATGGGAGGTGAAGAGCAAAAGCATCTAAGAAATAACCCCTGGAGTCTGGAAAGAAATCACTGTACACTTCAGTTCAAATAAGTCAAAATATAAAAAGGGAAGAAATTGAAAAGGAGAATGTTTGGGAGGGAGAGATAGTGGAAAATAATGGGAAAAATTAACAAAAGGGGGAGGGGTAGAGGGGACAGAAGACAGAATGAGAAGAAAACAAGGGAAACTGATGGGATTGTAGCTGTCGCTCATTCGTCATCCCAGTAAAGCTGATTTACAAACTAATCTGTTTTTAGGATTTACAAATATAATGGATAATTACCAACAGAGAAAGCATAGCTGAATGCAGAGGACGTATGTCTGCACAGGGTGTGTGTGTGTGTGTACTTTCCATTAAACAATGCTAATCACCTTCTCTAAAATTAACATAGTATGGTGCTGCACAGTAGCCACTGTCAGCTTTTTACACATTACAGTTCACCAGTTCAGTTTTTTTTTTTTTTTTTTTTTTAATAAACTATTGTGAGCAGATAAACAGTCAATAATGTAGACGTTAAGCTGCTATTTATTTTAATCTGATGCTACCATACCTTAGCCAGCTGCCATCCCTCCACTGCTTCCTCGCCGTTGCTCTGTCCTTCAGCTTTAATCAGATCCTGGCTCCACCCCCTTAGCCGTCCATCCAACTCTTTCAACTCGTCCTCCAACCGGGCAGTCAGACGGTCATATTCCTCTTCTGAAGCTGCAGCAGCGGCCAGGGCCCCCTCCAAGCCGTCCCTGGCCCTCAAGGCAGCCCCCTCCCATTGCTCCAGAGCCTGGGACAGCGCCCCCAGCTGTCGGTCCATGGCCTCGCAGCCACCCGCTGCCGTGTGCTCTGCTGTCGATGCTGCGCTCCGACGCACCCTGCTGAGGCGCTCTCGACCCTCTAGTAGCCGACACTCCACGCGCTCCTGAAGAGATAAGTGGGTAAATAGGAGACAAAGTTGCTACGGAAACTGTGGCTACGGAAACCGCAACCTTCGATTCTATTTAAAGCTGCCTACATAGACTTTTTAAGGCTACTGCTTCATCACCTTCTGTCATAATCTCTTTGATTCTATTTTTGAAGCATTAGTTCTGATGTCCTGTGTTTTGTGAGCTCAGTATTCTCTCACTATTATTAATTTCATCCTTTGCCTCCATTACTCTCAGCCTCCCTCTCTCATTCAGTGTGGGAAAGGTTGCATTGGGAAGGCAGAGAGTGTGAAAAGCAAACACTTGAGTGTGATGTGATAGCATTGAGCTGATGGAGGGAAGGAAAAAGAATGGTAGCTAATCATTTTGGTTGTAAGTACAAGGATATGAACATTAACCTTGAGATCATAAATGGGAGAAGAAAATGGTGCAACTAGCTTGTGTAAACAACAAATTATATTTCCTCTTCTACTGAAATGCTTCACACCATGGCTCTACAAACACACATTTATAATGTGATAATTAGGGCCCATGTGTTAAATTTAAATGCAAATCAATATCTCCACACATATTTCTCTCCTCTATAATTGCAGAATTATTGAACAGGGAAAAGCTAAGGCATTAATTTCACACTCCGCCCTTTTGCCTTTTTTTACACAGTAATAGACCAACTTCGTGGCAGTAATATGTACCAGGAGAGATTGAGATATTTGGTTGTGATTTGGGAACAAACTGAGAACCAATTCCAATTCCTGACATAGTTCTTTTTCATAGCAGGAGTCCATTAGGATTAGATGGGTTCAGATAATTCAGCAATCAGTTACCTTAGCAACATACAAACTGGGTGTAGTTTCACCAACACACAACATGTCCTTGAGGCATGCCTATAACTTAAACTAACAGCAGTGATGATTCAGAGAAACAGCGATAAGTACTTTAAATAAAAATAGATATTGTACCCTGACACTGGGTTGCATTATTATTCTCATGTACACTCATGGTGTGGAATACTGATGTGTATAGAGGTAATACTATTTCAATGCACATATAATTAGCTACTGCTTAACATTTTTACAATTATCATAACATGTTACACATATGGTCCAAAGTAGAATACATTAGGAATCAATCATAAATTAACTTTAAAGTTCAGCAGAATCTCAGTCCCTGAAGTGCTCACAAACAAAAATGTAAATTGGAATTTCATGACAACTGGACAAATTACATCTGCTTGTAAAGATTACGTGAAATATTGAACATAGAGATACACATTTTATTTTAAATAAATTAAGTTAAAATAAAACAGTTTGCTTCTTTTTTGACAATAATTTCAAAGTAATAAAAAAACAGCAAACCTCTACAGCACAATAGGCTTGTCACCTGTCAGATGTGGTACACTATTGTCTGTTAACGTATGGATAAGAATCTTTTTGGGGATTAGTCACATTTGGAATTTGTTTTTTGACAAAAGTGCATACAAAGAAAACAAAAGGAGTGTCAGCCGGCTTCAACAAGGGGATTTCTTTGTATGCTTACACCCTGCCTTACCCTCACTTCTGACAGTTTCTTTTTGATTGAGGCAGAGTCTCCTGATGTATCAGACCAATGATGTAGCTCCTCTCCAGCAGTCATCAGCCAATCAGTAAGCTCCCTAACAGCCTCCAGGTATTCTTGGTGTTCCAACACCACAGCCTGCGTTAGACGTACTCTCTCCTACAGACAAAGACAATGGACAAAAACAGTCAACAATTACCTTTTCTTTTTTGTCTTTTTTCTTAAGATCATTTTTTTGGGCATTTTAGGCCTTTAATTGCACAGGACAGATGAAGACATGAAAGGGGAAGAGAGAAAGGATTCAAACCTGCAGCCCCTACTTTGAGGAGTAAACCTCTATATGTGCGCCTGCTCTACCAACTGAGCTAACATCAATTGTGACCCTTACAGTAAATAAAAACATATGTCAGTAGTTCATAATATTAATAAATTAGTTTGGTAATTTTTTTTCACTAAATATACTGAAAGCTGAAGTTATACCTCCACCAGGGCTGTGAGGTCATCAAACTGCACCTGCAGCTGGGTGCGGGCACAATGATTAAAGCTGGCATCACCAGTCTTCTTGAACAGTTCTCTGGCTTTTTCTTCCAGACTGGACAGCGCCACCTGGTGGTCTTCAAGATCCGCCAGCAGGGCTCTGAGTCTCTCTAGCTGGGAGGCCTTTTCTCTGGGTCCTGGCTGGGGGGTGAGAGGGGCACACACTTCCCTCTCCACAGCCTCCATCCAGCACCGCAGCTGGGCAGCACTTTCCAGGTATCCTCCCCACTGTGACACAGTCCACTCTAGTCGACTAGTAGGAAGACAGTAGATCTCTGTATTAGTTTATGACTGGCCATATGGAAATTATACATTTTGGATGAATAGAGAAAACTGAATACATATGTAGAGTATTCAACATGTGGGCAGGTTTTTTAAAACTTGATAAAAAATACAAATCATCAATTTGAGACTGTCAAACACTATATATATATATATCTATACATACATCTATATAGAATATGCACATGTATACTAACGTATAAAGTGTAAGCAAAAAGTAATAATAACATTTCCTTTTATGAGAAATCCAACAATAACTTTATACAGATTTATATGTAATCTGGTCATTTTAAACTTAGATCATTATGACACATACAATCTATTCATATAATTCAAGACAAAACTGTGTACCTTATCCCTGTCATTTACAGGTACAGTATATATTTAATACCCATGATATGGCCATAAATCTTAATTGTCTGTAATACTGGCTTAGTGCCTTTATCCCCTGGCTCAAATACACACGGGCACAGATACCCACCCACAATTTTCCTGACCATCTGTTACCCCCGCATGTACAAATAACGCCAATATCCGCACACTCTCACACACCTCTATTTCACCTGCTACCCCTTGCCTCCTGTTATCCCTTTCCTCTTAAAACACAAACACACCCCATGTGTGACCCACTGTTTGCCATCCACCATTTAGTCCCTAATGAGATCAATTTTTTCTAGGAGGGGCCATAAATGCTCAATATAGCACAGAGACACACACACACACACACACACACGTGCACACACACACACACACACACACACACACACACACACACACACACACACACACACACACACACACACACACACACACACACACACACACACACACACACACACACACACACACACACACACACACACACACACACACACACACACACACACACACACACACACAGTACACTACATAAATAGACACATCAATCAATGTTACAATATGAGACAAATACTTCTCATTATGTACTTAACCTAATGGTAATTAATGGCATTGAGACATCAATCTATCATGATGAAAATAACCAATTCACAAGAGACACACAGGTAAATGGCTTTTAAAAATGTCCATGTCTAAATGTTTTACAATGTGTGCATTATACCATAGAATGAATGAATGCTTTAACAAAAATGTGTTTACAGTTTTGCAGTTTGTCCAGTTTCTGTAAATTGATTCTACAATTAAATTACGAGAATATTGGGTCAAAGGCAGGACTACTTCTATAGAATGATGGTGTGAAAATGGCTTTAATTGCACACGTTGAGACTAAGCCATCAAATTATATTAAAGGTGATGGAACAAGGTGAGCAGTCTACCTGTGGCAGCTCATGGCAGTCACAAGCAGCGTTGCCCAAGCATCCTCCACTTCCTGTAGCTGAGAGCGGACCAATTCCTGTCCGGCGGCTCCATAGCTGCGCAGGGCGAACTCACCCTTACCCAAAGCCATATTCAGCTTGACTTCCCCCTCCCCCTTCAAAAGCAGGATGTCCTGTGCAAACAGAGCAGGGTCAGAGCAATCCGGATTTAGACATCAGAATTTTGGATGAATACTTTTAAAGCAAACAGCCCCCTCTTGTGTTTACCAGAACAACTGTCGAATGGAATAGAAGTTTGTACAAAAAGGCTATATTATAGTAGATTGATCAGGTAAATAACAATATAAATGTGTACATTCTTAAAGATTCCAACAACTTTATGCATGTCATTGAATATAATATTTCATGGAAATTACAGATATGTATAGTCGACTGGCTAAAACCCCCTTTCACCTGCACAGTCTCCAGCCTCTGCTCTAACTGCTCTTTGGTACCCATGGTGCTGTCTACTGTCCCCAGTCTCTCCTGGATCTCCTCCAGCCAGGCCCAAACCCCTTGGAGGGTCTCTCCAAAGGCCTGGCTCTCTTGGCAGCCTCGCAGCTTCTCCCTGGCTGCCTTCAGCAGGGTCTGGTGCTCCGTCTGGAGCTGGCCTGTCACTCTGACCTCTCCTCCTGACCCCCGGCCATCTTCAGACAGAGACTGAGCCTCCTGGCAGAGACGCTCAATGGAGTTCCTTGCAAGAGACAATATGTAATTCTTAAGAATATTTAACAGCCCACACTATGGCATCTATAACATATGGCCTCACACACCCACATACTGTATACACACCTTCTTGCAAGCAGTTCCTTATGGAGGTTTTCCATTCTATCCAGCTCTTCTGTGGCGTCTGGGGCTCCCTGCTGGCACTCTGCCCCAAGAACAGTCTCTCTCTTGAGGCTGAGATCCATCTGGTTCAGCCAATCTCTTATACTATCCACACAGTCATTAAAGCTGGAAAGAGAGGAGGCATATTTCCATTTAATTGAAATTCCTTTGCATAAACACATGACACAACAAGAGTGAGGACTTACTTTTTCAGAAGGTCAATACTCTCTTCCAAGTCTCGTTGGCTCTGAGAGCAGCTGTCCAGGTAGTTCCTCCACTGTCTCTGACAGGAGGAGAGATGCTCTTGGACCTGTGCTGCTCCAGCTTTAGGCAGGTGGAGCTGGAGCCTCTTGGCTTCCTCAAAAACCTGAGAGAGACGCTCCTCATCCTCTGATGTCCGCTCGATTGACACCTGTAGATGCAGGATGAATGTGTTGCTGATAAAAAATGTGATATCTCTGTGAATTTAAAGAGCCACAAGCCTCAGATCTAGACTTATCACACTCTCTATACCTTCCTAAGAAGTTAAATAAGTGATTCTGAGATGTTTGTTAAATACAAGCCCAGATTCAATTTGGTCCAATAAAGCATATAATGATGATGTACAGTATTTCATGATGATGACCTTTTTTTCTAGAAGATTACGTGGCATATATTAATTGAATGTGTACCATGATATAATAACTTCTTGCTTTAATCCATATCATTAAAATATAAAATGATTTGGTGTGTCAAAATATGATAGCAGGCAGGTATCAACGAGTAAACTTACTGAAAACTGAGAGACCTGAATATTTATATTTACCCCAATTCCTTGACAACTGCACCATAAGAAATACAACAAAAGTATGAAATATAACAGTACCTTTAGCCTTTGTAGCTTGGCTTTAAGGATGCCAGCATCTCCTGATTGGTTAGAACATTCTTTCAGCTCCAACTTCAGATCTGTTAGCCAGAAGTGGAATTCTTGGACAAGATCTGCTTCGAGGAACAGAAAAAATCAGGTAAGCTTAAAGCAAAATAAACATGGTGACAACTTGAGGAAAACTGATGTGTGGTAAAATAAAGGCAGAAAAGATTTCAAAGTGAAGGAGGAGAGTGAGAAGAGGCAGATGGAAAGTGTGGGCATGTCTGCGCTGTGCAGCGCTGGGTTGCCTTGGCAACAAGCCCAAAATGACTCCCATGAGAGCAGATGTGACAAGAGCGTTATTACTCTCCGAGGCACAGGTGTGTGTCTGAGCAATGAGAGAGCACCAGTGTACCAGACAGTGTGTGTGTAAATGGAGTGTGGGTTGTAGTGGGCGGATAAAGTGTGCTCTGGGGAAAAATGTAGGATAATCAACACTAAATCTGTTGCACCACTTACATGAACAAATGTAGTGGTGCAGTTTGATTGGGTGATTATGATGTTTTTAAGTGCCATTAAAATGTATACTTCTCCTTATAAGGTAATAAGTTATAGTAGCTGTTACTGGAACATAAATTACTTGATTTATTTGACGGAGGTACAGAACTCTAGGAGATAATTTAATTAACCGTCAAACAGAGACTATCCAGATTAAAATCTAACTCCACAAAATCCACTACACATTCACGTGTTTTACCGTTGAAGTGGAGCTGTAGCACATCCTGTAGGCTGCCTCTGGTCTTGGCACAGCGCTGGGCAACAGCCTCAGTTCGCTTGGCAATGGAGGTGAGGTCAGAGGAGAGGCATGACAGCTCCTGAGAGGGATGAGACCTGCACAGGGCACTCAGAGCATCTCTAGCCAAGTCCATGTCTGCCCTCTGTTGCTGCACAATGCTTTGCAGGTCCTGTAAATGAAAAGTAGTGAGAAATAAAAGAATACAAATTCAAGTATATTCATAATTAGGGCTACAGGGTGGTGGACAGATTAGAGACAGTGACAATAGTACTGTCTCCACCTTGCAGATGTGTCCTACAGTTAGAATTACTGCCAGCTTATAGGATGCTGCTATGTAGCTGAGTCTGAACTCTGACTACCTAAACAGGGTCACAAATGAGGACAGAAGTTCATCTTCAGGGAACAATAGGGCATCACGCAAAAATTGTCTTCAGTATGACTTTATAAGAAGAGTACTATACCCAAGGTGAGTATTTTGAATTTAACTTTTTTAAATTGTTTTAAACGTGCTATATAAAAAAACATGCCTTGCCTAATTACATTCACGAGGGCAATCATTTAAATAATTAAGGCATCACCAATCTAAAATTGTATTATTATGTGTCCTCGTAGAGTTCATGGTTGGTAGTTATATGAAGGAGGGATAGCAATTGAAATGTAGAACTAGATAGAAACTGTCTGTGTAAGTATTATTTTTCTATACACTGTATAATAATTTTAGGTCTTTAATTATTGTGTTTATATATGACATTAAAAGGTATCATACCTTAACTGTACCAATGTCTTCAGGAGAAGAAGTTTCAGTGAGGTCAGATAAGGAACCCTCAACTGCCACCAGCCGCTCGGCCATCTGGGACATGAGATCCTCCAATCGCTGTTTCTGGAAACTGAAGTAGGTCAGAGTGTGTTTGGCCTGGTTGTACACCTCCTGCGCATGGGCAATTTTCTTCCTCAGGTCTGACTCCAGGACCTGGTTCAATAAAGAAATGAAACAACATTATACAAACACAAATAATACATATGAACAACCGTTAAGTACATGAATGTAGGTCTTTGTGGTTTTATTTTAGCAACATTCTGCGTTTGTAATAGTATTACATAAAGGACCTGGCATTAAGGACAATAAAAAAATATTTGTTTTCTGTAATAATTTCAGCAAACCCATACCATATTCCCTCCCCCACCATATTCACCTGCATTTGTAAAGGGGTTTCCTGCAGTTTAGCTCGCTCCTTCAGCTCAGTCACTCTCTCCTGCAGGGCGTCCAGTCTCTGCTCCCGCTTCTCAACCTCCGCCTGTTCAAAGTGCAGGATATTTAAATTAAATCACACCCAAGATAAACTCACGCTAAATATTTCATCATTCATACACTCTTTTATACAGACTGTCCAGCATCTCTGACCTGAAAGGTGGCAAGATGGGCCTCGGCCTGCTTTTTATCACTGAGATTGGTAACAATGTCGGTGAGATCAGCGATCGAGTTGGCAGCCCATTGGTTAATGTCCTGCTCCATGGACTTAAGGTCATCCCAAAGTGCCACACAGTAGCCCAGTCTCTCAATGTTGGTTTGTATTCTCTCTGAGACCTAAAGAAACAGAGACCAGCAGTCTATTTCCCTCTTTGAGTTTAGTTTTCTCTCTCTGTAACAAGGGATGGTATGCTTTACTGGGAGATGGAAAACAAGGTTTAATTGGATTGACAGATGTGGGGATGAGAAGTGTGTGTGTGTGAGAGAGAGAGAGAGAGAGAGAGAGAGAGAGAGAGAGAGAGAGAGAGAGAGAGAGAGAGAGAGAGAGAAAATGAGAGAGAGAAAGGCTGATAACGTGTCTAGACTTGTTTATATTTCTGTCTCATTTGTGACAGCTGAGCAGCCAACTAAATCCCTCAAGAGGAGAAAATGGAAAAAAGGAAACAAGACAAATATCATTAAAAGAGGAACAGCGCGAGTGTTTGGCATAGCTTTAATGTGGAAATCATAATAGATTTTTTCCCATAGTCACATAAACAACACCAAAAATCTCTTTATAGTTATTTCAGCTGTCAGGATGTAAATGTACTGTATTTAAATAGCACTTTTCTAGTCTTGACAACTACTCAAAGCGCATTTACATTATACAGGAACCATTCACCATTCACACACATTCATACACTGTGGCCGAGGCTGCCGTACAAGGTTCCACCTGCTCATCAGATAAACAATCACACACATTTACACTCCGATGCGCAGCATCAGGGGCAACTCAGGGTTCAGTGTCTTGCCCAAGGACACTTCGACATGGGACTACAGTATAATTTCACCATGTCTGACCAGGTAGTTCAAGTTCAATCATGTATTTGTCTAAATAAAAAACAACTTAGTGATTTCAGGGCCTCTTTACCAAAACAAGTGCATGGCACAAAATGTGTTATGAAGTACACTCACCTCTAGCCACAGGTTTCTTAATGTCTCCATGTCTCTCTGGATGGAGCTCACATCAGAGTTGGGAACCTTCTCCAGTTCTCTCTGCAGGTCCTCCACTGTGCTAATGAGTTGGTCCATGTCTTCCTGTTTTTCTCTGAGCTCAGCTTGGGCCGTGTCATGCTAGAGGGACAGAGAAGAGTACAGAAGGAATGACAACAGACCACCACTAGGGGGACAGATACTGTGCAAACAAGAAAGACAGAGGGGGTTTATTGTTGAAATGCAATTCTATATCTTAGAAATTAGTTTATTGACTGATATGCAAGAAACATAATGCACATTACAGTCTAATACGTGATTTTAAGAAAGGAAAACGGCCTAGTCGCCCAGTGAAAGCTATGAATCTTTAACTTGGGTTTAATAGAAAATATATTAACATAATTGGACAATTGCGTGGACCATGACACACATGTGTTTTGATGTATCAATTATAGCTAGAAATGTTGTTCATCACATGCATCATTTGAAAACAAAAAGCAGAAAAGTCAACCATTAATTTTCGGAGAACAACAAAAGGAACTGACTCGTGTGTAGGTCCTTTTGGCTTCCTGAGCGTTATGGTTGTGGTCGGGCAGAGTGTGAGCAACAGCCTGAGCATTCTCTACAACAGTGGTGAGGATTGACTTCAGGTGGTTAAACTGGCGGAGAAGATCTACCACAACTCCACTCTGTTCCTGACTGCATTGAGAAAAAGAGGAAAAAGGTCAAGACTATTACTTGGTATATAGTTGGATCAACAGAAGTACAGGACTAAAAACAAATGTGATGAGATGTCTGTGAGATACATTATTCAAAATCCCTCTATGTCATCCCACCTCCTTACCCAATGTTGATCAAAGTCCTGACGTTCTCCCAGGCTGTCTTCACAAGTGCTACCTCTCTGAGAGCCTCCCCAGCCAGCTCGTTGTCTCTCTGGGCCAGCTGGCTTCCCTTCTCCTCTAACCACCGCTGGGAATGCTGCAGGGACTGGAGCTCATCCTCCAGCTGGACGAAAAAACGCAGCCTGGGAGAAATACATGCAGAAGAAAACAATGGGGATTACTAGCCTGATTCCAACATATTATTTCACATTTTTCTGTATGGATCTCTACTTTTGCTTTATTCAAATACAGTATATTCTCGGAGTTTGACTTACAGTAGGTGTCTAAATGAAAAGCTCAGAGGATGCATTTGAAAGTGACAAAGTATATTGAACCATATATCTTAAAAACAACAAAAAGCAGGTACAAGAAAACAATAACAACATAATCAGTATCGGCTGGTACAGACTACACTGATGTTAAATATAATTTCATAATATATCTACGTAATCGTGTTGATTACTATTTACATACCTGTTTTGAAAGGCCTGTACAGAGCTCTCTCTAGCCCCCTGTTGCCTTGCTTCATCCTCCAGTTTCTTCAAATTCTTCATCACTTCTTCCCTCCTCTCCCTGAAGGAGCTCCATAATGCCCCTAAAGAGTCTGCTTCACTTTGCCTCCATCCCAAACATCTCTGCACCTCCTCTAGAGCCATAGTTAGGGCCACTGCCTGCCCCCTGCAAGATGTTCTTCCTTGAGGGTGACTTACGTCTTTGGAGCCTCGCCACTCTGCACCAATCAGGTTAAGGTGTGCCTTGCTTAGCTGCCCGTCTAACCCGACTGCCTCAGCCTCAAGCCTGGCCACGTCTTTAGCCTCTTCCCCTATTCCACGGTGCAGCTCTTCAACTTTGGCGCGGTCCCAGCTCCCCCTGCCCTCCACCGCCTCGTGAAGGCAGCGCACAGCCATAGCTGCTGCTCCATGCTTCTCAAGAAAAGTCTTTAACTCAGTCAGGCAGTCTTTACGGAGGAGGAGGAGACGCTGGGATTCATTAAGGGGTTGTAGGCAATCCTCCTTCCAGCCCTGGAGCTGCTGTTGGGCCTCTGAGGTGGAGCAGCCAAGCAGGGAGGACTGTCTTTGCTGAAGAGTGTCTTTTAGCGATGCGTGTGTCTGCAGTTGTACCTCATGCTCCTGCAACAAGATGGTTCAATTAGACAAATTTAAATTCACTCCTACAGCAATCAATACAAACTTGATTATCATAACTACTACAATATACAAAAGCTATACAGAACATCATTGTTGACAGCAAAGTACTGATTTCTCACCTTCATCTTACTAATTGCACCCTCAATATCAGTAATTTCAACCTGGCAAGAACTTCTCAAGTCAGAAAGGAACTGTTCACTCCTTTGGGTCAGAGTCAGCAGTGCCTGATCAAACTGCTCCAGCTGTGACAACTGTGACTCCAGCAGCTCCAGCCTAAAAGAGCAGTGGAAGACAATTTGGATTAAGAACATGACAGCGATTACTGTTTCGACATGTGTATATTTAAACAAAACATTCAATTTGGGAACAAAAGCAGAACCACACAATGACTGGAGTCCATTCATGGAAAGATAAACATAGTTAATAATCTGTATGATATGTAAAACAAGAGAATTGCCTGTGTGATGTGCTGTTCTTCAGAGAAGTGCATCTTCCCTGTAGTTGTGCGAGATCATTGCTGAGCTCTTCGATACGAGCTTCAGGCATCGTGGGGTACAGACAGAGCGCTAGATTGACAAGACCCTGCAGAAGAACCTCATAGGATGCAATCTCCCCCTGCATTTCCTGAATGGGTTAATACGTATTTAAAAATGATGCAACACAAAAATAGCAGAAAATACACATTGTGTCATTGGTGAGGTAAAAATAAAAATGGAAAGGGAAGAAAAACACTACATACAAGAAAACAAATCTAAATGCAAATGTAAAGATAAGTGAGAACCAAGTGAAGAACAGTAAAATGACTTACCTGTACATTTAGTAGTTCATTCCTAAGCTTTACTTTGTCTGCAGAAAGCAGGTCTGTGTCTGGACAGCATACAGACTCACACCTGTTCAGCCAGCCTTTAATGGACGAACTCTCCTTTTCAAATCTGTAGATACAAAAAGGTAGCAATAAGAAAAATGTATTCAAATAAAATACAATTTATGCAGCACTATTCTGAAAGTACAACAATAGATTAGCAGCAACTTGTTCCTAAAGGTATAACACATGCAATGAAACACACACACACACACACACACACACACACACACACACACACACACACACACACACACACACACACACACACGCAGTGATACAGTCTGTGTGTTATTTTATTATTATTTGACCAAGCCTTAGTATCAGTGACAGGGTCAGAATGGGGCAACCATATCTTGCAAGAGCACCCTGTGCTGTAAGTAATCCCTCAGTGCATACACTAGCTACAGCTACCATGAGACCAATACAGAAAAGTGAGAAACAATGGCTCCAGTCTATTGTCCAGGTCTATTGTGAGATCAAAGACATAGACAAGACAAGCATATTATTATAATTGAACGACGATGGCTGGGGCAGCCTTTGGCTTGCTCAGTGGGAGTGTTCGCCCCATGTTAGCTGAGTCCTGCTACAGCCCGGATTCGAGTCCGACCTTGCGGCCCTTTGCTGCGTGCCGTCCCCCCCATCTCTCTCCCCCTTTCATGTCTGTCCACTGTCACTGTAATGAAGGGAAGGGCCCCAAAAAATAATCTTGCTCCTCTACATCACACCAAGATGAGGGAAGGATTCAGGGAATAAAAGAGGAAATTGGCATAGAGATGAGGAATCAGCATTAAGAGTACATGCACAATAAAAGGGGAAACAGCCATGTTTATACAATCAAATATGTGTGTGACCACTGACCAAAGCTGACAGAAATAATGTAATCAAAATTATTTTTGAGCAGATTATGCTAAAAAAGCATTTGTTTATGCAATGTGACAACCCCTGACATATACAAACACACATCTTATAGGTGTTGTAGACACACACACAGCGTCAGCCCAGCAAGGCATCACAGTAGCTTAAAAGCTAGAAAGGAAGGCTCATATGTGGGTATTAACAGTAATGAAAAAAAACAAGGTGTACAAGATGCATGATGTTAACACAGACTGATGTTCTTTTTCAGACAAATGTAAAGTTAAAGTATTCATTTTTTCAATAGTTTCTTTTGCAGGTGTCCAAATTTTCAAAAACTATTTACAAAAAGCACACACATAACTGTTTACTGTGTACCTTTGCCACAGTGCAAGAAGGCTCTCTAATGTAGATTGCTTTTCTGTTGCCTTTTCCATAAACTCTCTCTGTTGCTTCTGGAGGTTAGCCACCTCTTCCTCCAGCTGGCTGCCCTCTCCAAGCCTCTTCATGGCCGCACACAAAGCCATCAGCCTGGGGTTCAGCTGCTCAACAGCCTGGCAGACATCCTAGAAGAAACAGAAAAGTACTTATGATCAGCATAACTTAAATTAGTATGTGCTAAATTACAGAATAGTGTCATGGTGGAGATTACAGCCTAACCTCAAAGGAAAACGGTTGATTTAAAAATGAATTATAGTTCAGGTATGAAAAACAAAATTACAATATAAAATATTACACTTGTTGGAGGTATACCCGCCAGATTCCTGAGGATTTAGTCAACCTTAAATTTCAAACAAATGATTCCTTATAGTTATAGTGAAGTCACATTAAGGCATTTTTTGTGTTTTTTATTACCACATGATCCTGCAGGCTTTTGTAGGTCTCTGATGATGATGAACAGTATGTGACTGGACACTCAAACTTCTCTTTAAGTTCACTCATTGCTTTCTTGACCTGACAATGACAAAAACCTTACTTATTAAAAAATTTATTTAACACTTGCATGCATTTAACATGCACTGTCTTAATTACAATTTCTGCACCATCTATTCCATTATGTGTTGCTGTATACCTGTTCAAGGTTATTGTTGTATCTCTGCCAGTGAGAGGCGCTCTGGTTGAGCTGTCCCGCCAGCTGCTCTGCTCTTTCCTTCAACTCTTCCCAGTAGCGCCTCATCTGTGCAAGTCGTGACCGGATACGTCCAGTCTCTCCAGGGGTCACACAACTCGACAGGGCCTCACAGTCTGCCTCCATGTGGGCCAGAGCTGCCCTTCTCTCTTCTAAACCTTTTTCCACAGCCTGTAGGGCATGCAACAACAGAGGAATACTAATCAGGAAAAGTATGGAAGGCTTGAGTTGAAAAAAATACAATAAACAAGACACACTAAAAACAGTAGGAGAAAAAGACTTGATAACACTGTGCCAATTCCCTGTTTATTGGCTTGATACAGACATTGTTGTGTTTTATCTATATTAATTACTAAGTCTATCATAGATACATGTTGTGTCTATTCAGGTTTGTGGAGGTCTAGATAAATTCAAGGACAGGAGTTGGGTAGAAAATAAAACTGACTGTGTTGTTTCTGGAGGCAAGAGTTTTTAAACTCTGATCAAACGGCTGCCGCAGGACTTCTTAAGTCCTGTTATCCAAAATGTTTTATGGTATTTCTTTTTTCTAGACCTCCATAAAATGGACAAGGGAGCAGTCTGGCAAGCCAAGATTATATTTTTTTCAATGTTATCAAAATATTTCCTGTATCCTTGTCTTTGCTGCAGCTCTGATCCACTTTTCTCCTCAGGGTTACATACATTTTTTTATATCTTATTTCATCTTAATCTTAATAACCCTCAGGCCACACTGATACTGTACTGCTACAGTCCAGACAGCAATTTCAATGAATTGTACTGAAAAAAAAGTGTGTATGATGCATATCTATTTTTGAATATCAGAAGATGATTAAAGAAAATGTGACATTTCTTTTAGCTATACTGCATGCAGTCAGTATTAGGGATAAAAAAACAAGATAAAGAATGACAGTTTTAAGAAAAAATGAGATACATGACATACCTCCACTGTGCTGATGTGTTTGTCCAGAGGATCTAAGGAGGAGGTGGAGTTGACAGCCTCCAGCTCCTTCTCTTTCTCATTGATCCACAGAGAAAAGGCCTCTGATTCACTGCTAAAGCGCTCCCACCACATACATATCATCTCCAGGTGGACAAAACTGGAAAACACATACAAACCATTTTATAAAGTATACTGTGTGCATATCTAGATGTACTGTAAAAATGAGAACAAACAAGCACACAAGTACAGTGGGTACGGAAAGTATTCAGACCCCTTTAAATTTTTCACTCTTTGTTTCATTGCAGCCTTTTTCCAAAAATCAAAAAAGTTCATTTTATTTCTCAGTAATGTACACTCAGCAACCCATCTTGACAGAAAAAAACAGAAATTTAGAAATTTTTGCATATTTATTAAAAAACAAAAACTGAAATATCACATGGTCATATGTATTCAGACCCTTTGCCGTGACCCTCATATGTAACTCAGGTGCTGTCTATTTCTTCTGATCATCCTTGAGATGGTTCTACACCTTCATTGGAGTCCAGCTGTGTTTGATTATACTGATTGGACTTGATTAGGAAAGCCACACACCTGTCTATATAAGACCTTACAGCTCACAGTGCATGTCAGAGCAAATGACAATCATGAGGTCAAAGGAACTGCCTGAAGAGCTCAGAGACAGAATTGTGGCAAGGCACAGATCTGGTCAAGGTTACAAAAAAATTTCTGCTGCACTTAAGGTTCCTAAGAGCACAGTGGCCTCCATAATCCTCAAATGGAAGACGTTTGGGACGACCAGAACCCTTCCAAGAGCTGGCCGTCCGGCCAAACTGAGCTATCGGGGGAGAAGAGCCTTGGTGAGAGAGGCAAAGAAGAACCCAATGGTCACTGTGGCTAAGCTCCAGAGATGCAGTCGGGAGATGGGAGAAAGTTGTAGTAAGTCAACCATCACTGCAGCAATCCACCAGTCGGGGCTTTATGGCAGAGTGGCCCGAAGGAAGCCTCTCCTCAGTGCAAGACACATGAAAGCCCGCATGGAGTTTGCTAAAAAAACACCTGAAGGACTCCAAGATGGTGATAAATAAAATCCTCTGGTCTGATGAGACCAAGATAGAACTTTTTGGCCTTAATTCTAAGCGGTATGTGTGGAGAAAACCAGGCACTGCTCATCACCTGTCCAATACAGTCTCAACAGTGAAGCATGGTGGTGGCAGCATCATGCTGTGGGGGTGTTTTTCAGCTGCAGGGACAGGACGACTGGTTGCAATCGAGGGAAAGATGAATGCGGCCAAGTACAGGGATATCCTGGACGAAAACCTTTTCCAGAGTGCTCTGGACCTCAGACTGGGCCGAAGGTTTACCTTCCAACAAGACAATGACCCTAAGCACACCGCTAAAATAACGAAGGAGTGGCTTCACAACAACTCTGTGGCTGTTCTTGAATGGCCCAGCCAGAGCCCTGACTTAAACCCAATTGAGCATCTCTGGAGAGACCTGAAAATGACTGTCCACCAACGTTTACCATCCAACCTGACAGAACTGGAGAGGATCTGCAAGGAGGAATGGCAGAGGATACCCAAATCCAGATGTGAGAAACTTGTTGCATCTTTCCCAAAACGACTCTTGGCTGTATTAGATCAAAAGGGTGCTTCTACTAAATACTGAACAAAGGGTCTGAATACTTATGACCATGTGATATTTCAGTTTTTGTTTTTTAATAAATATGCAAAAATTTCTAAATTTCTGTTTTTTTCTGTCAAGATGGGTTGCTGAGTGTACATTACTGAGAAATAAAATGAACTTTTTTGATTTTTGGAAAAAGGCTGCAATGAAACAAAGAGTGAAAAATTTAAAGGGGTCTGAATACTTTCCGTACCCACTGTATACCATTTAGCAAGGTTAAAATTGCCGCCACACTTTTTCCTCATCAAACTTGAAAATATGACTTAAGTTTGAGGAAGTTACAATATACTGTACTTAGGATGAGGATGGGACATACTTCTTGTTGAGGTGATCTTGAAGTTGTGTGACTGCTTCTCTGGTGGACTGGGCCTGCTGTAGAAGAAGAGTCCGATTTTTCGGACCAAGCTGAATATCTGCTGCCTTCTCCAGGAGGAGATCTGCTCGCACAGAACACTCCTCAACCTTTGTAAGGAGCTCCTACAGGGAAGAAAAAGATAAGATATATTGTATGAGCAAATACAGACCATACGCGCATGGGCGCGCACACACACACACACACACAGACAAACACACACACTGTACATACACACCTTGTTTTGCTCCAGTTCAGTTTTCATGATGTCCAGGCTGTTAAAAATGAGTTCTTTTTGCAGCTCATTGTTGGTATTGCTGATAAACCTCCAAACTGTTTCTCTTTCCGCTTCAAAGTTCTGCCAGGAGCTTAGAGTTGCCTTGAGATGCCGAAGAAACAGCAGCATCATGTCAGTGGGTAAAGTTTTATACAGAAAATACTACATGTACACAAAGATTTGAGGGGTTTTGTAGTGTTCTAATTTAACTCTTGATTTCCCCACTACTGTAAACTGTAACAAGGAACAACAAAATGCACCTTATATCTCTGCATCAGCATCCTCTAGTATCAATCACTCTCTATGTTATTATTTACTACTGGTGTAATAGGGTCCATCTAAAATGAATCTTTAACTGCGATATATTCATGATATTTTGGAGTTTTTGATTTTTTTCTCTAAAAATGAACTTTTGACCTCCAGGCATCTTAGATATTGATATGCAGAAACTACAGAAATGCAAATTTTCTGATCAGTTCGAAGAAGGTGCTATAAGTATATAAACACATACCCAGACAACACACAATCAAAATGAGCATACCACATAACAATCAATATCTGGTTAAGGTTCAACATGGACCAATCAATGATCACTGCAGGGGTCTGTGTGGACACACACATGCAAACATTAACACACTGACTGACACATGAGAAAAAAATAGGCTCGTTCTACCTGCAGGTTGTGCTCTTTTGCCCCTAATTTGTGGTCAACATCTCTGAAAGCTCCCTCCAGCTCCTGTAGAGACTGACTGAGCCCCTCCCCTTTCTGCAGTTGGCGGCAGTGGGCAACCAGAAGCTCCGCCTCTCTCCGGTTAGCATGCAGGCGCTTTAGGTGGTGCTTTTACAAACACATAGACAAGAAAATCAGATGACATATTTGCTTTCTGCAGAGAAATGACAACATAAAAAGTGGAACAAAATCCTGAAAAGTAGTGTTTTCCTGCCCTCCCTGGATGACATTTTCAAGCCTGTTTCACCTCTAATCCAAAATAGTATGCACACCATACAGTGATGTCACTACGTCCTAGAGCCCTAATGAACATCCATCACAAGAGTAAGGTAAGAAGGTAAACCACTGGAGGTTAACAAAAGAAGTCTTTCATGGGGTGTTAATTTACTCTTTAAGTTGTGAGAAGCATAAATTCTAAACATTTAGTGAGATGTCTTTATTTTTCTCTATATCACTTAAACCAGACATAATCTAAACTATAATGTATTTTACACAGGGACATTACATTTATTTAAAAGACATTTGAATACAGGAATTGAAGAGACTAGAATTTATTTGATTTGAACGCACTATAATGTCCATGCCTGCCTGTATTAATCAAATAATTTCTATGTTATCAGATGTATCCTTTTTGTGTAAATCAAATATCTGAACACAGTTGACATCACCACTCTTCTGTCTCTGCACTACACACACCTGGTGAATAAGATAAAGTTGTTTGGCCTCCTCCAGGCCCTCAGCATCCAGGATCCTGCTGGTCTGCTCCTCAGCCTCCCATTGCACTCTCAGAACTTCCTCCAGAGCACCACGCACCTCCTCTCTCAGCTCCTTGTACTGGAACATAGTAGAGCCCTCCTCACCCCACTGTGAATGAGGGAGGCAAAGCATCAAACAAAATGATTATGTTAAGAAAACACAGGAGAAAGACGTATTAAGAATATCTTAGAATACCTGACAAAGTGAAGAAAAGAGGGCCCGCAGGTCAGTTGAGAGTTTGGCAAGGGCTGTTCTCTGTCTCTGGACCTCCAGTTCGGAGCTAACCTCAGACAGGCCAGCAAGACGGCTTTTAAGCCATAACAGGCTCTCCTCTCGAACATCTACTGCTTCCTGCAGTGCCTGGAAATAGTGATAGCACAAAAAAGGCAATGCATGTTTACTGAGGATGAGTTGAATTATAACCTAATCTCTGTGCCTAAAGCAGCAAATATAAAGTGCTAGCCCACCTGAACAGCAACATCAACTTGCCCCTGATGGCTGGAATTTCTTGCTGTCTCTCGCAAAAGTCTCACCTGCCTCTTCTGAGAAGAGAGCCAATCAGAAAGCTCACAGAACCTAGAAAAAGGAACAACTAATCTTTAGTCCCTTCAGGGATGAAAATGTCAGACTTCAAGATGTTGGATATGCTGTAAGGATTTTGAGTTTTTTCAAGCTTTACCTCTCGTTCCACTCTTTCCATTTATCAGAGTGATGCTCCAGTTTGAGATGGGTGCTCTTGATTTGCTCTGTAACCTCCGCTACAGCAATCCTGGTGGAGGCTAACATTCGGTGAGCCGCGTCGTTGTCAGGTAAATTATGACACAGATCCTCCATGTTTTTAATCCTCTTCTCACACAAAGTCAGAGGTTTGTGTTCCCTGAAAAACGTCTGGAGATAAGATAAAAATAAATGGTGAATTTAGGACGCTCCAAAATGATGATAACGATTACATTTAGTGATTTTATCTTTCTCCTTCTCTCTCTCCTGGTTTAATCTGTTGTAAATTTCTACCAATTCTGAGGCTCACCCTGTGCTCTTTGATCACTCTCTCACTGGTGCAGGTGCCAGACAGGGCTTGAATTTCTCTGTCCAGCTCTGTTTTGCAGTCTTCTATGATCACACCCACTCGACTTCGCTCCACCTCCACTTTCAGACGGAGCAGGTGAGATGGTACCTCGCCCTGGATGTCCTGTGGAAAAGACAGAGAAGACACAGAGCATAAGAGACATGGAAGATAAAATAGACTGTATAATATACACAAGTTTCAGTCTCATATTGTATCATCCCCGAAACTGTCAGAGACAAAATATCCTCCAGAGAGACAGTGAGTAAACACTGAGAGGGTTGCATTTTAATCTAACTAGTACAGGTTAATTTGATACCGACTGGAGGGAACTATATCAAAGCCAAAGGTCTTCCTGGTTTAGTTAATGAAGTATCGGCTATGTGCCTCCAGATATGTACGGTAATTAGTGAGAATGTTAAAGCATTGTTACCCCTGACCTTCCAGTGTTTGTGCAGCCTGCGGACAGTTTCTTGCAGCCCCTGTTGCTCTTCCTGTGGTAGGATGTCAGTCAGCTCATCACAAGCCTTCAAGAAAACGCTCAGCAACCGCTGGTCCAGTTGGCCTAAAAAATCCTGTGCAGAAAAACATAGAAGTTTATTTTGAGTTCTGTTTTGCTACTGATACTTATGCAGTATATCTGTTTATCTTTGTGGTCAAGAAAAAAATTTAGCAGCCGATATTCTTTTGTACAGATTAGCCGTACCCGTCATGTACCTCCTCTGTTTACATCAGAAGGTTACATGTTTGATCTTACACTGTGTTTCTTCAGTAATTCCTCAGCATCTCCAGTCTCTCTCAAGTAGCCCTGAGCTTTCTTCAACACTTTTTCCAGCTCTTGTCTTGATTCTTCAAACCTCCTCCTTAGGCAGTTGTTGGCCTCTTCCTGCCTTCTCCATTCCCCAACCTCCTTCAGCAAAGCCTAAGAGGATGGACAAGAGGAAATGATGATTATGTGGTCTCTTCAGTAATGTAGTATAATTATCTGTCTTACGTCAAGCAAATTGATAATGAGACACACAAGTAAGTCTAATCTGCACTGTGCCTCCTGGGTGTTTTTGATGTTCTTGTGATCTCATTAACATAATCAGCGTTGAGGGAAATGCAGTGTCTGTGTGGCATTCTTGTGTATGTTTAACACTAACCTGCGCTGAGCCCTGTATTTCAGCCACTCTCTTTTGCAGCAGGGACAGATCAAAATTTCGGAGCACCTTACTGGTGGAGAGCGCCCTCTGCAGTGTGTTGTGATTCCTCTCAATCACTGAAAGACAGCGTTTACAGCTTTGCTGCTGGTTTAACAAATCCTGAGGAAATTGTGGAAACGACAAATATGAAAAGTATGTTGACAATGGTCCATTCAAATCATAATTTATAATTTAATATCATAATTTTTCTTATATATCAGTAATTCCCTTCCCCACCGACAGAATGGTTATGTTAAAAATAGATTGTAAAGATGAAGATAAAATAGACACAAGAGAGCAGATTTAGTTATATTTGAATGTAGGTTTTTGTAGATTTTGCCATCATTCCTTTTGAATATAATAACATATCATTGTGAATTGGTCACGTTATTTAATCTACTGATTCGTGTACAGGGACACGTTCATGTCGTTTTTGTTTGTGTTGGTGTGCACAAATTTTAAACTTATGCATTTCATCTTTCGTTCGCAGCCCGACTACGGTAACGAGTAGTATGAAAAGTAGAAAGTCCGCCAAACAACATAACAAAACAGGACTTTCATCCCCAGACCGGGGATCGTGTCCCATGTGTGACAATTAATTTCCCCGTTGGTTCTTTTCCTAAATACAACCGTCCCGTTGTTGCGTATCAATTGCACACGACTCATCATATCTAACCTGCCACTTTTGTTTTCGCTGGGCCTGGGTCTGTGTGTCTGAGTCTCTGACAGCAGAAGTGATGCGACTGGCCCGCTCCAGGGATTGGTAAAAAGCAGTGATGTGTTTCTCCATCTCCTCCAACAGTGGCAGAAGGACATGACACTCCCTTACAAGGGAGGGACACCGCTCTCTCACCTGGAAACAAATAACAAACTGGGTCATTGAATAGTGACACAGAAAGTCAAACAATGTGTGATGAAGATATGAAAAAAAAAATAGTTTCAAAGAGGACTGATGTTGATAACTGTGTTGATTTCAAAGAAAGACTTCAGGTAGATTTCGTACTACTGCTCATGGATTTTTGACTTAAATGATACCTACCTTACTCAGCTGACTTTTGGCTGTTGTCATAGTTGCCATGACCCAGGCAGCCTCTTCCTGTGGCGCATCCTTGGCAAGGAGCTGAGCACTGCGGGCAGCCAACTTGTATTGTGTCTCCATGGCAATAACCTTTTGCTTGGTATTCTGAGATAAGAGGTAGAGGAAAAGGGTCATTTTATAGGTCCTTAAGTTGAATGCAGTTTGATCTAAACTGATTTTGACTATAGAAAAATATGTTACAAGGTTTTCTGCAGCTCTGTTTTTCAAAACAGCAGTGACATAAAGCTTTAAGTAACTTTTCTTGAAAGTTGTGTTGAACAAAGGTTCAATTGAAAACCCAAAAATATCAGCTAAAATATATACTGTATACTGCTTGAAGTGTGCTATGTAACCCACAGCTAAAAAAACAGTTGAAGAGCTCAAGTTGACTAAAAGTAAAACAAGTGGGAAAGATGATGAAAGCTAAATGGCTGACTAGATTTAGATGGTAAACAACAATCACAAACAATAAGTTGGGCTGATGTTGTGATGGAATCAACCTAAAACACACTTGTAGAAAATGTAATGTGATAATGTAAAAGTATCAGCTGCTGAAAATAATGAAAATATCTGGTAATAAGTGCTTGTCTTATTGTGCTATTCTTTAACATATGATAGAAAAACTGTCAGTTTGCTTTTCTCACCTCCACATCCTGCAGAAAAGCTCTAACGTTGAGGAAAGACACTTGGACAGGAACACTGAGGCTGGCCTCTGCTGTGTCCAGCAGCTCTTTGAGGGCTGACACAGCCTTTAGATGGTCTTTTCTCCACTTCTCCAGCTCATCTTCATGGGCATACTGCAACGGAGGAAAGATTGAGGATTGGATAGGATTTGATTTTTATCAAGAGATGTACCTTCCTCAGTTCTGGGTCAAATAGTACCAATAGTAACACTCAAAATAAAGTAATCAACTAAAAACAATAAATTTACCAAGAAATAGAATTTAATTAAATTATCTGACAGTATTTTAGTTGTATTTTTAGGATGTTTTTGTTTGTTACTTGTTTGACTTGGAGGAAGAGTTCTCTCCATCGTCCATTCAAAAGAAGTAGCTGCTGCTTGAGATCAAGCGACACAGTCTCATCACACGTTTCAATGAGAAAATTCCCAGAGTCATTCATGGCCGCATGCTGATCTATCCAGTGGCTGAGATTCCTGAAAAACTCCTGGATGACAAAGAGACTCATTAAAAGACAGAAAGAGACAGAGAAACAGGGAAATTAAGAGAAACAAAGAACAACACAAAGAATGAGTGTCAAAGAAAGAAACAAAGAAAGCTAGTCAAAAAAGACAAAGAAGGGATTCATAGAATGAAACAAAGAGAGAACAATAAAAAAAAACTGGGGTAATTAGCTGTCTAATCCTTAGTGGGGATATGAATCTGAGGTAACCATGGCAATACGACAACCAGAATATCCTTAGTGGCTTGATGTAAGTCAAGGAGATCATTTGATACTTGAGTGGAGACTGCTAATAGGATTCCACTAAGAAGACCAAATGCTTGAAATTGGGCTGACGTGGTTTTGATTGCTACTACTGTGAGGCATTGAATCCATCAAATAAATACATGTATGAGGAAACTTTTAATCTGTGCACAGAACAATGAAACTTTGAGTGTATGGTGGGGTTTCTTACGATATTAAAAGTTAATCTCATACCCGTTTTGTGTTTTCTGGCCGGCTCAGGGCTTCCTCTGCATCCTCCAGCCAGACCTGTAAGCAGGCCACAGTAGAGCTATACCTCTCCCAGTTGGACAGCACCTCCTCCAGCATGCTCTTCACACTGCGCACTTCCATGGATAAACTCCTCCACTGTGTCACCACCTCCCGCATGAACCTGCGCACTCCCATCTCCCCTTCTTCCACTGGAGCAGAAATAAATCAACAATTACAGCAATAGTAATACTTCTACTACCAGCACTACTGCTAGCACTGCTGCTACTATTACTGTTGCTGCAGTTACTCCTAACTAGTCACACTAAAACAGTGTAAACAGGAGACTTCATAAACATACTTATCTTCAATATTAAAACATTGATTGAATTGCTTGTCGATTTATATGGATTTGATTTTGATTCCATAAGTAACACAATCTTGCTCAATTTAATATACTCAGGGGTTTTGCAGCCACAGCCTTACTTGGTCTGGTATCCCAGGGGGCACATGGTGGCTAAGGTAAGCTAATGTTTTGATAGGTATTGTTGTGTATCCGTTATTATTAAGTCAGTTTGATTGCTTGTGTACTCTAGTCTAGTTTTACATTTTAGTATATACATATACTATTAATCTACAATTGTCACTTGGCGCTGTTTAGGAAAAGTTACATAACCTTGCTTTGAGGCACAGGACATATGGTACACATATTTATAGAAAGACCAGACGAAGAGCACATAAAGAGTGAAGGAGCTACATGACTTTGCAGACAATCCTCTGACCTCAAAAACTCTCACTACAGGTATATGTATTATCTTTGCTTGTGTTGCATTTCATTGGTACAAATTCTCAGGTCTTAAAATTCCTTTATCACAAACTATTGTCAGCCAGTATGGAGCAGATTAATGATTCAACCAAATACAATTATCCAGTTTCAAATACACATGAGGATAAATACCATGTGATGTGATTTTACTGCAACATAATTTCCCCATGGGGACAATAAACATGAACAAACAAACGAATGAATCACATACTACTATGCCTTTAAATAGCAGATAATTACATATCAATCCCCTTATCATCCTCTCCGGCCTCAGTCTGTTATGACCTCACTGGCCCTTTAAAAATATCCGAATGAGCTCTAAATTAGCCAATCAGAGCCGAGGGTGTTATTGCATGCAAGGCTCACGGAGGACGACAACTTCATTTGTGGGGTCGACCAATCAAGCCTCAGATGTCCTGATTTCTCGCCATACCTCACTGCTCCGCTCTGCATACCCTAAAGGAGCACAACCCTGAAACTTAATGAAACCAACAAGCGAGCTCAGTTTGCGCCCAGAGACCTGCAGAAGTGGAGCAGCCCCTAACTAGCAAATGGGGTCGTATTCCCCACTGAGAGCTGGGAGTGGAGGAACCTCATTTAGCTGTAGCCTGCAGACTCTCCCCTTATACCAAGCTGTAAAACCAGACAGGGGAAGACTGAGCTGCTGGAATAGAAAGTGTCATTGATTATAGAGCTGTTGACATGACTGTATGTTTACAATGTTAAGATATTTAGCGCCACTCAATTTTAGTTTAAAGCATCATCCAAAGGATGAGAATGCAATTAGGTTTTGGCAAACCCAATAACGTAATTTGTGAAGATTTTGGCATACCATTTATATTGAGATATCTATCCCTGTAATATCTCTAATTGTATTAGACCATTGTGGACAATCACATAATATTCAATGCATCACTGAGAAGGACTGCTTTATATTGTATTTTTATGTGATTTTGGCATTGAAATGATTAAGTACCTTCATTTACAATTCATTATATAATTACTTAGACCATCACAAAGGATTTTATCTGCATCAGCAGCTCCTAAATGCCATTTTTTTGTTATCAGTAATCAAAAAACATATATACATAAAAACATACAGCATGTACCTGATGCAGGAAGGTTATTGTGTCCATTACATATCAAATCATACATTTACTGTATACATTTAAATTTTTCACCTGAGCTGTCAGCATTGACATAGGCCTCAGCAGACAGTTTCAGGGACTGGAACAATGCCTCGTAATTTTCAAAGAAATGTTGCTTCTCCACAAATGCCTGATGAAGACAGAATCAAATGGGAAACTATTACCACATATTAGGAGACAGTGCTTACAGTAACATCATAATGGATATACAGCATTGAATCTAGTAGTCATACACTATGGAGCATAAATTATTTGTTAAATTGTATCAAATAATATCCTAAAATAAAGTAAAATAAAATACTTTCCATACTTTTCTTAAGTTTCAAGATCTACATAAGAACCTGTAGAAGCTAAAAAGACATTGTACTTAGTATATGTGTGTTTTGATATATTAACTGTGTGTTTGAGTAATATCTGTAACTGTGAGGCTGCGCTGGGAAAAGTGCGTGGGGGTGCAATGAACAGGAACAGAATGCTCTAACACCCTGCCACAACCTGACACACATACATTGTTCCTAGCCAGCTCAAACTGGTTCTTGTTACACTATTTCACTCTATCTCATGGAAAAGTACTGATTTATAACGCCCAAAACAGACCATAATACTTGTATCGCTCAACAACCTTGAAAATGTAATAAAAAGAAACTGTCAGAGAACGAGAGTCAGAGTTGAGCTGAGAACTGTTGTGTGAGACGAAGTGAGCACCGCTCACTTCCCCCTCCTCGACTCTCCTCCTCTGCAGACGGGTTAAAACTTCATCTCTGTGTCAAGCCTGATCCTTTTTGATGTTCCTCTGGGTTTAAATCTACAATTGATAATGAGTGAGAACTAAGTGTCTGAGTTTAGACCTAACAGAACCCTAAAGTTGCAATTAACATTTCAGCACATCGTTTACAGAGTGAAACAAAGTCTGAGCTTACAACATAGTTGTGGAGCATGAGTTCCACAGACTCTTGACGGCTGTATTTTATGATCCAGGATTTGAGCTTGGACTCGGCAAGAATGAGGAAGCCCTGCATGTGGTGTTTGTTCTCTTCGAATTCCATTCTACATAAGTGGATGCTAGAAGATGTAGAGACGAAGTTCATCCTAAAAAACAAACAATTTACAAAATAAAAGCAAAATGTGAAATCATGCCAAGTGAGCTAGTTAATATCAGACTTCCAAGAGAGATTGGCAGGTGTCTTTATTACCTCTCAGCCATGTCTTGGAGCTGGTCTGGGGGAACAGGGACTCCATCAACACTTCTGTCTTTATGGATCCTCTGAAATACCTGCTGGTGACTTTCCAGGCTCTTCAACACATCCTGCACAGTGTACATGTAAATACATACAGCACATGAACACATAAAAACAAACAAATACTTGTAAAGACTGAAGAAAAATAGATTTCTGATCAGAACATTTGATAATAAATTAAAATAACATGTGCTTGCAGTTTACTGCTCCTAATACTGAATTTACTTATGACTAAAACATAAACTGAACAAAGCCAACGCTCTGTCCAGCACCAAGTTGTCCTTTGTTTCAGCATTTTGCCTCTCCTTTCTACGGCTCCATGCTAACCTTGTGCTGCTCCAGAGCCCTGTGCACAGTGGTAGCTGTCACATTGTGTGCCTGATGTACGATGATCTCTTGTCGCAAGGCTCCTTCAGCCTCATGCAGCCATGCCCCCACCATATCCAGAGGAGCCGGCAGAGACCTGTCCAGCTGCAGATGCCAGTTCAAGAGCTGAAATAAGAAACACAATTGAGGTAACAGAGAAACACTAAGAGCAGATTGTGATTGTTCCGCTCATTGCATAGAACAACAACAAAAATCACCTTACAACCCCAATTAAAGCTCCAAAGTGAAAACACATTACAGATTACAACAGTTACAATGGAAACTGGTAGTCACACACTGGACATAAACAGACTTTAAAGTTATAGCTTTTGCTTCAGTTTGTGTCCTTATTGAATAGAGCTAAATTATGAATACATAGGAGACAAAACATCATTACACTTGCTTGAAAACAAACAAACAATAAAACAACTAACAGTTCCAGACTGACAGACTGGTTCTTTTTAACCTGGCATTCTAAAAAACACATGCAACCATGACATCCTTGGTTCAAATCTGTCTGGAAACATTTGAAGAGGTTGAATGTCCCGCCTGCTTCTCTCACCATATTAGAGACTCTTTCCCAGGCCTGTTTGACCAGAGCCTGATCCACAGTCAGTATCCCATCCTTCTGAGTGGACTGCAAAGCTCCATCCACCTGCTTCCTCCTCATTTCCAACTGGACATGCAGACTCTTGAACAACTAAAAAGAAAGAAGTGAAATCTGTTCATAATTCAAAAATATTCAAGTTACAGTATACAGACATGGGCTCTTTTTCATGGGTCACACCTTCTTACCATTGGTATCCAATCAGAACCTCATTACAATTGGTGACCTACTGTCTCTGAATGCAGAATCCTCTTTCTGGCTTTACATTCTCAGACTCTCTGAATAATGTGCAAATAAAATGGGGGTATCCCACATGCTGCTGAATATGGAAATTATCCCGAGGCTTGTTGGAATAAGCCAGATTGACTGAAAATATGACGGCTGCCGTCTGATCCCTACAGTGTAATGCCACTGATTAGGCTAATAATAGGAGTGCCTGTGCCCAGTGTGCCCAGTTTAAACTGCCCCTCCGCCTAGACACAAACACACACGCACACACACACACACACTAACCTGGTACTGTTGAGTGAGATTGCCCTCAGTCTCCTGGGCCTGTTTTGCGTCTCTCTCCAGCTGGTTGAGCCACATTTTGAGCTCCCTTAGGCTCTTTCGTTGCTCTCTCTAGGAGGCCGGGATGGGTGAGAGGTGGTGGGGTGAACAATTGGTGGAAATATGGTTGTGGAAATTGGAAAAGTGCAACGGGGGAAATGAAAAACAAATTAAAAAAGAGAGGACAGAAGAGTGTAAGTGAGAGGGTAAAACAGAAAGATGGAGAGAAAAGGTGATTAACCAAATACATGTGCGAGGGATTGATGAAAGGAAGAGGGTGAAAAAGAGGCATGTACGGTTAAACATGTGTTCTCCTAATCCTCTGTGTCTCCCTGTAGGACAAAACGTTAAAAAAACCACAGCTGCCAAAAACACTCAATTTAATCAGGATATTTAGTCTGAGACCCCCTACTAACATTTCATTGGATTTTGAGTAACCATGACGATAAAACTATGCTGCTCAAAAGCTTGTGAGATTGTCTATTCAGTTTGAGAGCTGTTCATTCTCAGTCTATTCAGTTTAATCACTTCACATTAGCTCATGTATGGATATTAAACTTTATTCTTTATGACAGCGTTAAAATGAATAAAAGCTAATTCTAAATGGAAGCAGACTTTTATCCGTTACAATGTACTCAACTTCTGCAAATCATTTTACAACCAGTGTTTCAGTCGTTATTTATTTTTTAGAAAACAACACTTTTGTTGTTTTTTTGTGAAAACACAAGGGCCAATTGACCTTCATTCAATAAAAGAGAATATTCAAAACAAACATTAGCATGTAAGCAAGAACTGTCAACAAAGAACCAAACAGGTGTGAAACACAACAACCACCAAAAGCCTAGTCCGTGTAGTAAGACAACAAAACACTGTGCAACACTGAAAGCAAGTAGTTAGCGTGGCTTTAAAGCACACCAATGTTCCTGCCACTGTTAACCTTAAAAACAGGCAACCTCTATTCACAAGCTTTCCATCAAATACGCTGTATCAATGCACACTGCCAATGCCAGAGGCTTTCATTGTCATGCTAATGGAACCAGAAGCCGTAGCGGGAGGTAACGTTAATAAATGGTAATATCACGTCTTATTATACTGGACTTCTCTTTTGTTATCATGGCTCAGAAACCCTGCGGCAGAAATATGACATCAGGTACAATAAAGAGCCAACCCACATAAGCTTTATTTTGACATGATAAAACAATGTTTAATCTCACCCATACACTGTACATTAGGCAGTGATACTGTAATCCAATAGTAGAGTCTGAAAAATAAGCATTAATCATATTTATATGGAAACTATGAATGTGCATGGGTGCTAATCACATTGAGCTGCGAAAAATGATGGAAAACCTGCCCCTGGGACCTTTAAGTTACTCTATAACCTACCTCCAACATTTCCTCTATATCCCGAGGAGCAAGACATTGCTGTAAGACAGAGGCCAGCACAACAACCACAGGAAAGCAGTCAACACACAAAAACACCAGAGAGACAAAGACAAGGAGAGAAATGTGCAACAAGAAAAGACATAAAATAGGCAACACACTGCCAGACCTAAGTCACATTAGAAGTGAAATTACTTTAGTAATTTACTTTAATTAGTTTGTTTTACCTACTTTGTATAGCAGATTGGTGGTGGTTACTGCATCAGAATATTTTAGAAAAAAATAAGTAATCATAAATTATGGTAATTCACTTCCTGTAATTGCTCTGACTTGTACTGAACGTGGCCATGAAAAAAGCCTCACTCACCTTGCCATTGAATAGATTAAAACAAGCATTAATGTTTAAACAGTGTTTCGAAGGACCCGGCTGTGCACACAATACTAACTAAACATACCATCTATGTACAGTATATGCCATGGCTGAAATTTGACACACTAACTGTGACATCTAGAGAGAAAGAAAAAACACACAGGATGCAGAATAAGAGAAGACAACTAATGACGTATCCAGACTGAAATAAATTTGAGTTGGTTACCTCTTCTTCTGGCTGTCCGTCTGAGTCGCTCTGCTTTCGTTCAGGATGATGCTTCAGGAACTGTGCTACGTATGTCATAATGGATTTCTCATCTGGCTTGTCTACATCAACATCTAAGGAGGGAACCACATTAATGTAATTAAGTAACTTATATCAAGTTGAGGCAAGCTGATAATTCTTCCACAGTTTCTCAATAGAAACGAACGTTTGACTCACATCTATTCAGAAACTGACAACCACCTTAAATGAAAACAACCTCCAGCACTTCAGATTAGTGTCCAAGTAATGTTTGGAGGTTCCACCATACTGAATCTCATGGCCTAATGGAACTTGATTATATTGATGTCAAGCTTGATTTGTTGTTCATTCTGAAGGGCAGGCGTGAAGGTGCACAGCTGGTGTTTGGAAGTGACACTGAGGTGCACATCTGATACTGTGATAGATGCCCACTATTGTATTTCAGTATTCTTGAGCAAAAACTGTTCTATATGATAAAAAAATGTACAGATTTAAATGATATTTAAGACAAGTTTATTGATTGAATTATTAATTGAGTGAGTAACACAAGGCCAAATTGTTTTCTATTAAAGAGAATGTAGCCAAGAGAAAATGTAATATAGAGGCAAATGACATGTAGAATTCATTTGATCCCATGATGTTGATGTGGTTAATTGCTCTGTTAAGTTTTCATCAATATAATGTCAAAGTCACTAAAAAATACAAAATGTAATTTACCCTCTGGGTCGAGAAGTTGTGGAACGCCCAGCTCTGTCTCAGCCAATAAGAAGGCTTCCTGCAGATTTTCTATGTTGGGCCTCCCCCATACACGCTCCATGTCAACAAGATTGGGCTGAAAGGCATGAATAACTGCAAAGAATGCTAACCCTGTGCGCCAACTGGGGCCAAAGTCCTTTACATCAATGCCCAGACGTCTACAAAGAACAGAGCAAAAGCAGAAGGAAAACAAGTTTCACTGTTAATGTTGTGGGGCATTTTGCATTTGGTTTTGAAGAGCAATACAATTTGTACTCCATACTTGGTGGCTGTCTGCTGGACCCATCTTAGTAGTGCCTTTCTGGCTCCCCCCTGCATAGGTGGGAGGAGTTTTCTTTTGACAGGTGGGCTGGTGGTTTCAGTGCTGCTGGTGGAGCTGTCCAGTGAAGAAGTGCTGCTGGACAAGGCCTGAAGTGCTGGTAGGCTACAGGTCAGCTCCTCAATCTGAAAAGAGCAGGAAACTAGGAAATTGTAATAGTTGTGTCTTTGTGTTTGGTTTTTGCAACTGATGCAACTGACATCTCTTAGTGATACACAGCTCTTGAATACATAGATAGTTCATCATTATGTGTTTGCTTGAAAGACCACTTTCCCATTGCTCATGATTATGCTTTATTTATTAAAGCGTTGTTCCAATGGGCAGCTTAACACTGGAATATTTTAGAGTTGAAATCTTGTTGCAACTTAATAATCGATTTGAAGAGATCTGACTTTACTTATTTAGAATTTACATTTTCTGCACTCTCTGAATGTCCTATTTTTTATTTTGTTTTTTGTTACCCATATAATGTTGAATCAATAATATCTTATGTAACTATGATTGTACAGAATAGCAATTTAGTTGAAAAAATATAACCGACAAAGAACCTTTCATGTGTGAAAACAAAATAAAAATGTGTATGACTTGGGACAACGATCGCAAAATATATTAGCTGGTCAAGTTGATGATTTATTGCTATGCACACATAATCTACTTCTCAGTTTCTCCTCTCTACTGCCAGTAAACTGAGTCTGCTCACAACTCAGAAAATCCATAAACATCAATGTGAAATGAAATACATCAAAACGTCAGTAAGTGAATAATAAGTACATTTACACTGTTGTACATGTCTTTTATTTAATATTCTTATGTTTGCTTGAATAGCAGATATCTCTATGTGCTGATGTTGCCAAGAGACTGTAGCCTGATCAAGTTCTTGTTGATCTGTTCATGTCTGAAATGCCTGAGGTAGCAACTGCTCGTTTTCAGCGGAGATGCTTCTGAAGATTTTTTTTCCCCCATTTTAAATGTCTTAAATTTAATTTGTTTAAATTTTTAATTTGGTTACATTTTTGCCATTAGAAAAATAAATATTTTAAGCATCCTGCTTTCCTATTAAATATGTCAGTGTACAACATGCAAGTGATTTAGGCTTTTGCATATTTCTTATTGAATTGAATGGTTTAATGGTTTGAGGGTGTGCTATTAATATGTAGGACCATATGGACAGCCATGTTGTTACCAATTTGAAGTCCTGTAGTGAGCTATTGGTGGTGATTTGATGACATGATTGACTTGGACATTCACAACACTAAAATTAATTTAGCACTAACTTTCTGTGTGTTTTGTCTCTCCTTGTTTTGCTTTGTATCTTTCATTTTAAAAATGTAATATCCTGAAATATGTACAGTACATTGTATTTGCTAATGATTAATGCCATTTAAGTAAATTAACTAAAGGCAATGTTACCTGGAAATAGAGAATGATGGTCCACATCAACCCCAATACAATTGATGGCCGTCCATCAACAATGTCTGTGGAGTTGATGTTCACAAGCTTGATCTGTGTCAAAACACAATATTCAGTTTTTTTAATATCTCATAACAAGACCTAATAATTCCAGATTGCAATGAATTCCAGTTTATCCGCTTACTTCTTCATAATTTTATACATATGGATTAAATTCAGACAATTTCCCTCAATCTGGTTACCCTGATCTCGTACATATGTTTACACAAAATGAACAATATATAGTATGAGCATAATCCTCTGCACTACTGGAAGCAGATACTGTCATGCTGACCCTAACTATTGCATGTCCTGAACAAACCAGTGCAATAACGTTATGAATACTGACCGGAGATCCTCTGTAGGCAGACTGTAAGGCAGATAAGAAATGAAGAAGAGAGAGAAAGAGAGCAAGAGACCATTTAGATGTGTTTGATTATGGGGCGGGCAGCCTCATTGACTGTGAGATAGCAGATACCGTAGCATCACTGAGGTGACAGAACTTGAGTGGTTGGCTGAGAGGATAGATCTATCACCACACAGGCAACAGGGATTATATCCAGCAGAGATGGACAGAGAGAGACTGATACAGGGAGAGAGAGACAGGCAAGAAAAGGGAGAAAGAGAGGGCTGCCACTACTGATATGATGACATATTCTATATGTTCACACAGAGGGTAATATTACTGCGATGCTGCAGCACAACAGGCCATCATATGGTAATACAAGCCACTCCGTATATGTGAAAAAGCATGGAGGAAGAGATAGGGGGCAGGCTAGGTCAGGGTGGGGTAAGGGTGGGATAGTGTCTGATAAGAATGCATGCAATACACGGTTTCATATTAGAAAACACAGCAGGTGATTCTGGTAACTTAACACAGCGGTGTGAAGCTGGAATGATTTATGGAAGTGTTTTGACCACAGACACCAGCATAAAAAACACATGTAACCACCATATAGTAGTAGTTGCATTGGAACTAACAGTGTATAGGTAAACAGTTTACTTGACATTATTCACAAACATTTTTGATAATCAATTGTTTAAGTCATTTATAAAGCTAAAATGTAAACCGTTTGCTGGTTTGAGCTTCTCAAAAGTGCAGATTTGCTGCTTTTCTTCTAGGTTTTATATAATTATAAAGTTAACATCTTTGGGTTTGGGGGCATTAGTCAGAAAACGCAAGTGATTTAAAGACTCTAGGATGTGATTTTTTTCCTTATGTTCTTAGATTTTAGGGTTTAATGGATTCATTTAAAAAACTAAAAAATCCACAGATTCATCGACAAAGTAAAGAATTGTTAGTTGCTTACCTAGTTGAAATTACAGCTACGGATTTGAAACTCCAAGCTAAAGACATATACTGTATTACAGGTTTTCAACAGTTTACCGATATAATTGATGAAATGGTAAACACGGAAAACAATGGCACTGCACATTCAACAACGTTTTCTATGATACAGACACAAGAAAGGAACATGCATCAGGCACTAAAGCAAAATGTAAATATGGTCTAGACATACATCCGATTTACACACAAAGCGTAATTACATTTAGTTTTCTACACACATTGACTTGTCATAGATGTCTCATCTCCAGACTGCAGATTACTGGTTTAGGATTTACGGTTTTAACCCTGTCATACTTGAGGAAGACAAATCAATGTCCCTGCAGACACCAGCTCATACTTATGGCTTTATTTATGTATATCCAAGAACTAGCTGATTGAAGCTTTGAGAATGCTTTACTAATCTCACGGAGGGGCAGTTGAAGTAGTTAGATTTTTACATTTATTTCAGCATTTCTGGATGTAATTCTGCCAATGAATCTGCGAAAAGGAAGGAAAACTGGAGTACTAATATCATAAAGTGCAAGTGATGTGGAATGACCAGCAAGTATGGTGGATCAGTTTTATTGATATAATTGGTAAAGCCAAAGATCAATATTATATAATAAGATTGAAGTTTGAATTTTCTTTCTCCATTTATTTACCCAACAAAATCTTTGCAGGCATGTTAAGACAGAGCATATTGGTTTTGGGATAAATGAGGGATGTGGGAAGTTGGAGAGAGTAAGAGGAGGGGATGAAGGGAATACAGGTCACACAAGGTCAGGATTCAATGTTTGCACCCACATGGCAGCAGCTGAGCAGGGAAAGCGGCAGGTGGAGCAAAACACAGAAGAAGAAAAACATAAAAAGAAGGCCCTGAACTCTTACCTTCCTACCCTCAAGGAAGTTGAGAGCTGTACCGATGTTGGTGACCCAGTGGATCCTCTTTAGCTTCTTGCCTGGCTCACATGGCTAGAAGGAAAAAGGAGAACAATACAGATGGAAAAAAGAAATAGAGAATCAGAGAGAGAAATAAATATAAACAATAAAACAGTTCAATTGAAAAGAAGAAAAGGTATATAGCACAAGTGTGGGAATGACGGCAGAGGAGCACACATTGATTTTCTCATTTATTCTTTTTAACTGTATTTATGTTTGCTGATAAATTGAGAAAGTCCAAGAGGTCCAATCAGAGCTGTGTTTGACTATAAACAGCCAGATCAATAGGACATAGACAGCTTAGACCTAAGGCAATATTGGCCAAGTAAAATCCTCAAGCTGTGGGAATGTCTTTGTCTGTGTTTGTGAACTATGATCTGTCCTTGTTAATCTGGGCTTTTCTGTTCAATTCAAACATCCTAATACAAGCCGATCAATGAGCATTTACATGTAATTGGGGCTCAGTTCACATGCTCTGCATTACGCTCTTTTGAAATTTGTCAAAAGCACTGACCGTTATTATGTAAAGAACAAACAACCAAAAATAAACAATTGAAAAATGACTGAATCTCTCTGTTATTTGACCAGCCTGATCCTTGTTATATCAATTTAAATTACAATTTAATCCAGAAAGATCAGAGGATATGAAGTGTTTCAAGTCTGTGTCCAAATCACATGCTGTAGAAATGGCCATGAGACTCACCAGTTTTTGTCCCGAGAGGATTTCCAGCAGGGCCAGCAGCATCACACCATCCTTGATGTCCTCAAAGAGGTCTGTCACCACCAGAGGCGGAACACACTACAGAGAGAACATGTGTACCCAAGAGACTTTATTGTAAAAATGATTTTGATTTCTGTTAAAACAAACAAACATAGACGTTGTGTATTGCCTGCTGGAATGCAAAGATTTGACTTTTGACATTGAAAACAGAATGAGAATTAAATAATTCAAAACTTCCCAATTTATCTAGGAACAAACGTTTTGGTGTGCAAGAGACATTTCTAAATACGTAGGTGCCCTGACACTTTATTTTTGACAGGGCAGCTAAAGATATGAAAGAGGAGATAGAGGGGAAAATGACATGCAGCAAAGGGCCACAGGTCGGAGTTGAACCCGGGCCCGCTGCACTGAGGAGTAAACCTCCATATATGGACGCCCGCTCTACCAACTGAGCTTTCTGGCCACCCATAAATTCACTGTTTAAATGAATGTTGCATGCTATAAACTCATACAATGGTTGCTTTGTTTTCTTGGAATGCAAAAACCTGGGATATAAGCCTTAACTCCAGCAATGTACATGGAAGTATGAGGCAAGAAGGGGTTTTCTCAACATTATCCTACTCTTAGTGGCGCAGCCACATAAATAAACCAAAATACAATAAATATTTTACACTGTAAGACTTTAACTTCAACTTGTGAAACGTCGATGAATAAAATCCTCATGAAAAAATTTACTTATATGTACATGGAACCCCAAAAGAGTTTGGCTGTGCCAAGTATTACTGACAGCTACAGTCAGCCATAAGCAGAGGCTCAGCAGGATCTGAATGGGGTCTTCAAATCCTAAAATATGCTGATGATTTCAAACTCTATCCTCTTCATTGACTTCCTCCCTGACCTGACACAGACTTCTAGACTTGGGGAAATCCACATATCTCTGTTTTTCGCCGGCACCACATCAAGGATTTCTCTTAAAGTACAGTCACATGCTGGGGCTGAGGAGAGGTTTAGAGGGGGGGAAAGCATTCAGACGAGCGAGCCATTCACAGGGAGATTAGCGGCAAAGAGAGTGAAGGAGAAAAAGAGAAACGGCAGAAGCAGAGATGTGAGCACGAGTGTGTCTATGTTAGCATGTGCAAGTGGAGTGTGTGTGTGGTGAGAGAGAGAAAATATACAACCCCCAACATCGTGGATACGCGAGAGTGGTATAATTGAGTAGAAAGAGTGGCAGCAAGAAAAAAATAGAATGCAAAAAGAGAAGCGAAACCAAACTCATGTCTTTCAAAATTAATTAACAAATACAGTAGCTCTTCTCGCTAATTCCCCTTCTAATGTCATTATGTTGGCTTGGGATATTAGAATATTCAGACAGCACTTGTAACCCTATCATAAACTGACAGAAGAAACACTTACAAAGACCTCTTCAAAGGGGTAGATTATACCATGAGCTAATTGAAGTTAAATTTACCTATTTGTTCATTATAATCCCAAAGCTAATGAGGAAGTTTCTGACTAATTACAAAATGAAAAAGTAATATCCATTTCTTCTGCTCAGCCACATGAGCTAAAAAAATAAATTAAGGTCTTAATTAGCTAATTACATATGAGTGTCTGGGCCATAATTGATTATGAGAAGAGGAGTTTCAGGATGTGGGTCTGTCTGTGCTCTCATTTTATTCCCCTGGTACACTTGACTCAGTGGATTCCAAAAGATCAACAGCATAAAAGAGAGAAGGATGAGTAGAAAAAAGAGAAGACTGAGGGGTTTCATTTTAAATTGCAATGCATGCAGTTTAAAGGAACAATTGACACCAGATACCTATTGTCCAAATCTTTTAAAGGTGAAGTTATTTGCAAGCTTCTGAAAGGGCATTATATGTGCTTAAAAGCAACAACGTGAATAACTTTTAGAATCACAGTAAGTTACATTATACTTTGGCGAATTCACGCATGAACTTATGACACAGGATGAATAAAAGTCATCCCATGGAAATGCAAATTGGAAATGCAAAAAAGGATAACTGGATTGTAATTGTCAATAAAATACACATACCATGCACCATGATGTGCCGGGTTTGAATTTAGTGTGCATGGAGTATGTCATCCACTCAACCCGCCTCTTCCCCCACTAAAGAAAGAAGGGGGAGCAGGGAAGAGGAGTGGGGCACTTTGCTTTACTGCTGCTGTAATCTCTAAAAACACTTGATTACTGCACTAAAACTGTTTGCCTGGAAAATGCCTGATGACGATGGGACCCCAGCCGCTCACACCGGCCACTTGGTAATTAAGCTTTAACCTTCTCAGAAAGGATTTGTCAAAATGGAAACTTGGGAACCGCTCACTGAATTCTCCCCCCTTGTCACTCCACTGCAGTGCAGGCTGCATCTGTGCAACATCCCTGATACTTACATGAGAATCAAAATTTAAACAATATCTTCTTATATAATATGTAATAGCGAGATCTAAACAACATCACCTTCTATTTAAATGAAAGAAACAACCTGTAAAAAGTACTGCCCTGCTGCTCTCTTACAGTTTATACATTTGGTCTATAACTGGTGACTTAATCTGGTGAACTACTATGAGTAATAAGAGTCATTAATCTTCCGTATAAAATTACCAGCTTCAGTAGGTCTTCGCTTAGAAACTCTTTGTCACAGCTCATAAGACTTCTTTTGTTATACCTGTGGAGTGGAAAAGTAAGGGGGAGGGGAGCGATAGTAAAAGGAAGCCCTCATGCCACGTCTCAACTCACCTAACGATTAATCACATACCTTTAGGCGCTGAATTAAAGACCTGTGATAACTGGAGTGGCCTAATCATCTGCACAGCCAAGGGCAAGATCTATCCTTCTGAGACCAAAGCTAAACCAACTGTTAAAGCTTTTTCCATCTCAATCCTTCTGTCTGTCTCTCTCACATGTTTTTAGTTTCTATACATGGTTCTCATAGATAGTATTTATGAATACAAGCCCATAAGATGCCATTTTATTTCTACTAGTTTACACAATGACCTCTTTAAGAAATGAACCTTCTTATTACATGTGCTCTGCACCTGCTGAATTGGCTCATCACAACACTTTTACCCCCATGACGACCAAGGCATTTTTCAGATATCACAACACATCAGGCATCAGGTGAAAGGGTAAAGTTTCATTTAGAGGAGGAGGAGAGCAACTAATTTGCTGCCATGACGACCAAGGCATTTTTGAAGACAGATATAGGCCCATCAGTGTCCCTATGGCAACATCAGGCATCAGGTGAAAGGGTAAGCAGTTTCATGATGGTAGAGGAGGAGGAGAGCAACTAATTTGATCAACAAGGCAGGGACAGAAGCGTGGGGGAACAAATACTGTTATCTCCTCTGATGGACCTGTGTGATAGTATCACTAATCCATTGATTAGCTGAATTGACTAATTAAAGTGAATTTAAATGGAATTCAAATGCAATTTCCCACATCTTTGTCTTTGTTTATTGCTTTTTTTCTAAAGAATTGGGCTTTAGTTCTAGAACTATTGGTCCATCAGACAGACACTGTGTTATTGTACTGTAAGTTAAGTTAAAAGAAAAGTTGTTTTGCTTTCTTGCTGAGAGGTAGATGAAAAGATTATGAGGTTATGTGTCAGACTATTTCTCAGTCTGGAACAGCTGCCAAACAGCCAAAGGAGACTTCAAGAAGTCACTGCTCACATTTCTCACACAACCTCTGGAAAAACAGCAAATTGTCATTTTTATACTTCGGTTTCCCAGATGTAATGTGTTAATTAGTAAACATAGAGGGCTTTTCTCCCCTATTTTCAGTCTTAATTTTCAGCGTAGCTAGCTGTTAAGCTAGATCCATCTACATATTTACGTGCAGATGTGAGAGAGTGGTAATAATCTTTTCATTTCACTCTTGGCAAGACAGTGAATTGCTTTTCCTAAAATGTTGAACTATTCTTGTACAGTTTTCAATCCAGACATTTTGAGAATTCCCTTACCTTGGTCTCCCTCTGAATCCTCATTGTCTTTCTCTTATCACTCAAACATTTTCGGTGACCATGAAATAGCAATAGGACTGTGGCTCTACTTTATTGCGTCAAAATGACTTAATAAATAAACTATGTGCTTATCTAAACAGTATTAAAAATTCAAGGCATTTAAGTATTGGGCTGTATGTAATTTTCTGCTGGCACGGTCCTGAAACATGATATTTAATATTACGTCAAGGTTTATTCCCTCCAGAGTACTTTTCAAATGAATTTTCTGCTCCACGTCACCGCAGTTCAAGGCCTCCACAGCTGTCGTAATCAAATAGGAAACCTTGAAAGGAGCGTTGCAGATTAAAATAACACTTAATTGTGTTGCGCTGTGCCATATTTGCCTTGTCCACCCATTCCTGACATACTATTCAAGCAGTAATGGGTTAAATTGAGGAGCCTAATGCAGTATAATACAATAATTACATGCATATGATGGCCCCTCAGCATGCAGCTGCATCAAGTTTAATTGTTTAGTACAAGTGACAGATATACTGGTGTCCAAGCTCATTAAGGAAGCAAAGGAAGGGCAGTCTTTAACTAAAAACTTTTATCCTGAACAATCTAAATTGGCCCATTTTGAGATAGAGAGCTTACAGGTTACTGAGACTTAAATTATTGACAGTAGCTTGCAGGAAAAAAGATATACAATGTATTAAATGCTGTAATGTAAAAGTGATAATTAGAGAGAGTAAATCCTTGCTACAAGCTATATGAGATTGGAGGAATAAAAAGGAATTTGAAAGGCATGAAAGTAAGAATGCCTGTTTGTGTGTGTGTGTGTGTGTGTGCCAGCGTGCATGCGTGCGTAGGAGGTTTTAGCTGGCACAGTCGGTCCCATATGGTGTGTTTTTTGGAAATTGAGCAAATGTCACAGAGAGCACAGAGGATGGACTATAGAAGAGCAAAGGGATGGGAAGTGGAAAAGCATGGAGATGGGTAAGTTTTCAATCCAGACTCACCACCACCAATGTGTGTGTGTGTGTAAAATGACACACAATGCTGGCAGCAGCAGTGGGAATCAACCAGACTCTCTTACCTTTGCCAAGTGGGAATTGATCCATTTTGTGAACGTCCTTTTCTGCACAGCCTCCTGCTCATCTGTAAATCAGAACCCAGAACATCACTATCAGTCACATGCAATCATAAACAAAGAGAGGATTAAAACACAATCTTCTCATTGTCCATTGTTTTGAGAGTTGGTTGGGGTTTGCAGAGCTGTGTGGCAACTCTAATTAACTTTGATATTATTACTGTAGGTCTAATGTGTCTGAACGCAGTCACACTACATCATACCTTACACTGATGTGGTAAGAGAAGGCATTTGACATTTAAGGATGACATTTTCACTAGCTGGACTCCTCTTAGTGTGGACAGAAAAAAATCCTTCTCTCAAAAATGCCCTTTAGATGATAGAAGGGCAGTGGTTCTTCTTATATGATGACATGTACCTCTGCCATGATCTACATATATGAGGGTTTTATTTATTTTTAGCATGCAATCTGTTGCTACAATACTCACACATACATAGAGCCAAGATTACACAAAATGTTCTGATTTACCTAAATATAAGAAAGGGCATTGTTTGTGATGGCTACAGCAATAAAGCCCATTTAGCAAAGGCACAATCAATAGCATAGATGTCTGCTGACGATGTCCCCTAAAAGCCACTTAACTTAAATGAGGACAAGACATAAATCAAGCCTTGTCTCTCACGTGGGAACAAGCAAACATATGGTACACACACGTGGGCGCGCACACACACACACACACACACACACACACACACACACACACACACACACACACACACACACACACACACACACACACACACACACACACACACAAACATAGCATAGAGATAGCTTTGAGAATTGTATATGTTCTACAGGCTTTTTAAAACCAACTACATTACTGCTGTAATCTTTCCTTCATGATTCCCTTTTGACAGCATGATTCATTATTGCTTGCAGCTAATGCAATAACAATCGGGACTTCTGCAATGCTTACATCTGTAATCGACAAATTCATGTGCAGTTGTTGCATGAATCCCTTTACAATGTACACAAACCAGATGTATAGTCTGCCTGGGACTCGAAGGATATAATCATGTACAGTGAAAGGCACATGTGACAATGTTATTTTTTCTGTCCCGTCTACGCCACAGAGCAATATCCTTGAGATAAGCTTGTTATCAGTGAGAGAGGACGTCTGACACAGTGCTTTCTTCTACCTAATGAAATATGCTGATGGTTTGATTACACTCAAGTTAGTTAGTGTGTCACTATGCACGGTGGGAAGACGTGAACAGTAAGGGTGTGTGTGCATCACAAAGGTGGGAGGGGGGAGTTGTTCATACATAATGCAGATACATTCACGCTAAGTCATACGTGCCACTGAGCAGGTCCCCATTCTATGAATTAATCTTCTGATTGGGTCCAGGAGTAATAAAATATTGATGGACTGTCATATTGGGTGAGAATAAGAAAGATTTTGCCCCCACATCCTGGAGCAGGAACATGTGTGACGGAGAACATGTCTGCACCTCGTCCCTGAGCCTCTCAGTCTCAGGGACGAGGTGACTTTGAACATGCACACACATTCACATTCTTTCACTATCACAAAAGGAAATCAAGCCTTGCAGCAGCGTTTTTTTAGCACACTTGATTACCTTCTCGCCTAGTGTTGGCCTGTATCATTTTCATTAGTCTCATCCGCAGCCCCTGAGTTCCCACTTTGACCCCCCACAGCGAAGATGACCTTAATGAAATATCATTAACATTTAGTTTGCTGTCTCAGAAGCTGTCTATTGAGTCATTGTAAAGCAACCATTCTGACTCATTCCCTGTTTCGCTTATTTCCCCATAGGATAGATAGCTAATGTGACAGGACACAAATCCAAAGAAACATTATGGTAATGTCTCTTGCAATCTTATCTAATATATCAGACAGTGAGGCCGAATGCTGAATGCATGGTATCCAAATACAGATGAGCAGACAGGGGGACTACCACAGGGTCAAACAGAGAGAGATAAGAAATCAAACATTTTGACAGTCTGCCTGCTGTGCTGTAACACATGCAGTGGGCTTGTACTTGTCTGCTGGTTAAGCTTGCTTTTACCTGCTGTAGGCTCAGAGCTCAGCAACCTCCACACACACACAGACAGACACACACACTGCCAAAGTGGAAACACCCCCTTTTTGCCCATTTCTCTTAACCCACATCATGGCCACAGCCCAAAACATCTCCCCTGCAGGGAACACTTAGAAAGAAAATTACACTGCAAATGCACAGACTTACATACAGTAGGGACATACAGTTCATACTGCAGTGCCACGCTAAATCACACACTCAACACATACACGCACAATATACACACACTTTGTACTTGCCTTCTTTTTCTCACACTCTCCATCTCAGAAGGAAATACACATTCATGCATACACTGTCCCACTTACCACGGAGGTAGTGGAAGAACCCAGTCACTAGGTTGAGGGATGTGTTCTTTTTCGGGGAGCCTACGCCCCCTGCTCGTCGTGCCATCTTGTACCCCAGACTACGGCTTGATTCCCGCCTGTTTTCATGAGGACGTTGAGAGGACATTCACAGAAACCTCCAGGAGAGGCTACACTTGCCCTTGCTCCTGCCCTTGCTAACTCTCCCCTTTTTTTGGGGAGGTGTCTTCAAAGAGATCCCTGGAGCACTGAACCTACTGAGATGACAACGATGAAACTGTTGCTCTGAAGCAAAGCAGGGAGGAATGTTTCGCCCTCCTCTTCTCCTCTAGTCTGGCTGTCCTGTCCTGCAGTAGCAGGCTACCGACTCAGTCAGACTCAGTGTTTTTCCTGCCTGCTAAGCAGCTTTGGAGTGTGATGTGAGTGTACGTGTGATACTGTTTGTATGTGTGTGTGTGTGTGTGTGTGTGTGTGTGTGAGTGAGTGAGAGCAGTGCAGTGTCGGCTTGCCTCAGCATCAATCTTTCTTGCTTAGTCCTCTCTTTCCCTCTCATACACTGTCTACCTCTGTCTTTCCCTCCCACGTTCTCTCTCCCTCTCTCTCTTAATTTCTCACTGTAGGCTGCGGGAAAAATCCTCTTCCCTCCACTGGCCAGCCAATCAGAGTGCGTGGGAATGAGTGATGTCACAGTAGCCCCATACTGATGTGGAGAGGGAGAACTGAGTGGTGAGGAGGGTGGTGGGTGGTTTGAAGGGGATCGTTTAGCAGGTTAGGAGGGGTGAAAGTGTGAGCTCTACTTGGTGAGCATCACACACACACACACACACACAAACTATCTAACAGCATCGGGACAGACGTGCAGGAATTCCCTATGTGTTACTGGCACTCTAATACCCCTGCTCTCTCCCTCATCTACACCAATACCTTGCAGTGCTCTGAGGCTTGCAGCTTTCTACTCTATAGAGCCTGGAGGGGAGCAGACTTATCACTGGCAGTCATCCTGTCTGATCTGCTACTGTACCATCTTCAAAAGGGGTCCACTTTCATCTGAACCACAGACACATTCACTAGTTCTGTCTGTTTGTTTTCTCCCAGGGAGGGAGTACTGTATTCAACATAAGAGAGGTGACTACAATAGGAACAACAATGTTAAGAGTGTGTTAACCTTCATTCACTCTGAATGAATGTGTTATTGCTTTGGAAATTGTGCTACTGCTTATAAAACTTCAGCATTAAACAAGACAAACAACAAACAACACTGCAGACAATGGTAGTATTGTTCGTTCAACTGCTCTGAATTCAGCATCTAAAGAGACACTCTCCAACCGCAAGGATTACTAAAACCGATCCTAGGATCAGAAGCACGCCCGTGTTATGGAGCCAAAATAAGCCCTTAGACTGCTTTTAGCAGAAAATACTAGTGTTGCAGTACATTGACCTCTTCTCCTTTTCACTGTCTGATTTCTATCTCTGTTTCTTTTTCTGTCTAACCTATGCTCTATATTATTCAGTCTATCTATTTTACTCTTATTTCATCCTCCCTATTCTCTAACACACAGAGACACACACACACACACAGACACACACACACACACACAGATACAAACAAAAAACACACAGATACAAACAAAAACACACACAAATGGCAGTATTAAAAAAACTGGTCTCTTCTTTGAAACCATATTCAGAGAGTTTTCAGGAACGCAATAATTGTGCAGAATAGCCTGGTGGGTCTCATATCAGCCTTAAAGATGAAAGGACCATTCATCATTTGTGTGATTTTCCCTTTTGTTCTTTGGGTTCTCCCCATAAGGGATTTTAATTATGAAAGTCATCAATAATAATGGCAGCTGTCATCCGCTATCTGTCTGCTGATAATCACACTGCTGACACTCCTCCCTTTAACAGCCGTGAAACTGGCTGTCATAGTGCCATCGTGAGCCTATTTCACAGACCTGCCTTTGAAACGAGGGTCCGTTTTACATGTCTGTGTATGTGCCTGAGTGTGTCTATGTGTACGTACAGGTACTAATAGTAAGAGTTCATAGAAATATTCATGATATCCTGTTTTTCTTATTAACATATACAGTGCCTTTCCTTGCACACTCTAAAAAATAAAAAAAATAAAAAACATTTTACGCCAGGGGAAAGCAGAATCCAATGTAACATTCACATTGCACACACTCACAATCTGTACTCAATAATATTACTGTAAGACCCAAACTACAGCCAGACAAATATCTATTGTTCTTTTTACGTACTGCTGTTTGTGTAGCCCACACAATATCAATGATGTAAATTATGAAACAGAATATATTGACTAATAAGCCCATGCACAATTTGTTTCTATTTATACCAGTCTCTCTGCCAAGTTAAAGGTGTTTTCGTGTCTGATAAATCATTCAAGGAGCTACAGTTCAATTTAGAAGTGTAAGGGAACTATCCAAGGTGCTGAACCCACCGATGAGGCTGCTTTTAGCCTGACAATATATTTATTTAATACAGTAGATCTACAAGGAAGAAACAGAAACAGAAACCTAAATATAATCATACTGGAACTCCAAATAGTGTATTAAAACACAACATTTCTGTTCTTCCAGTTAGCAGCCATCCGCCAGAAAGTGAGAGAGCTGAACTTCCCTGGAGAGCTAAGCTGTTTAGAAAAACAACCCCGGGACAAAATCAAAACAAGATGGTGAGGATTCATGGGACTTTTTAGGTTTTGCCATGGGAGTTGAAAGAAATGCAGGGCGAGCAGGTGCACACACACACACACAATAAAATTAGCTGAATGAAGACAGAATCATCTTCTCGTCTACTGTATGTGCGAGAATAAACCCACAGACTCCTTGAGGCATCAGACCTCAGGAGTGTTTCAAGAGAGAAAGGTGGGGGGGGTGGGGGGGGTTTAAGGGTTAAAAAAACAGACTGAACCTCAGCTGGTGGGGATCCCTAGTGGCGCCCCTGGCAGCCCTACAAAACACCAGATCCCTCTCTGAGGTTGTGGAGGTTGGGCCTGGGTCAGTGACAGGCGCTCACACAGGTATGTCTGCGGGGTGCGAGGCTTCCTGAGGAGAGGAGGAACAGTCTCTTTTCAGCCATTAAAGGAAAAACAAACGGCCTCCTGGAGGGTTGAATAATGCTGCTTCTGCTCGTATCATAATCTATTCACCCTAAAGATATTTGGGTTTTCTTCCTGAGCAGCCAAGACTTCTTATTTAGCGTTATTAGGACTGTATGGAGACACAGCCCCACCTAGTGGATAAGTAAAGCTTTAAGTATGTGAAGTTCTCTTTGTAAGTCTAGTCTGAAGAAGTACAGTACAAAGAGAAGAGAAGACAACACACTAAAAATGAACAAGCTCAGCTTTAAAATGCAGCATCCCAGATGCTCTGCACTTGAGGATCTCTGATCTCACTTAATCTACTAATGACTCCACGCCTCACCAGCCGTGATTATGGTCGGTCAGACATGGACAGGCACTCCACATGTACTGTACAAGGTTACACACTCTGCCGTTTGTATTAATTTAGTAATGCATTCATTCAATTATTCATGTAGGTGGGCATTTCAATTCAAAGAACAGTACCATGAAAGTATGAATAGTTCTAGTGAGAGTCACAATGACACTATTGATACCACGTGGCTACACGGGAGCCTTTTAGATTTCTTTAGCAATGATGCATTTTCTTCTGCGGTATAACATTAAAGCTATTGTGCACTAAATGGATGGCTTTGTTGTGTACTAGAAAGGTGCCCTTAAATTACTCCATATTCACAAACACATTCACAAGTACACACCCAACACATGCACACACACATATTTGTAATTCACTGCATTGACACACAAAGTGATTTAGCAGGTTTGGGGGGGCTTTTCTGCCCCTCTACACTTCTCAATAGCTTCTTTATCCACGTCCTAATTCCAGCTCTCCTCTTTCACCCCAACAATTCCTAATTTAAAAAACCCTTCTCTGCACTTCCGCCAGAGTACTTTCGCCCTAACACTCAATAACACCCTCTATCACACCCTCAGCACATCCACTCAACCCTCACATGCCTATTCAGCCTTTTCTATTTGCCATCCCACTTCCTTTACAGCACATTTTTACCAGTCCCAACATAAGTGCTGAGACGGAAGTCCAAATGCCAGGCCATTAACATAGCTAATTACATTTCAGTAATAATGACACCATATTAAAGAGAGTAAGAAGGGGGGAACAAGTCAAAATGATTATCAAAACACCCCCTTTCCTCGTTCAAGCACCATCACTCCCTTTTCAGCACCAGATGTGCAGAGAAGGCACTTTGTCAGTAACAAAAATGTCCAAATATCACAGTGTTCATTAAAGCTAGGTCACTGATACAGTAATTTCAGCACCTGCGATACTGAAACACATACACACACGCACGCACACACGAAACAGATAAGCATGCCAATAATTTAAAGGGAAAAAAAACATAACAAAGTTGGAACAAATAAATTTCCAAAAAATATGATCACCTAGGGTAAAAAAAAAGTACTTTTTATTTTCAATAATTTCTGACAGGGATGCTGCAGGAAGTCAGATGGTATTATGTGGCAAAACAGTGTTACATTGTGCCTGTGTGTGGATTTGAGCTGCAATTTTCTTTCTTCTTTTCAGTGGCTTTTTTATCAGCTGCATACATTCAGCTGAACAAAACCACATTTTAACACCATACACAAACAGACTGAGCATGCGGCTAATACAAAGTATCTATTCCACTGGAGGGACAAGGGGCCATATAAAAGTGCCACTTAGTAGCACTACGAGCATTAGAAAGACTGAATTTGCCTCTGAAAAAATATTTTCAGCTTGATGCTTCTCTGCTGCTCTCTCTATGAATGTGTGTGTGTGTGAGTTGGGGGGGGGAGATTGTGTGGGAGTGGGTCAGACAGTCTAAGCTCTTTAATCCAGGTTCAGTGGCCTGCCACACATTAGAGGGACGAGTAAAGTAAAAGGACTGGCGTCAGCACACTAAATAAATCACTGTGGCCAGAGCAGTAAATTCAGTTATAAGTCCCGTCTTTGCTGTGAAATAAAAATACTGACTGGAACAGAGCCACAATCATCTACAAAATCCCGTTGCACACACAATCACTTGAGTGTATTCATTCTTATCCAGCTGGGGTCTTATTGAAAGTGAATCTGAACCAATTGTTTTTGCAACCAACAGATGTCTTCCTTTTGTTTCACTCAACCAACTGTCAGGTTAGTAGTCCCATTCTGTTGAGACAGTATTCATTTCCTTCAAATTCCCTAACCATGGCATGAATGCTCATTTTTCTCACTGAACTTTCTTGAATTATTAAAAGCAGGAAAACAGGGTTTGTTGTGTCAGGTGGCAAGTTGTGTTTGTCTGCAGCAGGAACCCTTCGAGCAAGAAAGGGCTCGAGGGGACAGATGTCAGCATACCAACAGGTAACAGTATTACATATACTGTATATTACATACATTACACAGATACAGCACCTCCATTGCTTTGTTTTCCATTGAAGGTAAATGGATGAAGGTAAAATAAGAAGGTAAAAGGGATTTCAGACCCCTTCCTATGATGAACATGGTAATTGAATTGAACAATGACACTACATAAGTAAAAATCTGAGAAAGTGCCTCATTTTGCAGACATATGTAAGTTGGCTTTTACTGTAAAAACAGGATAATCAAATGAGTGATGAAAGGGTCAGGCTCGCTTAGGTGTATTTTTAATGTCAATGGTCTTTTCTGTGAGGGACAGATTTAGTTTTTTTAAATATCTACTGATGTGATAACCCCAACCCATCTGGCGCTCCAAGCTGATTAAAATAAACGCTTGGAATTACTTATTTCACTACTAACTCAGGTAAATCATCACATTATCTGGCCAGCTGACCTCTCAGAGGTCAGGGCATCACAATCTGACCTCTTTTATAAAAACCATTGAGTGCTAAATGGACCGCCAGAGGCAGAAATTTCCACCATCCAATCACATTGTGACAGGTAAAAGAAAAGGGGACAGAGGTGTCTGTGGGTGAAAGATAAGAGCATGCATGAAACTCAAAGTATTACAGACAGGGGCTGAATGTGTCTTGGGGTCACAAAGCTGAGGTGTCAGGATTTTATCTGTGAGGACATTGTTCTGTACGTCCATCAAAACTATCTGATGCCTCAATCTGACAGACAGAATCAGAGATGTTACAGTAAAGTGTGGCTTAAAGCTGTAACTATGCTTCACATTGAATGTAATGGTCCATACTGGGTCAACAGCACCTTGAACAGCCAGATCCTGTAAAAAAATCTTTAATTACATCTGTACATGCTGCATGTGTTGCATAATAGTTGAGGTAATCTGCCTTGTGAAGTTCAGCTAAATCAACAGACATCCAACTTGGCAGAAACACTAACACAGAAATGCCAAAAGGAGGTACACAAAAAGAATCAATACTTCCACAGTTACTTCCAATTTCTTGCCTCCTGGTTCAAACTAAATACAAAAAGAGACACCTATGTTTGATATTTTGCTCCGTTGACCTAACGTTGGAATACACTTTGACCTTCATGAAGGTGTGATCTTTGAAAGGTTGGGAGTAAATTCAAGGAGGCCCATCCTCCATATTGTATGGGTGGGACCCCCAGTGACCTAATCTTGTGATCTGTCACTCAAACCCTCACTGACTGTCAGGTTAAAATAGATTCTAATCTCATCTGCAACAGAAGCTGTCACTGAGAAACTAGCATGGACTAAATACCTCTTAGTATACAGACACACACACACACACACACACACACACACACACACACACACACACATCATTTTACAAGCATAATGTCCTGTTACAAAAGCAGAAGCTGAACAAGACATGGCCAATAAGCCCACAGGGCAAAAAAAACTGTGCTGGCTGTCATGCGACTGCCGCTATGGCAACAAGTCATAAACACAATCTGGAAGGACAAGGAAAAGAAGCAGCAGAAAATACAACTAATGCTTCAGCTCTATCACACACTGGCCCTCCTGCCACAGTTTTGAGGCTACAACACAGTAATGGATTCATGTTGGTGGCCATAAAGATTTGTTCTCTAGTAATATATAGCAGTATATATAGACTTGTTCTGTGTCTGTTTAACCACCCAGCTAAAGTGGTATAATATGCGGGGGGGGGGCGCACACAAAGTGTTTGTGTGAAGCCGTGGTATCGAGCCGCAGACGATAAATGGTGGTGTCATAACTAAATAGGAGGCTGGCATGGCTCAAGGTGACCGTCTGCTTGGTCCTTTCTTGGCTGCGGCTGAACCATAATGTCGCCCCTGGCAACAGGATGTCACCCTGGCCCTGTGCCAACCTGAGGATCTGTGCCAGTCCCACCAGCAATCAAGAGCTTAAAAACTGGTGTGTGGGCTCTCTCTCTCTCTTTCTCCCCCCTGCATGTCCAGTCTAATTTTCTTGCTTTTTCCGCTGCCTCTCTCATCCCTATTTCATCCATCTAATACGCTCAGTGTGGCACTCATGTCTTCCAGACGTGCTAAACTCTGTTGCTTTTGCCCTTTACCCTCTTCTTCACCTTTCCTTTTCCTGCTCGACATCTTCCATGACTAAAATTACACAAGGTGCTTACAAAAATTGGGCCATACCGTAGAAATTCCTTAAATGCAGTCACCATGTTAAACATAACACAACACACAAAGATTGAACTGATTGAGAAACTCAGTCTGAGGAAATCTCCTTCTGTATTATCTGATCATAGGCAGATTGCCAGTACAGGATTACACACAGCCTATGCACAGAAAACTCAACCAGGTGCTCCCAACACAATGATTGATAGGCTAGCAAACGGTAAAACCCAGGAGCTTGGGCACACCTCTGTCGCCCATGACGAAGAAAACAGGTGAGGAATTGAAATAGGAAAATTAGTGCATCGCTTTTCTCCTTAATGAGAGACAACAAACAGGCAAATTCCTCAGCATATGGAGGAGTTCAGGCTGGGACGTGTTCAAAGTGGATTCACCATTCTCTGCCATATGGTGTCACTAATTGCTGTTTTTTCACTGCAACAGAGAGTACACCAAAAGAGATGGTTGAAAGGAGAAAAACACAGACCCAAAACTGGGGCAAAAGTTTTTTGATTGTTTTGATGTTACACTGAGTGGTTACTAACAGCTTCCAAATTGAGCCTGAAGGGAGTATAGTTCATTTCATGGTATCTGGTGATTTGTGAAATGTCACTAATTTAAGAACACTGACTTTTTCTTAAAAGAAAATATGTCAATCTAATCAGGCTTTAAAAGACACACACATTGTTTTAGATTTTCATATTTAACTATCAGGTGATAACAAACTGGAATGCACTCAAGTTTTCCCCAATAACATGTGAACATAACTCATCAATATGGCAAATTTCTGAACACTTATCCCGCTGGAGATACACAATTACCGTAAACTTGAGATATGAAAAGCAAGCCACCTTCAACAAAGGCAACATTGAATTTATTAAGAGCTGTCATTTGGGATCAAGCTTGTGACCTGTACCTATAGAAACATGATATAATACACCAAAGATAAGTAACACATGCTTATGTCATAGTATGTTCTCTTCATGCTGTGAGTTGTTTCATGTTCAGACTAATAAAAACATAAGTGTTTCACTTTGATTCTTACGAAATGTCTTGATGATATCATCACAGATTCAGCTCTTGTCTCCCAGGAGATGGATGCCAACCAGAACACATCAAAGAAAATGTCATGTTGAATTAGTTTCCACGTGCACCCTGTAAATAAGCTAATATGATCGTGTATTCAGAGGAGAACATATAGCATAAAGACTGATTTGTGGAAATAAATAAATAAATAAATAAAAACGTAACTGATGTCCAAGCAAATCCATTCACACCAAAGGCAGCACATCAGACTTGTAGTTCATCTCTACTCAAGGTTACAAGACAAAGATACCCCATGTAATTCAGTAGCCATTAACACTGCCTGTGTCTCTGTGATTAGGGCAAATGTGGCAATGTTAAGGCAGTATACGTAGTTCCCACAGACCCCCAGTCCAACCTTCTGTGAGGATGACCACAGCACAAGATGTGTCTTATCTAAAATGCCACAAGACATCAACAATAAAACAACTGCTGTTAAAGGGACTGCTTGGTATAATTAAACAATGTGGACAAACCCCCAACAGCCGGACCCAGGCAGAAAAGTATTTTTGGAATAAATCACACTTGAGACAAAACCGCAATATTTACAACTCATGTCATTTACTGCTTTGTAGTGTTAAATGAGAGTCCCAAACGTATCGACAAGCAGTGGACTCCCTTATGGCTACATATTATCTATAGTTATACTTTGCTATAGTTTAGTTTGCAAAAATATCTGTAAATGCAAACATTTATTGTGCATATAAAACTGTATATAAAATATGTTGCAGCTTCCCAAAACAGGGATGAGTGTAATGTATCCTTATGAATAAATAATGAAAACATTTCCACCACTGCAATGTGATTAATTGTCTGACTATGTCCACATATGGACTCATACATCAATCTGTCTTTGCACTGCAGAGACATCTTAAAAGGAAGCTTCCAAATTAGATCAATCGGAGTACAATCAAGATTCAAAGTGTGCACCCACACCTGCACACAGTGATGCAGAGGAGCCACGTGTCTGGTGATGCTGTTCTCTCAGCTTTCACAGAAACTGCCACCTCAGAAGTCACACAGGGAGCAGCCATATTGGATCTCAGCTCTGGTGTCACCTGACTTTCTTGCTACTTTGCGAGTGTCATCAATTTGATCCTGTCAGTGAGGGTTGTGTGACTTTGCCACACAGAGATACATTGTTTACGCTTGTAAAATAGTTACAGTACAAAAAAGGTACACCCACATTATTTGACTTCTAGGAAGGGGAAAGGACTGAATAAATGATATGTTGATATCTACTACAAATGAAAGAAAAGTTAGACCTATGGTGAGATAAGACCAGAAAGCCAGAATTGCTAATTTTAACGTGCCAAAGGTTCAAATGAATAAACATATGGCTGTAATTCATGCCAGTGTTAATGACACAGTAAGCCATATGTACAGTAGGCTAAGGTAATGACTTGTCCACAACAAGGAATTCATCCTGTCCACTTCTCTGGGGATTAGCTGTCCTATTTTCTGCTTTACAGTCTATCAACATACAGAAACACATACGAATAAACGCATGCACATCCTGCACTGTGCACATGTGCAAGCATGTACATACATACATACACACACACACACACACACACACACACACACACACACACAGCAAACATGCAGCCAGCATGTGCACATATACTAAACACAGACAGTAAATACAATATACAGGAACAATGCAACAGTACAATCTCTCACATGGTGGCTCACTTGATATCATTTGCTCTGGTTGTTTCTTTCCTACAAAAAATAACATTAAATCTGCCATTCTGTATAGTTCTATGCAGACCAACACCTGCATGCATTTCTGCCTCTATTCTCAATCATGAGGAAAAACTGATAGCAACTGAATGTTAGACAAAACATAACTGATTATAACCTAAAGATTTCCAACGTACTTATAAACTCCATGCTGTGATATTGCATATCCAATTAAGGTATGTCCATGCCATAACACACATTTATAAGCCATATGAACTTGAACAACACTCCTCAGATAAGACTTATAAGGTTCATGAGCAGAAGGGATAAGATGCACTAAGGCATTTTTAAGTAACACAGTGTCTCTAGCTCATACGGTTTTGCTGTGTCATGCTAAGCATTAGGTCACCTCTAAAAACACTGCAAACCGAGGTGGAGCAGTGTGAGTGAGTAAGCATTTTGCACCTACCTTGCAGCCTCTGCATCACATTGGCAATATCCCGAGCAGAGTGACCATAGTGCCTGGGTGATGCCATGCTGCTGTCCCGAGGTCACCAAAGTCAGATCCCAACTCCTGTGCGTCACCCTGGCATGGCTCTCAGGCTGTAGTCAGGACTCAGATTATATATATTTATAGTAGTATATATTGTGTTTTCAAACTGACTGCAGGTTATCAAGGCTGAATCGTGTCCACGTTGCTCTGTTTCTATTTTCAAGTCATCCTTGTTGCCGTAGCAGTGTGCAATCCTCACACTCAGAGAAGCTCCTCCCCTGACAATGATGTAAGTGCGTACTGTATGTGTATGCCAGGAATCACATACAGTATGCCTGAGCCTTTTACTTCTACAGACAAGACAGCTTCCTGGTCTACATGCACTGCCACCTGCTGTCCAATCATAAGGGATAGCTCTTCCTTCTCATGGCGACATCATGACCAATAGCGTGCCAGGTTTCTTTGCATGCCAACTGGTGCCACTGTAAGAGATGTGTATTATGTTTGTAAGTGTGGGAGAGGAAGTGTTCATCAGCAAGTAAGAGACACAACAAGGGAAAAAGAGAGGACCAAATTTGCTGCAGCAAACCTTGATTCTGATGGCAACAACACATTTGTTACTTGAAAAAAAACTGTCAAAGGAAAAATCCACCCTAAAACAGAATTTACATTGTATCTTTCCTGCGACTAAATCAGAGCATCAGGACTTAAATTGAGGATATGATGTGACGCTTTCTAGGGTTGTTGCAAACTAATTATTGTCTGATTATGTGAGCTATTAGAAAAATTACATCAAAAATGTGTTTTATTTGACTAGGTAGTTTAAGGAAAACATGAAAATCTTATCTCAATCATTTTATTAGGTGTAATGCCACCTGAAAAAAATGGGTGAGTTTTTTATTACTTAGAATATTGAGAAGAACTGCTTGAAAAGTCATGACAAGAAGTTGGAGGCACAAGAGAGGTAGAGACAAATAAAAAAGGATAGGAAAAAAACACATACAATTCAATACAAGATTGTCTAAATGGCAGTGCTGTGTAAATTTGAATCATAGAGGCAATTAATGTGTACAGGGAGATGTAGACTGGTGGAGGTACTGTCATTTAGGTACTACGTATGTGTGCATAAATATGTAAAGCATGTATAACAATACACAAAGTATATCTATCTTGATGGGTTAATGTGAATGTTTACCAGGAAGATGCTTTTTCTTCCTTTCTTCCACTTTTTCTGTTCTATTCTACATTCCTTTTTTATTATTTGAATTTTTGAAACTGTACAGTTATGAGGAATTTGGGGTCTCGACTCCAATCATGACATAATTAATGTACTAAACTGATGATAAAAAATTAAGTATAACATTTTTTAATAAATAGTTTCATATGGATGTAGGGCTTCTAGCTGTATTTCAGAAAACGTCCTTGTATTTTAAAGAAGTAACCTGTGTACTTTTGTTATGGGTTGCTTCATTATTTACTGCTTATTGAGCTGCTCCAAGATTTATCCCTTGACCTCACCATTTCTGTATGTCCTACTGCTGCTCGGGTTAAAAGGGGGATTTATTCCAATTTGCAAATCAAAACCTGGGAAACAACTTCTCTAAAACTAATGACAATTTTTGTACAAGAGTGGATTTTTCCTTTAAAATAAAATATGAAGACATAAGTAAATTTAGCAGGTGGAAAGAAAATCCGTTAAACCAATAAAACACCTCTCCAAATCTCTATATCCTTTATCCTATCCTATACTGCACAGCAGAACAATGCCACTCTTTAAAATGCAAGAGGGAGGTGTGATGAACCACTAGGCTCTGTGCACTTATCGCGATGTGTAATCCCATTAGACAAGTCCTTTCATCATCATCTCAAGAGAGCTCTTAGAGGAGCTGAATGGGGAGCTACACTGTTCTGGCCACAGCCTCATTCAACAAAGTGAGAGATAGAGGACTGGGATAAAATAATGTAAAAGATGATAAATTATTACTGAGTTCAGATCCTCAGCTCAATTGTGTCAAATGAATAAAATGCACAGATGTAGTACATGTTGAATTCAATCTCTCTTGATGACATTGTAGTGCAATCTGCTTCTAGGATTAATTTATTGAATGGGTTTCTATTAATAAGATGGTGGCATTAGGAGCAGGTGAATGAGGTTGGTTTAGAGGTTGGACTTGAATCGGCAGGACAACAGATCATCTCTCCACAATCTGTTTGTGAGTCCAGATTTCTTGATCTCTGTATTGTCTAGGCTCCCCTTTGAAGCTCTGCTGTGTACCGTCTGCCTGTAGTGACTGAGTAAACACAATGTTTAATGGGGGGAAAAAAACACTCTTAGCATAAAGTGATGTGGGGGGTTGGGGGATTGTTTAGATTGAGGAATTGTTGAATGTGAAAAACTCTCATTCCCAAGAGCAGGAAACTGTATGTATAGGGTATAATTGGCTAAATAATAAATTCTCTACTGAAGTTTATCTGTTGTCAATATAAAATGACATGTTATGGCCAGAATACGCCATGTACAGGACAGAAATAAATATAATCCATCTAAATTAAATGCCTACCCAATAGCAACTGTCTGGGGGAAAATAAATTACCTTTGTTATCTAACCTCAAGCCAATCAGTAACATTTAAATCAGCACTTCATCCTAATAAATATATATAAAACTAACCTTTTTATAGTGGAGTTTAGTTGGATTGGCCGGCTGCTCTGCGGCAGAGACGAAATGCTGATTCCTTCATTTTTACACATCTCGGCTGGGGGTGACCTCTACCGTCCAGAGCCCCTCAGGACCAAAGAGATTCAGCAAAAGAAAGAGCAGACTCTGCTGGAGAAGAGGGGAGCAAAGAGCAGGGACAAAGCACGGGGTTCAATAGGAAATCTTCCTATAGTATAGTCAGAGCCTTCCCAGTTAAGTTTCTTATCTAATCATTGCACAGGCAGAGAGCTGGGACCAAGACCGCCAGTGTGGTAATCTCTTTCATGCATTGTCAGCAGTTTACTAAAATCTCATTAGAAAGTTTGTTGTCAACGATGCATGTCAAAATCAACATAATGCAAGAAATAAATACTGTTCTGTTACTCTATTTTACGTACTGCAAAACCATCTGTTTAAATAAGCAATTTAATGTAGATTTTCCCCTCAAACAACGAGATCAATTCTATATACTTACTATGTTAAATTAGTTACACTGATGTATGGAGCGCTTGTATAATTTTCCACTTTGCTTTCCATTGTTTTCTATGAGAAAAATTGCAAATTTTGCAAAAACTAGAATCACTGTCTTGTGTCATAGCAGGCCATTTCCCAATACACAATGTATGTGAAGTCAAAACTGTGCTTTTACATTATTTCTGTGGAAAAATGCAGTTTGATTAGCTAACCTGGATGTTTTTTTCATTTGGACTATTTAAAACAGGCTAGTCTACCTCTTTAGTCCCTGATGCTTTCAGGACACACAAAATGAAGTTTCCTGGAGTATTACTCCATCTACTGGTCAAGGAGGAAATAGAAGGAACACATAATGGAGACTACCACTCCCTGGTGGTTGGGATAGCCTCTTAACATCCAAATATCAATGACCAGGGTGGTATTAATTGTAGAAAATAAACACTCTATAACATATCACATTATATAAGTGCTTTCCTGGAATGGAACATTAATAAAAGCTACTGTTTAAGACACTATAATAAAATATTGATTCATCAAATCTACAAATTTAGAAACTCCTAAATATTCCTTCTGTGCTGCCTACATCCTTGAATTCCTTACAGAAAGCTTATCCCCCCCCCCCACACACACACACACACACTGCTTTGCCCAATGTCATTTTAAAAAGGCCATGAACTTAAGCTGTAAAACTTAAAGAATGTCTCCACCTTTGAGCCCATTATGCTCCCATTACTCTATAACAGAATACAATGGCCACGTATACTACTTCACAGGGGTGTTTGCTGGTTATTTTGGACAGGTTTTACAGAAGAGCCAACAATTAAAGGAAGTTCAGACTGTGGTTGTGCTATTCTCTCTCTCTTTCTCTCTCTCTCGTTATTCGTGAAGGCTGAATGTTTTCAATTTCTTAGTACAATACACTCAAAGATTTGGTGTAAAAAATCTGGACAGGATTACTCGACAAGATTAACAGTTTAACTTGAGTCATGATGAGGTTGAATTTGAGGTAAAGGATGGTTTATTTATTAACTCTGCAAAGCTGATGAGGAAAATGAGGACGGTCTACATTAGATGCATACCAATACTACTAGCATCATTCCCTTTGACTGTAATGATGACCTTGCAGATTTGGCTTGGAGGGGAATAAAACAATGCTGACTGTGGGATCAAGCACGAGTAACATGAAGAGCTTCATTTTCCTTCACTGTATCCTGTTTTGTGAAAGTAAGAAAATATGTTGGTGCATTGAAAGAGCAGATGTGCTGCTTTTTTATCCTATCAAACTTACAATGTTTTACTGGTTCTCTCCAACTGAAAAAAGACCAGACGTCCAATGTAGGCACCGTTGACCTGGCAGACACTGTGGAAAGACTTGGCTTACTAACAAAGACACTGGAAATCAGAAAAGGCAGCTATCACACAGTCTGTTTAAAAATACTGTACACCAGAGAAGTATATTTTTTGCATCATTACAACCAAGTATTAAAAGCACTTACAGTATTGCCACCATCCATTCCAGCTGTGGTTTTGCCTTCAACACACATTTCAGGCCTGTAACTGCCAGTGCGGCTTATGGCAAAACTGGCGCCTGTGGTCTCTGTGGTGTAAAAAAAAAAAAATGAGATATTGAAATATTTATAATTTCTGAAAGAAACCAACATATTGGTGAATGCGGTGGACTTTCCTATGGTGAAAGCTGAAGTACTGAGTCTTATGGTGCTGGGGTGATACCATTTTACGTTAATCAACCTGAAGGAAATGATGGTAAAGGAAGTGATTATAGCAACACCCCGTCTCCCCACCTCCAGGATCTCTGTCCCAGATAGATAAGCCACTCCTGTTGCTAATTTCAAGCAGGAAACGCGACAGTGTAGTTTTCCGCTTCCATAAACAAGACGACTGCCAGAGTTAGCTGTCAGTCCTGTGTGCCTCTGGGCTGAGTCTCCCTCTGAGGGAGAGAGACATACTGACTGAGAAAGTGAGCAAGGCACGAGAGGGGGAGAAAGTGAGAAACAGGAAAGAAGGGATACAGAAAGACAGGAAAACCCAGCAGAAGAAAAGAGAGACAGGCAAGAATTGACAGAAGAAGAGAAGAAGGGAGAAGAGAGAGAAAAAGACAGACTGAATTGAGTATCAGTCTCTCTTCTTCTCTAAGAAGTCATGGCAGAGAACAACACAAATCTCTTTCTGGAAATACTTCAATCTTTTGATGCGGGTGAGTTTTTTTTCAACTTCCCTTCTCTTTTAGCTGGTCTTTTTCATGTGGTCTCTCTGATTGGCACTGTTGTTCCCTCAGGAATTCAAGTTTTATTCACCTCTGGGATAGATTCAATATGTGGGCTTGATTCCTTTTGTAGATAACTTCATCCAACAATTTAGAAACCTTTTGTGTCTCATTCCAAATCTATAAAGTCCGGACATGTTTTCATAGTGTTTCTTTCCTCTGTTATCCCAAATGTCATTTCCAGATGACGTTTGACCAGTGTCTCCTTTCCCCAAAGTTAGAGAAAAAAAACTGCCGTGGAAAAATGGGCTGGTAGCAAAGTGGGTTCAGTTATTTTAAAGCTGAACTGTATTGAAAGGAAATTGATTTGTTTTACCTGGCAGAAGTCCAACGTGAATTGTCTTAGCCACTGCATTCTCTCTCTTCTCTCAAGCACGCTTATATGGGCACTACTGCTTCCACAGCAATGAGCCAAAAGGATGGTGCCTTTTTTGTGGAAATGAAATTCAATCAGTTTGTTGCTCTGGTAAACATGAAAGAGGAAAGCTTTTTACTACTTTATCAAAGGGGCATTATCTTGCAGGACACTGTTAGCAATCCTCCATTTGTGACAAACAGATGTTTTTTGTTATCTTAATAAACACATATTCTAATTAAAATTCCTTCTATTCTCAGAGAATAATACTAAAAAAAGACTTCTTTTAAAGTGCATTTAAATTAATAAATGTATGTAATACTGAATGTACTGTGCATAACTATTATTAAACTCTTCACAGTGTCCCTCACAGTGAACTTGTAAATGTGAATTAATGAAATATAAATAAGTGAATTAGAAAAACAAATCAAGTGTGTACCACATTTATGGAGGGTGTTTGTGAAGGATCCATCAAAAATACATTGAAGCACAGATGATAAAATATCCTTTTGGATACATTTCTCTCTTCACAGTCCCTTTGATCATTGCTTTCTGTGTGTCCATGGCGGTGGGCCTGGTCTTGGGGGCCTTGATTTACGTGATCTTGACCTGGATGTCCCGACGCAGAGCAGGCTCGGCCAGCATCACCCGCCGCCCTCCTCGCCAATCACGCACGTCTTCCCGCAACCGCCCAGGTTTTAACCGCAACAGCAGCTATGACCGGCGCAGCAACAACAGTTTGGGTCAGTGCTGCTTTCAGCTTCCACCGCCAGACTTCCTCCCCAGATCACCTTGACCCACTGGGGCACAAATCCAGCTTCAGGGCTTCCACCTTCCACCCTCTCCTCCAGTGCAGCCAAATCGCAAGGGAGGCAGAGGAGGGGAGCCAGACAACGCTGCCCCGTACACCAACTCTGAACACATCAACTGGATCAGCTCAAACAGCAGCCCAGCCAACTGCCACCCCACCCAGACCGGAGTCGTTTTGGGGGAACAATGGCCTGAGGGGTTTCCATGCTACACAGACCCCACCTCCAGCTTATGAGAGCATTATTAGAGCTTATCAGGAAACATGCACCTGAGCAGAGCACCAGGCTGACTCTAACTAGATGAGAGAGAGTTGTAAATGGTTTTACAAATGATATTGGACTAAATCTGTACTGCTTTACATGACCAGGTGACGCAGAGTGGAGCCACCAAAGACATCAAGGTCAATTGTGTGTTCTGCAACGATCTGTTTTGTATGTCTTTTGGTTTGTTAATATATATCTAGTGTTCACATAAGCATACTTGCCTTTCACCATTTAATAAATATTGAGGAAAAATATTTTAAAACAGTCCATTCACACGCTCAGCAATGTGGCAATGACTGCTTATGAACATGAAATGATTTGTCTTGAAAATTAGCAGTCTGTAATCAGTGGTGGTTGACACTAATGTATGCTTGCACAGTATCTTTGTTTAGTTTAGACAAGGCAAAAATAGACAAATACATACAGATGACTGGGCATTTCTCTTCTGTCCCTGCTGATTATCTAATCACTATGCAAAAGGGAGCATGGTTGTGTATATGTACCCCAATGGAAGGCAATATGTGTGTGTGTGTATGTGTGTGTGTGTTTTAACTTGTATTTAATAAATTGTGTTTCTATGCAAAACCTGGTGGGGACAGACTTTTAACTCATTTGATTTGATTTCATTGCTGTCTCACATGTTTTTTACAGAGCTGTGGTATGTGGGGGTGTGTGGTGTTCAAAGTAACTTGGTGTGCCTGAGTTTGCATGCACAGTATGTGTGAGCTTGAGAGAAAGATACACAGAAAGTTGGCCATTACGTGTCAGAAGTTTTTGTATTTTATATTTGAGTGTCATTTACTGAACTTTGCTCATAAATGAATGCAATAAAAGCTAGAATCAAAAGCATAACAACTGTGGTCTATAGGGTATTTGCTGGGCAATGCAACACAAGATATAGACATAATAACATGCGCACCTGTAAAATATTGCAACTCAAGTCAACCAGTTCAGTTTTAGTTGACTGTGCAAGACAACATTTTGATTGTATTTTGAGATTGTGGTGTCAATGTACAATATTACATTGTGATGTTGTCCATTTGTGAGGAAAACAACTACCTTAATTAAAAAAAAACACCACAACCTAGCATCTGGCATCAACATCTTTCTCCAAACATTATAATCTTTACAATAGTTTGTATTTGTTGTAATGGACTGCAGGTGTTTTTATTGACAGAGATTTGACAGGGTATTTTTACGTTGAGTCAGACTACTATTTCCTGAAGGGGGAAATAAATTTTGGTACAGGACAAAAAGATGACCCGCCCTCCTAACAGCAAAAACACATGCTCAGATATTTTATTGCATGTTGAGTAAATCTAAATAATAACGCATCACACAAATTATTACTGCGTTCAGTATGTTTCTGTTACTATTAAAAATCTGCTCCCGTTTGATGACGTGTTATTTATGAGACAAGTGTTTATGAACACCGGTCAGGGCGCTGCAGTCAAGAACATCACGGTAGTCCTCGATAAATAAGATGTCTGTTTAATGAAAATGAAACCGCACGAAAATGGTTACCAATCGGTTAGCTGGGTAGGAGAACTGTTAGTAAGCTGGCGGAAAACCCTAAAAGTGAAACGTTAGCCAAAAGCTAATCTTAATTAGTTAGTGTTAGCTAGCTGGTAGTTAGCTTAATCAGTTGTTGCAGTTTAATTTAGTGTTTATGTTAGCGTTATGAATGTCCCACAGCTTGCTTTAGCGTTAGTGTGATGTCAAGCTGAATGACAGTTGAGGTTATTCCAAGTGTACAGCACTTAGTAAGTAGACTTGTGAATAAGTTTATGTCATACATTAGTTAGTTGACTATAACGTTAGTTGGTTCACACATTGGTTTAATGTTGATACTGATGCTTGTTTGGTTATTAGAGCCTTGTACCAGGGTAAATTTGCATCAGCTAACGTAACGTTAACTTCTAGACCGCTATCCGTGCGTTACGTAAAATTAGCTTTAGCAAAAGTATAGCTAATTGGTCTCAGGTCTTGCCCTATGCTATGGAAGTTTCTGGTGTGCTTGAAATAAGTTGTTATTTCTCTGTGGTGGACTGATTACGTATCGTAAACATACTGTGTGACATGCAGGCGGAGGATGTCTGGTGCAGCTCTACGTTTGATCCGCTGTCGGAGACTGAGCACAGCTGGGCCGCCTGGAGTGAGGAAAGTGCTTCAGTGGAAGGATTTAAGTAAGTTATTAGACATAGCTAACTGGCCTACGTGTATACTGCTTATTGTCTGCAATCTCCGATAACTAATGGATTCAACCGTAATGCTTCTGAGAGTAAAGTCACAACTTAAACCCTTTACGTTGTCCAATGTTATTTAATGTGATTCATTTTCTGCTGACATTTAGGGAAGGTTGCTAAAGTTACTGGTGCGGTTGTCTCAGGGTAAGTTTTGTTACAGTATTTGCATACAGATTTTAATCCTTGTCTTCAATGGTAAAAAATGTGTAAAAAGCCTCATTTTATCCATTCCCTTTCTACAGAGGTTGTCTTTTGATCACATATGAAGTGGTGGCCTTGAACAAGGCTGTGACCATTGACACTAGTGCCATTGTTCAGGAAAAATACAAGTCTTACATCTATCTGAGAGCCACTCCCTCAGATGAAAAGGAAAACCTTACTGCAGGTACTGAATGTCATCCATCTAGACTTTATTGCTAAACAGAAAAATTGCATGTGTCCCTTTTAATCACCTTACAAAACTGAAATGAATTAAGTTTTGTTTTATTGTTTTTTTGGACTTCCCAGACCAGCTGGTTGAGATGACATCAGGAATATGCTCAGTGGCTCTTCTTTTTTTCTTGTATAAGCACAAAGTCATACTGAGTTTGCCATGTCCAGGTGCCCAGTGATGTTTGATATCATAACTGTCTTTCTTTCCTTCCTCTCTCTGCTAGCTTTCCTGCTAGAATAATTAAGTCAGCCTGTTGAGTGATCTCACTTACACTGGTCAAGATTCACTTATTTAATGAAAATGATCAACTACCAACCTATATACTGAGATGCCTACTAGCAACCATTACTAAATGGCTTCTGTTACTGTGGTTGACTTTTTTTTTTACACTATGTCTAGGACTCACAAACAAAGCAAGGAGGGAACTTCATAAAGCAGCAAGGCGGTTTCTAGAAATATCATCTAAGGTTTTCCTGCAAAAACTAGACGGTAAGAAACCAAAGGTTATCATTGTACTGTACCAGTTCACCTGAAAAAAAAAAAATTACACTAAAAAGGGCACAATGTGTGACTGTAGTACTGGCCCTCGTGTTTCTAAGATTGGAAAGCAGAAGTTTCTGCTAATAGACACACAAATATTTATTCTCAGAAAACTACAGTTGCCCACTCATTTTTATGTGGGGTGTTCACATTATGGCAAAAGGAAACACCTGCCTTGTACATGCACATCCTGTTTTGAATGTCTCATAGTTTGTGCAGTAATGTGCATATTGGCAATTGTCTGTAATATACATGAATACTTGTTTTGTCCACCTTATATTAGCTCTGTATGATTCACTGTAATTGTAAAAACACAGCTTTTTTAACATTATAGAAATATGAGACATGTAATAAATTAACTTTTGACTTTTTTAAAATAAATAGCTGCCAAGCTGATGACACAAGGTTTGAGACCTCAAGGTTTGTAACTTCCTGGCTGTTGTAATAATCTGAAATTGGTGCTGTAGAGAGTAGTTAGTCACAGTAGATACAGTTGGAATGCAATTTCACAGTGCCTTTTAGAAGTATTTGAAGTACCCTGTATCCACTTTGTTCTGTGAAATGTTCAGCTAGTCAGTATGCTCTCTATTTGTGTGTCTTAGAGCACTTCAGCCATGTAGATGCAGACCCACATGAGGTGGCATTATGGGTCTTACTAAAGAGGACACGGTCAGCCAACAAAGCCATCAGACTACAGGCTGTTCAGGAACTTGCAGAAAATCACCACTGGCATGGTAATATAAATAGAAATTGTTGCACATCACTTACAGTATATAAAACAAGTAAAGTGGGATTAGTTCATACCTGTTGTCTATAACTCAGATTACCAGTACCAGACAGCAGCCCAGGTTATAGACCAAGGAACAGCTGTGGGCCTGGCCCGGACTCCTCAGGTAGACCTTCGATTCTTCTTGCGCTCACCTGCACTGCCTGACCTGGAGGATGTAGGTATCTTTGTTAATCCGTCTATTATGTAGAATGCGACAATATCTCTATTACTTCAAAGCACAATTATCCACAGACTTTGTTTCATAAACATAATGGGATATATATTTATATTTTTTGCACAAGCTATTCATCACTATTGATCCTTTACCTTAGCTTTAAATTAAACAACACAGGTATATAAGATGATAACTAGGTGTGTTGACTTCTTTAAAGGGTTTGTCAGCAGAGGATGGACTGAGGCAGCTGCTGGCATCTCTACCTCAGTCTGAGGTGGACAAATGTGTTCAGTACTTCACCTCACTGGCCCTCAGAGAGAGCACTCAGTCCTTGGCAGCACAACGGGTAATTGAGATGGAAACATGGACTCACACATGCATTTCTACATAGTCTTTTGGAAAGTGTTCAAAAAAGGTTGAAAATTAAAATATTTAAATCATCTTACTAATGCATAAATGCATACACTTTCCTATGTCGCAGGGTGGTCTGTGGTGTTTTGGAGGTAATGGGCTGCCTTACGCCCAGAGCCTCACCTCTGTTCCCTCTGAGAAGGTGGAATCCTTCTGCCTACAGGCATTGGTACAGCACTCAAAGGTAATGATGGCCATATGACACATCTAAACATGATTTAACTCCAATTATCTGTAAAAGACATCACAAAAGTGCATTTAACAGCACGTCTTGTGCATCTTCCCCCAACACTGAAAAAAATAACAAGGTCAATAAAAACACAAACCACCTTTTGTTTAGTTCAGTTAATTCAGTGGATTCTTAATGGTTTCGTGGTTGGAGGCACTCTTGGCAGCATGCAAGAATTTATAGAACCGTGCTTTAATTGGGTCCACTGCACACTGAACGGAATTGAATTTCCTAGTTTTCTGAATATAAACAACTTTTACCTCGAGAGTTAATTTGGTGAATACCTGAACATCAATCTCAGTGGAATAACTCCTGCGGAGAATGCGGTTGCTTTTGATTGCCAAGTAAGGTGAATAAATGTTCTGAACTTACTGAAACACATGCTGTCTGCAGGTCCAGAGCCACTGTGACCACATAGTTGCCAACGGGGGTCTGCAGCTCCTCCAGAGGGTTTATCAGCTTCGTAGAGACTCCCTAAAGATTCAGAGAAACATTGTTCGTATCATAGGAAATTTGGCACTCAATGAAAGTGTTCACCAGGCCATAACCCAGTCTGGTAAGTCTGCAATTCATCTGGTTATGTCATAGAGGGTTCTGGTTGTGTGTAATCTCGACTGGGTTTTAATGACAGTGGTGTAATGTACGTGTGGATAAAATGTTATTTCATCAAGAGATTACATATTCACTATAACAAAGACTTCATCATCCAAATATCAACAGTTTAAAGGTCCCATGACAGGGTGCTTTTTGGATGCTTTAATATAGGCTTTAGTGGTACCCTAATACTGTATCTAAATCTCTTTCCTGAAATTCAGCCTTGATGCAGAATTACAGCCACTAGGTACAGCCAGTCCCACAATAAGCTTTCCTTAGGACATGCCATTTCTGTGTCTGTAGCTATAGAGAGCTGAAGTCACGCCCCTTCTGGTGGACCTCATGGGATCTTAATTTGGGAAAAATATGAACAAATCATTTTTTGCTCCTAATTTTTTTGTCTTCGGTTTGAAAAATTCTTTAAAATTAAAGAACATCATATTTGTAATCCATTGCTCAATTCAAATAGGATCAAAAAATAATTTTCCTCTCCCTGTTCACCCCCGTTCGTATTTTTTCCGAATTAAGGTCCAATGGACCGGAAGTAGAAGGGCGTGATTTTGAGGAGGAGAGGGAGGGGGGGGGGCAAGATGGAGGTTGGGTGTGTATGAATAAAGTGACATTTTCAATGTTTGTTGTTTTTTGTCCCCAACGTCTCCTTCCAGGCAGAGTGGCAATAGTTATGCTTAGGGTAAAAAACACCATTGAGCAACATTTTCATGTCATGGGACCTTTAATGTTGTCCACAACATTAAAGGTCCCAATACTTTCTGCCCCAATTGTATTAATTAAAAAAAATATATATATATATATATAAATATATATAAATATAATATTTTTTCTGTCTTTCTTCCTATAACTATGTAACACCTACAGGCTGGGTATCTGTCCTGGCTGAGATGGTGCAGTCTCCTCATGTTATGCAGGCATCTCATGCAGCCCGCGCTCTGGCCAACCTGGATAGGGAGACGGTAAAAGAGAAATATCAAGACGGTGTCTATATCCTTCACCCACAAACACGTTGCAAGTAGGAAAATGATTAATTCTAATGTTACATTATTTTTTATAAAGTATTATTTTCATTTCATATGTACACCAACACTTATCTTTGACTATGTCTTAATTTCCAGCCAGCCAATTAAAGCAGACGTGCTCTTCATTCATGGGATTCTTGGAGCAGCTTTTAAGACATGGAGACAGAAGGACCGCGATATGTTAGAGGAAGAGAAGGAAGCAGAAAGCAGGGACGACTACACAGAGTGCTGGCCAAAGGTGATAAATCCACCTAATTCCTCTAATTACTGTGTACAGTAAGTACAGTGTCTTTTCAGGTTTTTTCCCCCTACATGTACAATTAAGTGAAATATTTGGAACAACTATGGATTGGTCTGTGTGGCTGTAGGGGAGACTCAATAGTTTTTGCTCAATAAAATGTGAAGCTCACAAAATTTGAATAATGTTGAGGATATTGATCATCTCTTACGGTTCTTTAGTGTTTTTGTGTCCTTTTTGTTGATAGTCATGGTTGGCTGCTGATTGTCCAAATCTGAGAGTACTATCGGTGGAGTATGACAGTCACCTCAGTGACTGGATGGCCAAATGTCCAGCTGAGAATCAGAGGTGAGGAATCTGTTTGTTTTTTTCATGTGTCCACTGGTGATTCTGTATAAAATATTATAGGATTGTGCAAGGGACTTTGGTTTCTTACCAGCAGTAATAATCTTCATATTTTGCACAGCTCATCCAACATCATGACTATTTAAAGTTAATTAGGCTACAATTCTTATTCAAATTAAATGTTTTGTTATCTAAAATCTTCCAGTGTTCATTATGCACAATTCCAACAGACTCTCAATAAAATGAACTGTTGATTAATTCTTTGCTTTGGTCTCTTCAGGAAGTCCTTGGCCTACAGAAGTCGAGAGCTGCTAAAGAAGTTAAAGCTGGCAGGAGTTGGAGAGAGGCCTGTGGTCTGGGTAGCCCACAGCATGGGAGGTATTCCGTCTGAACTTCCTTTCCACAAGCATTTTAAATTTTTACTCAATGCCTTGAACAGAACATGAAAAACAAATGGCTCAGTCTAATTTCATACCTCACAAAAGTTGTGCTCATTGTCTGTTTGTATCCTCTTGTTTTTGCATCAGGATTGCTTGTGAAGAAAATGCTACTGGATGCCTCAGAGGACCCAGATATGCATGGACTATTAAAGAACACCAAGGGCATTATGTTTTATAGTGTTCCACACCATGGCACCTTTATGGCAGAGTACTCAGTCAATGTCAGATATCTCCTCTTTCCCTCTGTAGAAGTCAGAGAACTTTGTAAAGGTAAGTGAATAAAATTAATTCTGAGGTCAAAAACTGTTAGAAATTGTTCAATATCTATTGTGTGACGTTGTCCATGTGTTTTTAAGACTCACCATCATTGCGCAACCTTAATGAGAACTTCCTGAACATGGCCAAAGAAAAAGAAATCAAGGTGCTGAGCTTTGCAGAGACGCTGCCGACAAACATTGGACCCATGATCAAGATACTAGTGGTACCAACACAGTCAGCAGGTATGTAACATTCATGAATTATTGCACATGGGAAATAAGACACAAGTGTGTGTATATATAATGTAGGCCTATAGCTTAAATATGAATGCATTGACAAAAGGAGCATAGATCTGAGATAGATATGATTTAATTTTGTCCTTTTAGCGGTTGCCTTAAGCCTGCTCTGGTTTGGTTTCAGATCTCGGCATCGGGGAGCTCATCGAGGTAGACGTAGATCATCTTAACATCTGCAAGCCGGAGAAGAAGGACTCATTTCTGTACAAACGCAGCCTCCAGTTCATCCTAGAAGCACTGCAGAGCTGTATCAGCCACTGACTATAATATATGAACACAACACACACTGATAAAACACTTGAAATGGGGGAGAGCACTGATCCCCCCCCAAACCAAATGGAAACACAACTGCCTGTCCTTGTTTATATTAACAAACAACCACTGTGTCATTGCTTCTTTCAGAAAATGAAAAAAATTGATCTAATTTGATCATAGTATAATTAGGAAAATGAATTACAGTTTACTCAATAGTGGAGTTCTGTGAAGAGTTGTAAGTTGTGATGAAAAAGAACTGGGGTATTGTTTGTTCTCCTATCCATCCTCTTAGATTGGTTTCTCTCTAGTTAGTCAGATTTTTTTAAGATCATCAAATTTTTATAGAACATAATTACTGCTCTGACTTTCAAAGAAGTCTAGGTTTTAATTTTCTATCACTTTTTCCATTTCATCTTTGATTTACCAGTTTAACATGACACATATTGCTCATAAAATATTTACTTACAGATGCACTGACATGTCTTTGCCACTCGAGTATCTTTGACCAAAGTGGTTTATTATTTTATTTTTTAAATGTATGTATTTTATTCTAACTACTGTATCGCAGTCATATTGTCAAAACATATTCCTTTCTCAACTTTACCTCAAAATGACTTGTATTAACATTAGTTCAGGTTGCTTGATTTATTTGTATGGGACTAATCAAGCAATTGGTTTTAAAAGTCCATGGTTTTTAGTCCGAATTCCCACAAGCAATGCTGACAATGAATAAATGTATGAAGTTGGAGTCGGACTTGTCTATGCGCTGTATCATTTACATCTCAAAGCCACCTTGCAACCCCTACTCATTTTAACAAAATAATTATACACCTATGTTATTGGGCACTATTACACCCTGTATGTATTCAACTGTTGTTGGACATCTAAATCATTTAGCATGACTTCTTTATGGCAATATTGGACTTTTTGTTACTACAACTAATTGTTGCATCAATATGATGATGTACCTTCATCTGTCAATTATTTAATTGACTGGATTTACCAACAGCAGGCATTCCGAGTTGGTTATGTTATTTATCAACAGCTTTAGAATGGATGTTAATGAAAATGTACTCTATAATTTTATATACCAATACAAAGATATATAATTATGACACTTATAAATTGTATCCATATTACCCACCACACAAACTGTTTCATCATTGATAAATACAGTGCAACTATTTATGATACATGGCATTAAAATGAAAGCACGAAGCTTTCTCCAATCATAAAAATAACTTTCGATAGATCCTCTTTGAAAACCCTCTCAGGCGATGCTTGTAGTTTTATGGCACATGCGCATATTTGGATTGTCAAAGTTTGTCCCTCGGTACATACCGTACGTCACACCACGTCAATTCCACAATGCTTTGAAATGTTTAGCAAACAACCGCAGTCAGCTTTCAGGTTGGTGGAAGTCCGTTTCTTGTCCTTCATTTTGAATGTACTAGGTATCTAAATCTTTATTGGTAGCGTGTTGTTTAATATTCAACAATAGCAGTACTTAGCATAATATCCCCGGGGTAATGGACTTTTGAACTAACGTTAGGGCTAACAAGCTAACCAAGCTAACGCTAGCAGATGTGATCTTAAAACTCCCCCATTGTTTTTGTTTGTTTTTCTGAGGTAACGTTATGTTATGAAAACTTCCAAAGAGACCGAGAACCCAAACAGGCCGATTTTGAGGTTTTGGCTTATGTTTCTTGACGGGAATTTACCGTTCTGGCTGTACCTATTGCTCCGTTAGCTTTTCATGTTTATGGTCAGGAAAGTAACGTTAACGTAACGTAACGTAATTTCTTGTGCTGCAGGATTTGAGCATTTCCATTTGGATCGACTGCTGATTTCTCTGCACCTGTTAACATGGTCAACGTACACAAAGGTGTTCTTGTTGAATGGTAAGGAAAGCTGTAAATCTGATAAATGACATGTTTCTACTGGTGCTGTTACACGCAAATAAAACTCGTATGATGAAATGTGAGTACGTTATTCCTTACATTTGTGCAGAACTTATAATTGTTTCTCCTTGCTCCCCTCTGCTCACTGGTCCAGTGATCCTGCCATGAAACAGTTCCTCCTCTACTTGGATGAAAAAATGGCTCTGGGAAAGAAATTCATCCTCAAGGACCTTGACGACACACACCTCTTCATCCTGGCAGAGGTGGTACAGACCCTCCAGGAGAGAGTTGGCGAGTTAATGGACCAGAACTCGTTCACCGTCACGCAGAAATAATATTCAGCTGTTCTTGCTTCTTGGATTTAGGGCAGTTTAAGAGTTTGTCTTTAGATGAACACGGTTTGCATTGTTTTAACTGCAGACTGAAATGGAGCAATTGCTCTTTTTGTTACAATAATGTGAAAAAACTCAAGTAAAAAATGTGTCTGTTGCTTAATTTGTGATGTCTTTTAATGATGTCCATTATGAAAATCGTTGAATACATTTTCATTGCTTTTTACTTGATATTACTTTAAATTGCTGTTTTGAGTTGCCATTTTTTCATGTGCCTTGTTTTTTTTTTTTTTTAATGGAGGGTTGATGAAAGCTCAGCGAAGAAAAATAAAGAGCTATAATAAGACAAAGGCTAGGTGTTATCTTTCAGTGCATTTGGCATTAACCGTGACCTTTTCACATTTAAAGTCATTTTGTTTAGCATTTAAGCCCAGAACGTCCCTTAATGTTTGACGTCCACAAGAAATGTCATTGAAGAATCAAGGAGGCAAAAAATAAATAAATAACCTTGTTCAGGGCCATAGCTAGATTTAGTTTCCAGATTATCTTAGTTTATTTCACCAATCATTTGTTTTTTTCCCTACATGATGATCTTAATGTTATTTCAAATAATTACACACATTTGATGCATTACTCACAAGAAAAATACAGTTATGCTATATCATAGGTCTACTTATCAGAAAATATAATTTATATTGACAGGCTATAAAAGGATTACATAGAAATTAATTTCTCTTTTTCATTATTCCCAAACCCTTTCTGGCGCAAATTATTATCATAGATGGTTGAGATCATCTGCAATATAACTTTTCCAACACTATGCCTGTTTACACTCTTTAAATAACTCGAAAACTATCTAGGAACAATTTCTTAGAAACTTTGAATACTACACTACAGCTTTATACCGCCTTCAATCACTCGTATCATCATTTAATATTTAACAATCAGAGGGGGTGCACCGTTCCTGGAGGTACTGCAATACCAGGTCGATGCGTGGAGTGGACGGAGCAAGCCCCTATTCCATCTCCCAGTTCCAAAAATCAATTTAATATATGGTCCCCGGGTAGGGGACGTATCAGATATTAAACTGATAAGAACAGATACTACACTTGATCTTAGCCAAAAGGCCGAGAAGCGATGCCGTGAATGGGTCGGCTGTAAAGGAGTGATTCGCCGCACGGTTACTCTCACTGAGAGGTCTGGCAGTGAATGATGTGTTTAAGGGACACTCAGTAAAACCTGACAACAAGCTCAATAAACATGTTGCCAGTTAAATACCATGCAAAACGCACAAAATAAGTAAACTTATACACGGGTGATTCATAAAGCTGCGCGTGGGAGTCGTCCTGGTCACGTGGCATGCTCTGGTCCAACGGCTATATAAATCACCAGAAACATGAATCTAACGCAGCCAAACAAAGTTGCAGCATAAAAAGACCGAGAAGAAATGTCGGAAACTTTAGCAAATGTTAAACATGCAACGGAGACATCTGAACTGAGTTCTCTGTGGGAGAATATAATGTGTTTGTACGGTCTGGCAAAAAACTAGGCCACACAACAACTTAAGAGCTTTGGTAGCCTCTAGTGTAGAATAGAGCTAACTGCATGATTCAACCCTATACTGAACATTTGAGCCAGAACGGACTCGGATCTCGTACTACACAATGCATTCATTCGCTGATTTTTTTCAACAAATTGTCAACCTTCAGATTATTTCAAAACATGTTTCATTAGACAAAAAAAAGTGAACCGTCTGATTCTTCTGTTCTTCACTGACTTATAGTTTACGTGGCTGTTCTATTCACAACTGTGAGCCGTGGTGACTGGGATTTCATATTTATTGTTTATTGCATCATGATTCACTGAATCTGAATTAAATTAAACAAAATCTAAATGAACTTAAGCTAAATATGTGTGAGGGTTATATCCGTGTTTTCCTTAGGTTTGGGAAAGAGGTGCATGTATTTGGTGGAGGGTTAAAGGGTCCTCCCTCAAGAAAATGTTTCTCATTTTATTTTTATCTTTATTGAGGGCAACAGGTTACAAAACAATGTACGATTTTTAAATACATGTTTTCTCTTTTGTTACACGATTTACAGGATCCTGGTACCAAAGATAAGAAATTAAAAAATGACAATAAAGACAAGGATTTTTTAATCTATGTCCATAGCTATCCTCATATAGATATCAGTTTTCTTCCCAGGCCCAAAGTTTGCTTTTCTGTTGTTGTTTTTTTTACAAAAAAAAATAATTATATGTTTTTCAATGAAGAAAATGCAATTTCACATCATTTTGGCCCATTATTGTTACCGTACATGTGTCCAAAACGTTGGAAAAAACAAGAGCAGATAATGAATAAGTAACATTTAAAATAAAATTAAAGACAAAACCTGCTAAATAGGAAGCCCACTGGGGACTAACAACAAATATCACTCTCTAGCAGATATGTAACTAATTAAAGTCACTGGTATTTTCATTTCACATGTTATCAGGGGAGAGCGCGAACGCAGTCCCCCACTACCACAAATTATGCAGTTGAGATTCCCACATTTGGGGAATTCGCTGAGGTCAGCTCAGCCCAGAGTGCAATGGCAAAGCCTCGCCCAGGGTGAACCACCTTTTTGATCATGGTGTCTCCCCTGCCAGGTAAGTATGAGTTGTACAATTCAGAGGCAGGGAGTCTTCACACACAGGCCATGCTGACTGATGGAGCTGACCATCCAAAAACAACCAAAATCAGAGTCTACAAAGGGTCTGATAATCTAATTAGTTTATTATAGAAGAAACACTTCTGTTCTAAGGCTGACAAAGATTACTTACATTACTTGATGTGTAATGGTTATATTTCCCATCATGCAATGTTATATTTCCATATCAAAAGCCAACCTAAGCTCACCAGTTATATCTACTTTACCTCCCACAAATGAGTAACAGTCCAAGAACATGTTCAATTGAGACAAAGCTAAATAAAACTGCAATCACAGGTGTTTGAATCCACATTTGAAATTCGTGGGAAAGAATAAAAGCACACAAATCACACTTTTGTTTCTCACATTACAACCACTTCCGGTGTCTTTGTTAACTTTTGGTAGGCTACGGACATTCCTGCTACTGACACCTATTGGTCTGGAGTGAGAACAACAAACGCAAATACAAACGCAAATCAATCTAGTTAAACAGCAACACCAACTGCAGCCTCTGAAATGATCATGCAGTTGAATAAACATCTCAAATTCCACAAAAAAAAATGAACATGATAACCTTCCGCAAGGAAGGATTTATAGTAGGACTGCTGTACTAGACTGCATTAGTTTAAGCTAGGCAACGGATTGAATAAGCAATGTAAGCTTCACTGTGTATGGATAACAGCAAAGGAAAACAATTAAGATAACTGAAATAAAGTGCATATACCACCCACCCACACACCCACACCCACACCCCCACCCCCACCCCCACCCACACACCCACACCCACACCCACACCCACACCCACACACACACACCCACATACCTCAGGCTGTGAAACCACAGTACACTAAACTTTTGGGGAATGAGCACAACTATGGCAATGAAGCCTAACAACAGATTGAATCCAAACTATCAGTGTGAGGATTTCAGTATAAATTGATTTTTTTAGTTTTTCTTACACGTGGAAAGGACAGTGAACTCAGCACATTTTAAAATGTAAATGTACTGTTCTTACATAGCGCTTTTCTAGTCTTAACGACTACTCAAAGCACTTTTACATAGTACAGGAACCATTCATGCATTTCTTACACTGTGGCTGAGGCTGCCGTACAAGGTGCCACCTGCTCATCTGAAAAACACCCACACCATCAGCCATATGCATTCTCAAATCAAGGACCATAGACACTGCAGTTACTAATCTGCACGGACTTAAGCCAGTAGAAGAATATAAAATACATGTTATTGCTAGTGATGTTACGTAGTGTGCTGAAGCTTCGGAGCATGTATAAATAATCCAGGAAGTTTTGGGTAAAGGGCAGTATTATTTTAGAACAATAACGTCATGGATTTAGTCACTTTTTTTATTTGCATTACTTTTGATTTACTTTCACCAAAATAACAGCAGAAGTTTGACTTGGCAGCTAGCTGGTGAATTTCACCACAGGATCAATAAAGTCTCCTCTTTATCCACACATACATCATAGATCATTTGTACCATTTTGTAAAATGTATTTGAATATGCAAAGTAACTAAAGCTATAAAAAGATAAGTAAAACATACAATAGGCAAGTAGGAGAAAAACAAAATACTCAATTAAAACTACCTTACAGTTGTATTGCATAAAATACAATTTATATTGACAGGCTATAATCGAAATTAATTTCTCTCTTTTTTCCATTATTCCCAAACCACAAATTACTATCAGAGATGGTTGAGATCATTTGCAATATAATCTTTTATACTATATGCCCGTTTACACTCTTCAAATAACGCAACAACATATCCTCAAATAACAAACGCTATTTAGGAACAATCTGATAGATACTTACGATACTACTAAAGTTTTATACCGCCTACGTTATCTATGATCACCATCTAATATTCAACAATCAGAGGGGGTGCACCATTCCTGGTGATACTGCAATGTTTAGCATTTTGTTTTGTTTAGCATTTAAGCCCAAACCGTCCCTTAATGTTTGACGTCCACAAGAAATGTCATTGAAGAATCAAAAAGGCAAAAAATAAATAAATAACCTTGTTCAGGTCCATAGCTAGATTTAGTTTCCAGATTATCTTAGTTTATTTCACCAATCATTTGTTTTTTTCCCCTACATGATGATCTTAATGTTATTTCAAATAATTACACACATTTGATGCATTACTCACAAGAAAAATACAGTTATGCTATATCATAGGTCTACTTATCAGAAAATATAAATTTATATTGACAGGCTATAAAAGGATTACATCTAAATAATTTTTCATTATTCCCAAGCTTTTCATTATTCCTGGCGCAAATTATTATCATAGATGGTTGAGATCATCTGCAATATAATTTTTCATACTATATGCCTGTTTACACTTTTTAATTTACTCGAAAATAATAAACGCTAGGAACAATTTCTTAGTTTCTTTCTAATCTTTCAATATTGTACTAAACTTTAGTCCGCCTTCAATTATTCCTATCATCATTTAATATTTAACAATCAGAGGGGGTGCACCGTTCCTGGAGGTACTGCAATACCAGGTCGATGCGTGGAGTGGACGGAGCAAGCCCCTATTCCATCTCCCAGTTCCAAAAATCAATTTAATATATGGTCCCCGGGTAGGGGACGTATCAGATATTAAACTGATAAGAACAGATACTACACTTGATCTTAGCCAAAAGGCCGAGAAGCGATGCCGTGAATGGGTCGGCTGTAAAGGAGTGATTCGCCGCACGGTTACTCTCACTGAGAGGTCTGGCAGTGAATGATGTGTTTAAGGGACACTCAGTAAAACCTGACAACAAGCTCAATAAACATGTTGCCAGTTAAATACCATGCAAAACGCACAAAATAAGTAAACTTATACACGGGTGATTCATAAAGCTGCGCGTGGGAGTCGTCCTGGTCACGTGGCATGCTCTGGTCCAACGGCTATATAAATCACCAGAAACATGAATCTAACGCAGCCAAACAAAGTTGCAGCATAAAAAGACCGAGAAGAAATGTCGGAAACTTTAGCAAATGTTAAACATGCAACGGAGACATCTGAACTGAGTTCTCTGTGGGAGAATATAATGTGTTTGTACGGTCTGGCAAAAAACTAGGCCACACAACAACTTAAGAGCTTTGGTAGCCTCTAGTGTAGAATAGAGCTAACTGCATGATTCAACCCTATACTGAACATTTGAGCCAGAACGGACTCGGATCTCGTACTACACAATGCATTCATTCGCTGATTTTTTTCAACAAATTGTCAACCTTCAGATTATTTCAAAACATGTTTCATTAGACAAAAAAAAGTGAACCGTCTGATTCTTCTGTTCTTCACTGACTTATAGTTTACGTGGCTGTTCTATTCACAACTGTGAGCCGTGGTGACTGGGATTTCATATTTATTGTTTATTGCATCATGATTCACTGAATCTGAATTAAATTAAACAAAATCTAAATGAACTTAAGCTAAATATGTGTGAGGGTTATATCCGTGTTTTCCTTAGGTTTGGGAAAGAGGTGCATGTATTTGGTGGAGGGTTAAAGGGTCCTCCCTCAAGAAAATGTTTCTCATTTTATTTTTATCTTTATTGAGGGCAACAGGTTACAAAACAATGTACGATTTTTAAATACATGTTTTTCTTTTGTTACACGATTTACAGGATCCTGGTACCAAAGATAAGAAATTAAAAAATGACAATAAAGACAAGGATTTTTTTTTAATCTATGTCCATAGCTATCCTCATATAGATATCAGTTTTCTTCCCAGGCCCAAAGTTTGCTTTTCTGTTGTTGTTTTTTTACAAAAAAAATAATTATATGTTTTTCAATGAAGAAAATGCAATTTCACATCATTTTGGCCCATTATTGTTACCGTACATGTGTCCAAAACGTTGGAAAAAACAAGAGCAGATAATGAATAAGTAACATTTAAAATAAAATTAAAGACAAAACCTGCTAAATAGGAAGCCCACTGGGGACTAACAACAAATATCACTCTCTAGCAGATATGTAACTAATTAAAGTCACTGGTATTTTCATTTCACATGTTATCAGGGGAGAGCGCGAACGCAGTCCCCCACTACCACAAATTATGCAGTCGAGATTCCCACATTTGGGGAATTCGCTGAGGTCAGCTCAGCCCAGAGTGCAATGGCAAAGCCTCGCCCAGGGTGAACCACCTTTTTGATCATGGTGTCTCCCCTGCCAGGTAAGTATGAGTTGTACAATTCAGAGGCAGGGAGTCTTTCACACACAGGCCATGCTGACTGATGGAGCTGACCATCCCAAAAACAACCAAAATCAGAGTCTACAAAGGGTCTGATAATCTAATTAGTTTATTATAGAAGAAACACTTCTGTTCTAAGGCTGACAAAGATTACTTACATTACTTGATGTGTAATGGTTATATTTCCCATCATGCAATGTTATATTTCCATATCAAAAGCCAACCTAAGCTCACCAGTTATATCTACTTTACCTCCCACAAATGAGTAACAGTCCAAGAACATGTTCAATTGAGACAAAGCTAAATAAAACTGCAATCACAGGTGTTTGAATCCACATTTGAAATTCGTGGGAAAGAATAAAAGCACACAAATCACACTTTTGTTTCTCACATTACAACCACTTCCGGTGTCTTTGTTAACTTTTGGTAGGCTACGGACATTCCTGCTACTGACACCTATTGGTCTGGAGTGAGAACAACAAACGCAAATACAAACGCAAATCAATCTAGTTAAACAGCAACACCAACTGCAGCCTCTGAAATGATCATGCAGTTGAATAAACATCTCAAATTCCACAAAAAAATGAACATGATAACCTTCCGCAAGGAAGGATTTATAGTAGGACTGCTGTACTAGACTGCATTAGTTTAAGCTAGGCAACGGATTGAATAAGCAATGTAAGCTTCACTGTGTATGGATAACAGCAAAGGAAAACAATTAAGATAACTGAAATAAAGTGCATATACCACCCACCCACACACCCACACCCACACCCCCACCCCCACCCCCACCCACACACCCACACCCACACCCACACCCACACACACACCCACACACACACCCACACACACACCCACATACCTCAGGCTGTGAAACCACAGTACACTAAACTTTTGGGGAATGAGCACAACTATGGCAATGAAGCCTAACAACAGATTGAATCCAAACTATCAGTGTGAGGATTTCAGTATAAATTGATTTTTTTAGTTTTTCTTACACGTGGAAAGGACAGTGAACTCAGCACATTTTAAAATGTAAATGTACTGTTCTTACATAGCGCTTTTCTAGTCTTAACGACTACTCAAAGCACTTTTACATAGTACAGGAACCATTCATGCATTTCTTACACTGTGGCTGAGGCTGCCGTACAAGGTGCCACCTGCTCATCTGAAAAACACCCACACCATCAGCCATATGCATTCTCAAATCAAGGACCATAGACACTGCAGTTACTAATCTGCACGGACTTAAGCCAGTAGAAGAATATAAAATACATGTTATTGCTAGTGATGTTACGTAGTGTGCTGAAGCTTCGGAGCATGTATAAATAATCCAGGAAGTTTTGGGTAAAGGGCAGTATTATTTTAGAACAATAACGTCATGGATTTAGTCACTTTTTTTATTTGCATTACTTTTGATTTACTTTCACCAAAATAACAGCAGAAGTTTGACTTGGCAGCTAGCTGGTGAATTTCACCACAGGATCAATAAAGTCTCCTCTTTATCCACACATACATCATAGATCATTTGTACCATTTTGTAAAATGTATTTGAATATGCAAAGTAACTAAAGCTATAAAAAGATAAGTAAAACATACAATAGGCAAGTAGGAGAAAAACAAAATACTCAATTAAAACTACCTTACAGTTGTATTGCATAAAATACAATTTATATTGACAGGCTATAATCGAAATTAATTTCTCTCTTTTTTCCATTATTCCCAAACCACAAATTACTATCAGAGATGGTTGAGATCATTTGCAATATAATCTTTTATACTATATGCCCGTTTACACTCTTCAAATAACGCGACAACATATCCTCAAATAACAAACGCTATTTAGGAACAATCTGATAGATACTTACGATACTACTAAAGTTTTATACCGCCTACGTTATCTATGATCACCATCTAATATTCAACAATCAGAGGGGGTGCACCATTCCTGGTGATACTGCAATGTTTAGCATTTTGTTTTGTTTAGCATTTAAGCCCAAACCGTCCCTTAATGTTTGACGTCCACAAGAAATGTCATTGAAGAATCAAAAAGGCAAAAAATAAATAAATAACCTTGTTCAGGTCCATAGCTAGATTTAGTTTCCAGATTATCTTAGTTTATTTCACCAATCATTTGTTTTTTTCCCCTACATGATGATCTTAATGTTATTTCAAATAATTACACACATTTGATGCATTACTCACAAGAAAAATACAGTTATGCTATATCATAGGTCTACTTATCAGAAAATATAAATTTATATTGACAGGCTATAAAAGGATTACATCTAAATAATTTTTCATTATTCCCAAGCTTTTCATTATTCCTGGCGCAAATTATTATCATAGATGGTTGAGATCATCTGCAATATAATTTTTCATACTATATGCCTGTTTACACTTTTTAATTTACTCGAAAATAATAAACGCTAGGAACAATTTCTTAGTTTCTTTCTAATCTTTCAATATTGTACTAAACTTTAGTCCGCCTTCAATTATTCCTATCATCATTTAATATTTAACAATCAGAGGGGTGCACCGTTCCTGGAGGTACTGCAATCTTATTATGAATTAAAAGGTATAAAGTTTTTTAAGATAAATGAAACCAGGTCGATGCGTGGAGTGGACGGAGCAAGCCCCTATTCCATCTCCCAGTTCCAAAAATCAATTTAATATATGGTCCCCGGGTAGGGGACGTATCAGATATTAAACTGATAAGAACAGATTTTTTTTTTCTTTTGAAAAGAGTTTATTGAAATTTCATACTTTTTGTCATATAACAGCCACATCAAAACCTTTTAAAATACAACAAGTCAGATAAGACATCTAAAACAACTATAAGAGATGCATCATTAAAACCCCTAAAACAATTGCTTTAAAATGCATTACTGCTAACATTGTTATAGATTAAAAGGTATAAAGAGTTTTTAAGATAAATGAGTGTCCATGTTAAAATCTCCTCAGCCGTGCATATATTCTGGATGGGTCGAACAGCTGTTGTGCAGGAGCGTAGTGATTCGCCGCTCCCCCAAACGGTTCGGGATCCTGTCGTGGTCTCGGAGACCCTCACCCGGTTCAACATCAATGTGCTTTGAACTTTGACTGTTTTCAAAACAGATACTACACTTGATCTTAGCCAAAAAGGCCAAACATGCCGTGAACTAATTCGTTATTCTCACTCACGGTTCAACATAAAAATCAAAAATACCAATAAATTTGACTAATCGGCTGCACATAAAATAAATACATATTGCATCGCAGACTTCTGTTACGAAACGTTATTTTAGTGAATGCTGGTTAAAGCGATTTCTGGTCACGTGACGTGCTCCTCCCCAATAAGCTATTACTACGAAAGAGTACCATAAAATCCTCTTTATAGCTTTAATGGAGTCAAACTTGTTTGTTTACTCAGTTAGACATACAATTGAGATTTAGTATAATTATGTCTAATTACAGGATCGTGTGTGTGAATCACAATGAACATAATACAGAAGTTTCCCTTCCAGAGCTTACGTTATCCCTTTCACAAAGATATATTAGCTTTGTCTCCCTCTGGTGACGAAAACTACTCAGTCTAAAACTTCTGCAGCTCATAAGTTACGGCATACACTTGTACTCAAGTAGAGCCCATGGGAATTTTAAAGAATTGTAAAATCCATCAATATCTCACAATTTTAGTAATGTTACTAAAACCAACCATAAAACCATCGATATGTGGACAACAAACAAGCTAGATAGTGTATCAAGCTAGCAACAGAACCGTTTCAACTTCCGGTTTTTCTTGTACCGTCAGCAATCGAAATCTCATTAATAAATTAAACGTGGACTTAAAACAAGTTTACATTACGAGATATGTAATGCTAAACTACGCAAATTACAACCGATTAATTTGGACTTTAAACGCGAACTTCAACATGAATGCCACATGAAAGCGAAAAATGCACATTTAAAAAGCACTAACTAACTTATTTTAAGAAAACCTCCTTAACGCTAATGCAAAGAAAGTTTTCTTATGTTAATATTTAGCGTCAGTTAGTCGCAATGGCATAAGATAGAGGGTAATGTTATTATGTTAGAAGTAAATACGTAACTATACCGTACCTGGTCCAAGTTCAAAAAAGACATTTCTGCCACTTTGCAAGGCCCTTTCTTTGGGGTTAGCTAAGAATTGACTTAGTTAGTTTGGATAAACGCTTATATTTAGCTGAACACGTGTAAATATTTACTCCTAATACACAACTCACACCTTCTGTTAACATTGTCCCATGCAACTTTAGCTAACGTTAGCATATTAGCCAGTCAAGTGAAGCTAGCAGTTAGCGTCATTTGTTAACATATCAACTCGAGCAGCCAACGCCATTATCCTGAACAGTACATTTAACGCCAGAGACTGTGAGAATGATGTTAAAGAACGCTATCTGCAAGTAGTTGATTTTTAAAGCATTAACATACCTGAAATTGCCCTCTAAACGGCGACAACAAACAATTACCTTATTGTTGCCAGCGAAAAAGTGAAAAATATGACTCACTTTGATGTTTTCGGTAAATGGCCAACAGGGGGCGGTGTCTTCCCTGTTTACGTTTTTTATAATATATTTTTAAGAAATCAAGACATTTACTGGCAATTCAAATACAATTACATCCAAGTGTCTGTTTTGTGTGTGTTTTGTTTTGAGTTGCTACAGTTGTGCAATCAATGTGACATGTGGCAGTTAACCCATGGATGTATATAATACGTTAACCTAGATGACAGGTTTTTGTTTGGAGTGCCGCCATTTTTCAGCATAGCATAGCATTACCAGTTGTGTAGCACTGATGCCTTACCATGAGTGCTATGTGTGTCATGCATGCTCACTCGGTCTATTGATCAAATGGGAAAAGAAATCTGTAATTTCTCAAGTAAAATGTGTGTGTATGTATGTATGTAATTATAGGTAAAAAACAAACAAACAAAATAAATAAAAACATTTCACGTTTTCTCTGTTTTACAAGGCTGCTGTTTGACTTCACATTGTTGTAGTAGTTTTATTTTATAAGTTTTATCTTGGAGAATTTGGTCAACAAATGCTTGCCACAAACACACATAGATCACTTATTAGTTCGTGTTTCTGCAACAACAAAGAAAAATAAATAAAACGCTTATTCTGAAGAAAAACGACCGGAAGTCTTATTCCAGGGTAACGTTCATACTGTCTTTAACGGTCTATGCTTTCACATCGGAGGCAGTAACAATGGACGAGTATCAGACAGAAGACGAGGTAGGTTTCATACTTGAAACTAGTTTTTGCTGTTTTAGAACCTAGAAACAACGCTCATATAAGACCTAATAATTCATTTGAAGGGTTATAATCGTTTGGTAAGAAAGTAAGTTCACGTTAACGAGAAGACAAGCAGCCATGTCGACCATGGATGTATTAACGCTAGCTACGTTAACTGTTGTCGAATGGCTAGCCTAAACTGAACTGTTTGTATCTCGCCAGACTGCGTTTGTCGTTGAAGAAGTGAGCAAAATCATTAAAGAGGTAAGCAAAACGATATGATGCCTTTCGGTTTATCCACAAAGTTAAGATTTTATCAGGTCATTACTACCGCTAGCTTGCAACTTTAGCTATGTTGAGCGACCTGTTGGTTGCTAAGGACACAGTAACGGTTGCTAGGCACTGTTCGTGTACTTGTAGAATTTTATACAATATTGGTTCACGCTTATTTAGAGCAATTTAATTTAATATTTTGCTAGTTAAGTTGTATTATATGATGTGGATTACAAAGTCATTGGTTTGAAACATATTCTACTTGTATTACAGTATCAAAGGCTATTACATACATGGCGTGTGTTGATCAGTTTATGTTTAATACCACTTTGTTTAAATTGTCTCTGTAGTCAGTAGAAGCAGCCATAGGAGCAAATGCCTACCAGCACAGCAGAGTTAACCAGTGGACCACCAGTGTAGTGGAGCAGTGCCTCAGTCAACTCAGCAAGCTGGGAAAGCCTTTCAAATATATTGGTACATGCGCTGCTGCAGTACAACGATAATGTTGTCAGGTTTCAAAGGTTATGAAGTTGGTATTAAAAGACGTGTTTTCCCACAGTAACCTGTATCATCATGCAGAAAAATGGAGCAGGTCTTCAAACAGCCAGCACATGCTTTTGGGACAACTCAAGTGATGGTAAAATACAGTAATGTTAATTTAATAGAAGGTTTTCTCTTCTGTCAGCAACTATCAGTGTGCTCTTGAGCTTTTGAGTGGTCAGCTTTCAGAAACTGGTAATATTTTGTCACTGACTTTAAATATTTTATTTCAGATGTGATACTAAATTTATTGTGTATCACACCCAACAGGAAGCTGTACCGTGAGATGGGAGAACAAGTCCATGTACTGTATCGTCAGTGTTTTTGGACTGGCCCTCTGAACCAACAACAATGTACCTGAAGTGTTCGCAATATTTAGGATTTTGTGTATATTCCAGAACCAGCATGTTATGTTTGGTCACGTTGCCTATATTTGAATACATTTTGTTTTTATAGTATGTCCAATTAATTAAAACAATACTATGCTTTATATACTTTGCTTTATTTACATGTGAAATGACAGAGTGCTACATGTACAGCTTTCATTGCATGAAGCGACAAATCAATTTATCATTTATCAATAAATCATTTAAACACCTTAAACTATTGTAATTACATTCACACTGAAATAGTCCAAAATGTAAATTTGTGCCAAATCATATATACTTTTGAGACTTTGGCCCATGAAGAAGAAATTTAAAGACAAGGCACCATCTTGATGAGAATACATGCGATATTTGTAGAGAATGGAAACACATTTGTTTTTGCTGTTTTTGTCCTTAAGTCCCATTTTAAAATATAATGGAATGGATAGCAAGTCACACATTGTAAGAAAGTTACAGCAGAAAAAAAAAAAAAAAAAAAAAACTTAAAATAATTTGTTCTACAAAAGGCAAAATATATTTGGCCAATGGTATAACTACTGTATATGCAGCGATAAGAAATGTGTTACATGATAAATCAGTAGACTATTTACATAAACATTTACATAAAGTTGTGTAAAATCCACGCAATTCATCAAAAGCCATTCATCCATGTAGTCAGATAATACAGTATCAAATGTGTTTTCAGCAAAATAAATTAAATTCTTAAACAATAGTAATTACAAAGCTGCTTTTCAAGGAAAGAATTGGAAAGAGGAGTGGTAAGAAAGAAGTGGTACCTACTCCAGCTAAGGCTCTGTATTTTCAGTGGTTCAACGCAAAGCATTAAAATAAAAAATTGACTTCACACAACAAAAATCCCCAATTAATATTAGCACTTTTCCCGATCATTTCTAACTATGATGTTGTGAAGAAATACTGGTTATGAGGAAAATAGTTTACAAACTGGTAAAAATTGTGTATTGTTTTACATCAGAGTTTTGTTTCCAATGTGACTGAAAGCATAAACAATGAAAGAAAAGTGAGTGGCAACATCCCCCAACTTTCAGTAAAAGTACAGTACATTCAGTGGATTTTTTTTAAATGTAGTTTTGTACACTTATAGTATTTAATTTCCTACTGCCAACGCAGATACTCCTTATTCAAACATACATGTGATAGTTTGTTGTACTGTATTGTCATAGGTTTCAACCAGGACACAAAAGAGGACCAACGAGCCAGTCAGAGATCTCATCAGTCACTGTCACTCTCATCCTGGTACTTCGTGGTTGCTTTGATAGCGCGTCCATTTTGTAAAGGCATGTCTTCATAATCACTCCTTTACAAAGACAAAGAAAACATAAGCTCGTTACTTATGCAAGTTCACACTGAATAATACCTTCCAAACCAACGAGTAAGAATTCACAAAAGCAACTAAGTAAACAGACGCTTACCCGTATATTACTTCATCATCTGAGTCATTCAGCATGGAAAAAGCAGGATTATCCTTTAACTGGGAGTCTGAGAAATTACACAAAGCCAGTTGGGTTAATACATTAATTCATCGTCTTAATGATCTATTGAATTGAAACGTAGTGTATTACCTACCATAAAGTGCATTTTTGGAGGGGGAGTACACAAATGCCAATGTGTACAAGTAAAAGTTGAGTAGGCCATAGAAGGATAAAAATTCAGCAGGTATGTCGAAAGTTAAGGAATCATTTCTCACTATTTAAGACATAAACATGGAATCTCACATGGTATATATTTAAGTGAAATCCTAGTCAAAAATAAATATTGTTTGAAAGGATATAGTTTTGGTAATGAGTAGACAGTTCAGCGACAAAATTGTCTTGGAGAGCCTTGGCACCAAACCTCAGGTAGAGAATGACCATGCTGGAGAAGAAAGAGCAACACGAAGGACATGATCAAAGGAACCACAAAGGGCCTTATCAAACTCTTAAATAAATTACATTAAAAAAACACACACACACATAGTTTCCCCTTTTAGGTTTTGGATTTTCTTTAAGAACACACCTTATAATAAGGACCACAAAGGTCAATGCTGTCAAAAACCTGAGCCGGAGATCTAGTGATTGAAAACACACAGTACATTAATATTAGTAAAAGCATTTGACTTGAATCAAATGCAGAGAGGTGTAGTATGCTGTGATACCTGAGTAAGGCATGTTCTTAAGTTCAGAACAAGCTCTGACTACCAGGAAGATCAGGTAGAGGATGTAGAGGACAACTACAATCAGGAAGAAGACCTTCATGCCCTGGAAAAATAACATGGGGCTTTATTAAACTGCTGTGCAAATAAAACCAAACATTGACATACTAAATATAACAATACTGTCCAACCACCTTTACCACACAACCTGTACCATTAAAATAACAGTCTCACCTGAAAGTTCACTATGTCGACTTTATACTGATATGTAGGGTCTTGGAGTTCATTAACTCTGTGAATTCAGAAACGGAGAGTAGATATTTTCTGTCCTGGAATTCCAAATTTGAATCAGGCAGCTAGTGGCCATTAATGTCAGACTTACGTTTGCCATATGCCCAGTGTAACTGCTGAAAGCCACAGAAGGCCTACAATGATCAACTTAGGCAGGTAGAATGTCAGACATTTCCTCTCTCCCTATAGAAACAATATTAAACACAAGAAACAAGATTTGTAAAACACAAAAAATGAAAGAAAGACCATTAAAGTGTAGGTGTAGTAAAGAACCCACCTGAACCCTGATGCCATGATAAACACAGAGCCAGAAGAGCAGCAGGGCGGACAGGAACAGAGCTTGGAAGAAAGCGTCCAAGGTGCCTGGAAACCAGCTGTTCACCAGGAATGACAGTGGGAAAAATGGATCTGAACAGCAAAAGCAACAAAACACAATAAGCAACACACCTGCCCTTCAAGTTGAACTTCTTTTGCAATGGACAGGAAACATGCAACAGTTGCAGTTGACACATAAAACAACCACAGTTCTTTGGCTATGAACATAAAAGGTGCAGCTGTAATGGTTAAAAAGGTGCTATAATGGGGATGCCAGATTGTAACAAGTTGTGTTTTAGGGGTAAAATAAGCACTGCTGAAGCTCACCATTGTAGAGCAGCAGTAAAGGGAGCAGGATCGACATCCACTTCTGTTCTATGCCCCAATCCCTCATAGAGAACTTCCTCAGTGAGTGTGCAAACATACACTTGGACATGCAGAGAAAAACAAACGTTAATCCTGCATTTGGTAACCATTTGATTTTAAGTCACTGATTTACACTAGTTATCTTTTGTTCACTGTCAGGTTTTGGTGAGATTAGAATACTGGTTATGTGATAATAATGAAGATAAAGACGGTAAAAAGTTATCTGTGCTCTTACCGTCACCATAAAGGTCAACACCACAAAGACAAAACGAAACCAGATCTCCACTTGCGAGAAGGTGGGATTGTAGGTTTTCCACTAAAAACGAGAACAAAAAGGAAAAAAAACAAAAAGAGTAAAATGGCTGTGCTCAACTACGAGCTCAAGCTATTTTGAAAGAAGAAAAAAAATTAAAATACATCCAATGCAGCAACAAAAAAGACAAAATGACAGCTTTTATAAGCTGGGAGAAAAATCTTGCCAGTGTCACTTACCACAAACTTGATTTTGATTTCATATGTGATATTTTCAAGGCCTTTGAAGCTGACCATGACCCGGTACTGGGTGTAGTTTAGATAGCCAAGGTGGAACACAATGATCTCATCACATTTCTGCAAGTAGAGACATGAAACATTGCATCAGTGTCGGTTCTTTAAACAATCCAACTGTACTGTGCATAAAGAAATTACTCAGAGGATGTTACTATACATAATGATCAAAATCAATTCTGCACTCGCTATACTGCAACCTCATTTCATATCTTAAATTACATTTTGTAAACTCACACTGCTGTGCTGGTTGATGCTGCCTGACTAAATAAATAATGACAATCCAGCACACTGTGAGCGAGGAAGGTGGCTGTGTTTGCTGATGTACACTTACAGCCCCGCAGTGTAGCGTTCGGGATTTCTGGTGTATGTTGCTGATGTTCATCACGCTGGCATCCTGAATCACTCCCTTTAGTTCAACATTGAATTCGAAAGGCTGCTGGAAGTCTCCCACTGACACAACAAGCAGTAAAAACATGTTTTTAAAAAGAATGTTTGCCAAAATTGTCAGGGTAGTGTAACATTCAACTGTCATGGTAAACAATTGTTATCTGTAGCTCATTCTGTGCTCTTACTATTGCTGTTTTCAGCATGCATCACACAGGTGAGCCATAGCTGCTGGTTGTAGGTGGTGAGAGGAGGAGAAACTAGATTGAAGGGCCCGGTCTGAAAAATATACAGTGAATGACTTAATTAATTTACTAATCATTATAAGAGATACTTATTAATGGAAGCACATAAAACACACAAGATAATTTTCCATTAAGAAGGCATCTCTAACAGATCATTACAGAAAACCCCAACAAGATGGTGCATTAAATTTTAAATAACAGAGTAAAGAACAATGTGATAGTAACAACAAGTATAACAGTACAGTTATTTAACCTTTTAGTAAATATAATACATAAAACAGTTATTTGCTATTCATTCCCTTCAGTAAGAAATGGCTTCAGTTTTACAGATTTTGATGAGATGATGCAATGTGTAAAAAAATACACACACAAGCGCACTGTCAGAAAGCAGAACTCTCCAGTTGAAATGTCTGTGTACAGAAAGGACACAGCTGTCCCTCACAGTAAATAAACAAACAGAAAATATGCAAATATCACACCAAATATTATCACAAATGTGCTTGCATTTTTGCTAGGGCTGGATAACAAACATCAACACTTTTTCAAAAAGTGCCTTATCATTCAATACCAAATTCCAATACCTAAATCTCATCAGCGTCAGTGAGCCAATAAGCGTGCAGCATGCTTGTACCAAGATCTAATAATGCTTGCGATTGGCTGTCTAACTATACACATCGTAGAGGCATGCAAGAAAAACAAAAAGTTACGCACAGAAACGGGGTTCACGTATGTGTGTATTTTGAGAGGTATGACTACAGTGTTTAGGGAGATGAGGGAAAAAGTACAGTAATATGTAAAGTTGGAATTTATTTTTGTTAAAATGGATTCTTATAACATTGATATTGACAATGTATAGTTCAGGAACCAGTACTGACTTTACAGTATCGGTATCAAAACAATTTTAACAATACCCACCCATAATATTTGTCAAACGTTTAGTGTTTGGTTTGCATTAATTACATATAGCACTGACATTAATTATCACTGATGTTTGCTGCTTTTTATTACAGTGACACACACCATGTAATCCTACCTTAACTGAGAGGTTTTTGAGAAGTAACTGATCACCACTGTATTCCTGCTCAGCAATAATCCTAGGACCTACACAAATTAAGAAAACACAATGAACACATTTTTTACAAACGGAACCACTCCTATCCAGCAAGCAGCAGCATAGTGGCAAAAAAACAGCTGACTTTATTTAAGAATTTTTGTATCAGTGCTTGATACCAGGAAGTGATGGTCAGCAGAATGACGTGCTCGCTTTCTCTGCATCTTAAAACCTGTGTTCAAATTACTTGTGACCAACACCCAGCTTGGGCCGGTGTCGCAGAAATGTTTATCAGCCATACCTGCAATCCCAATGAAGACTGTGAGACCAAAACAGATCAGGAAAAACACGAAGACCAAGACAAAATGTCTTTTGGACAGGGTGTAGAGCCGCATAGGGGCCAATCTGTCACAGGGAGACATTCGTTAGAGTTAACAAACACACACACATACACATACAGGATAATCACCAGAGCCACAAGCAGAAAGTGAGCGAAACAAGCCAATGTGAGTAAAGTTTTTTTGGTTAATGTGGTTAGCCTACTAATGTCAACACTGCTAGCTTCATGCTAGTTTATGCTAACAGTAACAGATGGCAGAAAATAGCTAAACAGTGGTTCTAACATTGGCCCTCACACATTTAAATATCAGTGACATATCTCGGGCGTATCCGCTGACCAAACCTTACACTTACAGCTCCATTTCTTTCGGTTTGCAGTCTCGGTGCCGAGAAAAAACGTTAAAATTCTGCAGCGAATCTACATCCGTGTATCAACATCAGTCTGCGACAACTGGGGGTGCAACGTCATCAAATGGGAGGGACTTTGGTTACGTGACGCCAACGGGGCTTCCCTCCTAGAAATGAGATTCGGCTGCTAGACTATGAAGCTGTCGTGTTTCAATGTCAGAAGGTGTGTGTGTGTTTATATAATAGTTATATAATGTGTGTTTATATGTAATTTGTGTCTGTCTTATTTTGCAAAAAGGTGTATGGTTTAAAATCTTAGATGGTAACTGCTATCTGAATGGCTGCACGTCCTGTACAAGGTTCGCACCGTAGCACTACTACGTCATACGTCAACTTTTAATTTCTAACGAGATATGGAAAAAAAAGTAAAATGAGATATAAAAACAATTTAAGTTAATTTCTTCAAATTTGAACGACAACATTGACATTTTAAATTAGGGATGTGGTGATTCACCACCATTTAATGGAGATATCGTTAGCCAATGGTTAAATTCCCTTCCACAAGACAGCACTTGTTGCCTTTCATAGGAAGCAAGAGGCCTCTACCTCGTTTATTTAAATTTTGAGATGATCTAAAATTGTATATAAATGCATTTTCTGATAATATTTTAAATGCAAAATATTAACTATTTTTTCCCGTTTCCACTGATATTTTCTTAAATGTATCTATTTTAGGACTGCTCTACTCCTTTTAGTCTGAAATCATATAAAATATAAAGCAACAACATACAAACGAGTATAGTTCAACATAAGATTAATACCTTTCGTTTGCATCTACCATGATAACACAACGCTCATAATATATAACAACTGTTCTGCCTCAAGGTGCAGATTGCTAAATTATAATTCACAGCATAGGCTACAACGCCAATAGCCATGATATTGTAACGCATCGGCAAATTGAATCTGCCATTGTGTTAGTAGATAATAGGAGACCCACCTGTAAAAGCGATCATCCCGGTAAGGTGTCAGGTCCTCCTTCAGCTCGTTGTAGGCCTCCTTTATCTTCCTACAGAAGTATTTCAGCTCGCTGTACAGAGGGTTTTCCAAGCCGGACGAGTAGTCGGTGTCCATTATTACACCGGGCCGTCTGGCGGCTGAAAATGGCGGAGGGGAAACAGTCCGCGGCCTATAGAATACAGCACAATGATCTATCTGTATTGTTACGTCGTTTAATTGAAAATGCAGCCGAAGCTGTTTTGTTTGTGTAGGTTCAAAGAAAGAAAAAAAACGAAGAGGGGGCGGAAGCACATAGGCAACACACGGGAGGAGGGGCACGTAATCAGAGTTCAGCACCACGGACAGAGACAGACAGCTGCCTTTTAATGACAGCAGGGATACCACAGACATCAACGTGGATGTGCGGCTATATATTTTTTTAAATTTTATTATATTTTATATACTCAAAAACTGCATTTTGCTTATAACAAGCCATCAGTAATTACCTTTACATTAACATGTAAGCACATATAAAGCATTTTCTAAATACCTAAACCCAAATGAAAGTCTTAATTAGGGTATTCTAGTGGTGTGGAGAATCCCTAATTATGGTATTTTTTCTTATAAATGAGTATAAATATGACAATAGTAAGTCAATATTGTGAGACTTAAAGGTCCCATGGCATGAAAATGCCACTTTGAGTTTTTTTTTTTTCAAACATTAATATGTGTTCCCCTAGCCTGCCTATGGGTATCCTGCTCTGCTTTTGAGAAAATGAAAACTCAGACGCCCGATCTGGAATCTTGCTCCTTATGAGGTCATAAGGAGCAAGCTTACCTCCCCTTTCTCTGATTGTCATGTCCTAAAGGAAGCTCATTGTGTGACTGGCTCTAGTGGTTGTTATTCTTCACCAAGGCTGAATTTTGGGAAAGAGACTTCAGATACAGTATTAGGGGACCACTAAGGTCTATATAAGAGCATCCTAAAAGCACCATGTCATGGGACCTTTAAGGCATCTTCTTAAAAGTATGACCACGGTATTGGCGATATACCGTTTTTAAATTATGAGAAAGAATCTCAATTGAGATATTTAGTCATTACAGAGTTTCAGGGTCCTGGTATTGTGCATGTTCATTCACATGCCTGGCTTACTGGGACAATTGAATTGGGCCATTGTTTGAAGTATTAGTTCTGCCCATGTGCATTTCCTGCTATGACAAGTTTTGTTTGCTGTTTGAGATAATAGAGCCACCTTGTGTAAACTCCAGTCCAACAGCTGGGTAGCTAGGTTTGATGCCATCGCTGAATTGAATACTGTATATATTTAGGAGTCAAGACAGCATTTTTGCCATCTCTGAATTGAATACTGTATATATTTAGGAGTCAAGACAGCATTTTTGGAAACAATGACGTTTTATTCAAAAGATGCGTGACATATACAATTATAAAATAATTTACATGGCATGCCTTACTATCCATTCACTATAAACGTTCAGTCACCAAATCAGACTAATTCTTTTCAAGTGTTTTTGTCATTAAAGTCTACATCTACAAATACAAAGCACATACCTTTTCTAAAGAAAAGCCAAATCCTACAATATCTACAACCGGTCATCTCATGAAATCAGTTTAAAGTGAATCCTTAACTAAAGTCCATAGGCAATTCTGAACATGAACTCAGTGGCTTACACTTGTGAACTTATGTGGAGGTGTGTGTGTGTGTGTGTGTGTGTGTGTGTGTGTGTGTGTGTGTGTGTGTAAGAAGCCATGACCACACATTTAAAGATAATAGCGTTAACACTGATGGGATTGGTAGACGGCACAGTTGCATACAGACACACCTTGACTTGACAGTAACACTCTACATAACTAGCCTACCAACTACAATAAACTGGGCACTTACTCATTCACATCTTTTCCATCCAATGAAAACTTCACAAAACACAGAAAATCAGCATGTTCCCAACCCCCTCCCCCCAAACCCCATTTTCCCATCTCACAATTTGGGCTACACTTGTAACACATTTTTATCAACACAAAGAAATGTTCAGAAAACTCCATAATATACAGTATGTATAGATACTATATCTCCTTCAGGAAATAATTTCATAAATAAAATGTACAGACCAGCAAACAGATGCTGAACTAAAATAAATGGTATCAAACTGTGGTCAAACGTGATGACAAAGGATTTTTTATCACCTAAGAAAATATTGCACTACTAACACAAAAAGATGGATATTTTCTTTATGACATGCTCATGTTCTGTTCATTCTTTACGATCAAGAAACTTTTGACATTCTTTTTCAATCCCCATCCCAACAACCCCCATCTGACAGACATGCATCTCGTTGCGATATGGAAAGATCACACTAAAGAATTTAATAATCTCATCAATTCAGAGACCAAAACTGGACCACTAGAGCAGGTCCAAAGTGAAAGCTTTTTTAATTATTTTTTTTTATACACATCAAGAATTAAGTTACATTTCTCTAGGCCCATTTTTTTCAACTACAAATTTTAGCAAATGCATATTTTGGCACAAAGGTTAGAGGTTACCCTAATCACACCTACCTAATATTACTGCTAATATTGATTTCTGGCTACTGTCTTACACAGATACAACCTTAATTATTAATTTACTCCTGCCTGAATAAAACAGCTTTTGAGATTTCAGTGTCAGCTTGCTAAATAAACATATTTCAATAGCTTCATAATTCATTGGAGTTCTGACTTTAAAGTTTCAGTGACAATGATTTCAGCTTAATTGTTAACTTTTGTTGTTTAAAACAGTACAGCGTTGCTCCACAATTGAAATTACATTTAAAGGTCCCATGACATGGTGCTCTTTGGATGCTTCTATATAGACCTTAGTGGTCCCCTAATACCACAATCTGAAGTCTATTTCCCAAAATTCAGCCTTGGTGCAGAATTACAGCCGCTAGAGCCAGTCCCACAATGAGCTTTCCTTATTAAGTGCTATTTTTGAGTCTGTAGCTTTTGAGGAGGCCCACCTGAGCTTTCGTTTTCTCAAAAGGCACAGGATACCCAGGGCTTGGTTTATACCTATTGCCATTTCTAGCCACTGGGGGGCCATGGGAAGGCTGGGGAAACTCATATTTATGTTAAAAAACCTCATACAGTGAAATTTTCATGCCATGGGACCTTAAAACACAGTGGAGACAGGTGTAAACAGACATCTGTCAAAATCATCCAAGTTTCTTAACATTTACATATGACTGATATGTATTTACATGACTTCTGAAAAGAGCATGAAATGGCATAGGTGAAATATACAAAAATATTTCCTGTACCTTGCTTACATGTTTAGTGTGGTCTAAAAGAGCAGGGACAGCCCCATCCAACTACACTCACTTCACAGAAGTGACAGCAGGTGACAAATCACTTCATGCCAGAGGTTAAATTGTTCAATCCAGGCCTTGGCAACTTCTTTTGCGCCCATGTCACCATAGATAATTCACTAAGTACAAGATATATCAGTCAAAGCTATTCAGTACAACCCTCCCAACTGAATTACTCCAGACTACACCGTAATATTCAAATTCAGCCATCACTTCTCCCATTTAAAGCAGGAAAGTTGAAACCATGTTGACAGGATATGATGATTGTATATCACAAACAATGACATACACTAAATGTTAAAATTCATATCTGAGTTGATAAAGAACGAAATTTACATATAAATTATTCCATGTAGCAGAGTAACATTTCTTCTTCCTTCAAAGTCCCAGGAAACTATGTGGAAAAGACTGCAGTTCACCTCATCTAGATTTACTCCTTGACCTTCCTTTTACTACAGTGACCTTTTAGCTTTTCACCTATTTGATGCATATATCTAAGGCTCAATTCCAGCCATGATAGATTGAGAAAGTAACAAAAGGAATGGCAGAGAGCAAAAACAAAAGACCCTCCTACCCTCGACCATGTTTAGTCATTTAATAAAATACTAAAAGCAAAAGCAGTGTAATAAAGTGGTAACTGTTTCACTAAAGTTTGTACAGCAATGGATTTCAGTGCCCAGTAGTACCTGTGTGCTCTGGGAAAAAAACAAACTGTGATCTCCAGAGTGTGGATTTCAAGTATTACTGCTGCTGCTGCTTCTTCTTCTTTTGAAAACTGCACCGTTACAGTTCCCCTCTCAGTTTAACGATTGGTTATCATGTCTATAAGCTTCTTCTAGCTAAAGCAGCATTTATTTGCATGATGATTACCAAAGCTCAGCTCTTTGGCCCTACATGCATTACAAGGTGCCACTGACTGCCAAAAGGAGCAAATCTGAGGCCATCCTTGGCAAATGCAGCCAATGCTTATTGCACCAACTCTATTGGCAGCATTGTGTAGTGCAGCATGATTATATCTCTCTCTATGACCAGGGCTAATTTAAGTCTTCTCTCTAAAATCAACGTTTATTATCTCATATGAAACAACTGTGCCCCCTCAACAGATTGCATTTTAATCCCAGATATAACTCAGGGTAAGAAAGGATGGGACATCTCATTTGAGGCGTTGAGTAACATTGGCTAAAGCCACTGCAAAGGCCTGCACAGCAGAGAAGGGATACTGGAAGTCCAGGATGTAGGCATTGCCATCAATCCTGCCAAACTGCATCACCTGTGTAGAAAAAAAAGAAACAGCAACAAGTTAATACAGATTGTAGAAGGTCAGTGTTTGACACTAAGCATAGTCTTTTGCCCTGTGGCCACCAAATATCTCCAGTAGGTGGCCCCTGTGGCCACCAAGATAGATCAGGTCTCTCTAGAGAATGACACTGGAGGACATAGCGTCCCTTTAATCTCAATGGCGCTATCGGGAACTCTGCTGTTGTAACTATGTTGTTTGATTCACTAGAGACCTTACATTTCCGAGGAAAATGCTGCATAGTGGTGGCCGGTAAAGAGTTAGCTTTAGCCTAATGTTAGCTCTCCTCTTGTACCCCATCTTGGTTTACCGTCTCAACCCCGCCTGCCAGTACTTCCGGTCGGCGGAGCCATGATGGTAGACCCCATCAGTGTTGTATTACTCAGTCTTGTCATGAAATTGACTGCATTTTGGTTTTTTTTATGGCCTTTATTGACAGAACAGTTTGAAGACAAGAAAGGGGACAGAGGGGGTACAACAACGCAGCAAAAGGATCAGGGGTCGGACCTGAACTTGCGGCCGCCGCCAAGGACCCAGCCAACATGGGGCGCACACTCCATTGGGCCAAATCAACTGCATTTGTATTCTGGGTTTTCTCGGTCTCAGACAAAGAGAACATCTGGTTTAATTTTAAGACCACAACTGCTGGGGTATCACTTAATTGCCTGTGCATTCACTGATTTATATGCATTTGGTGTCAGCTTGCCACACACTGCAGGACCGCTCAATCACTTGGGTGAGAGAGGTAGTAATGTGACCACAGAGAGTGGTCCACTCATGAAAACAATAGATTTAGGCTGCTTTGCCTGGCCAAAAGCGAACGGCAGGTTGCTTTAATTTTGAGTTTAATTATACAGTTGCAGATTAAATATATAACCTTTTCCCTTGTCAAAACAAAATAGTGCTCATGTGTTTTGAGTGCCATGACTCCCCCTCTCTCACTCCCACACTGGGTGTGAGAAGAAGAATACACATCTATCTCCTTTCCATTGAAGTAACCTTAAAGATATTATTTCAGTGATAAAAAAAAATATAGAAAAGAATGAGAAAAGTGAAGAAAGGAAGGCAGGAACATCCTGTATGATGCAGAGGCATAAAGGGGGGCGAAAAAGAGACTGAACAAGAGAGGTTTACATTGGGGTCACCAAAAATGTACTTTGGCCTCCAATTTTAGGGGCTTGGCGGCCTGTGCTAAAAATGATTAGCATCTATCACTGAAGGTAAAAACACTTGAATACTTGTAATGATCTTTTCAGTATACACATAACATGCAGTGAGTGATATTTCTTGAACAAGAGCTCTCTTACCTGTCTGCCCTCCAATTCGATTTGAAAGTTCTTGGCAGACTCCTGTGTGACTCGCCCACCAAAGTCCAGCTGGTAGACCTGCGTAGCTTCATTCCACAGTGGTTGCTTGTTGGCCATGACATACACAAACCCCTGGCTGCCCAGCCCTCGGTCCTCCTTCTCATTGGCCTTTCGACACTTTATCTCATCCAGTTCACTGGCAGCTCTTAAGTTCCTCTTACTCTTCCAGCCCTTCTTACCACTCTGGCACTGATTGAGCAGCTCATCCCCACTGATGAACAGCTCTGGCTCACTTTCTGAACTATCTTGGAACTCACTATTGGCAGTGGCCTTACTCAGCTTCTTGGCCTTCAACTGCTGCTCTTTCTGTCCCTTCAGCTTCTTCTTATCCCTTCCTCCCAGCCGTGGACTGGAGATGAGTGAGTTAAAGTCACCCAAAGCCCTGCCTTCCTTTTGACTTGCTCCCTTCAGCCAACGGTGGCACGTTAGCCTCTTCGGCACGGCCATCCAACCGCTTGCGGTTCTTCTTGCTGAACTTCTCAGACCGCTGTGGGACAGGGCTCTCAGTCAAGGAGAGAACCTCCTGAAAACTTTCCCCAGACTCTGCCATGGTCTCTTGTAATCCTCCATGGCTCTGCAGCTCTGCTGGTGGTGGTGGAGGGGGTGGTGGAGGGGGAGGAGGCGAGAGAACATTTTTGTCTACTGCCATGTGGGAGGCTTTGGGTGGTAGTGGCACTGCAGGACTAGGCATAGGTGGGCAAGAATTATAGGTACCCCAAGGAGTGTGAAGGGCAATGGGGGGAATGGGGAGCCCGGCACAAGCACTTCCTCCTGGATACATGGGTGGGAGAGGACAGCAGGCTAGGTTTGCCAGGTTTGCAGGGTAACCAGGTGGTAAGACAAGGTTTGCATCCTGCTGTGAGAAGGGTACTGGTGCCACCATCTCCTTTGGGGAGGAGCAGGGGCGTGGTGACCCCCTGGGATGGGCTGAAGCTGGGTTCCAGAATAGGCAGTTGTTGGAGGGTACTGAAGAGAGATTTGGTAGCCTGCAGCTGCTGCAGCAGCTTGAAATGATGCAGCACTGGGACTGGTGGGGGACTTTGGAGAAAGGACAAAAGGGAGCCTGGACACATCCAAGTGCTGAGCTGGACTAAGAATAAGTGGGGGAGGTTTATGGGGTCCAGGGGGGCCAGTGGGATTAAGCGTTGCTGTCTGTTCCTGAGGAACCCACACCTCCTCTGTCGCAGCTGGGTCCCACTGATAGGGAGGTGGACGTTTGACAACCAACCCTGATGCATCATTTCCTCCTAGCGCCAGATGCCTCAGTGACTGGTTCAGTGTTTCATCCTCAGTAAATGCTGAATTAACATAATCAGTCCTGTCTCTGTTACTTCCTCCTCCTGCTGATGCAGTCCCAGATCCTTCAAGAGCGCTCAGCAGGCTGTAAGAGGACTGGGAGGCCAGAGGAGTAGTGCTGTTGGAGTGAACGATAACTGTGCTGTGTGGTGCCCCATTCCCTGCAGGGAAATCCTGTCTGATAATAGTTCCTCCTGCTATTCCATTAGTGCTCCCTGGAGCAGTGCTTCCAACACTGGATCCACTGCTACACTGACTGCAGGTATATAAGGCTGTTGGCACCCTTTGCTGGAACGAGGCTGCTAGTGCACTGCTATTTTTAGTCTTAGGAGGCAATGGTCTGGGCGGCTCCAGCATCTGGGAAACTTTGAGAGCGGCCTCTCGGCTGTTTCTCCTGAGAGTGGCATGGATCAGACTGCTATCAAGCCTCTGTCCAGGGTTCCTGCCAACAGCACTGTTCTGATTGGCTGGGTCAGGGTATGGGGGTGGGTCTCCGCTGGGTATGGAATAGCGAGGTGCAGTGAGTCTGTTGAGTGTGGCAGAGGTGTAGGGCAACTGGATCTTCTTGTCAGCTGAGGAGGAGGAGGACGATGTGGAGGTGACCCTGAGAGTGGCAGAGCTGCCAGGTCCCTGGAGTGTGTAGACATTCTGGTTGCAGACAAGGCGCGTTCGAGGACGACATACTTCCTCCACATTCCCACTGCTATCAAATGTTGTTATCCTCTCATATCCCAGTGGTGTGGGGTACTGCACTTGTTGCTGACCTGAAGGATAAAGTGAGAACTCTCCCTTTTTCAGACAAAGGTCACTAGGAGGAGTAGTCCCACTGATGCCCCCTACGGTTCCAGATGCCGAATTGGAAGCTTGTGCGGAGGCGGCAGCAGCAGCAGCAGCAGCAGCAGCAACAGCAGCAGCCACTGTGCCAGGGTAGGGGGGTGGGGGGTTCATCTTGCTGAGCTCTAGAGGGGCACTAAACACCACTGTATCACCCTCAGCCAGCTGTGGAGTTGACCGAGTGGTTTTGATTTTCAGTAGGTGCTCGTGTTCACCCCCCACTGTTCTCTCAACCACTAAATCAGCAGGTGAATGAGGGATCTGTATCTGCAGCGCCCCCGGCTGGAGCTGGTGCACAGCTGCACCTGAAGGCTGTCCTGATGACATAGAGGGAACAGGGATTTGAATTTGGAGCTGAAGTTGATGGTGTTGTTGTTGCATCAGATGCGGCTGCTGTGTTTGCTGTTGATGCATTTGTTGTTGCAGTTGCTGCTGAATTTGTTGATGCTGCTGCTGTAGTTGTTGCTGTTGTTGTATGTGCTGGTGGAGCTGATGTTGATGTTGTTGCTGCATGTGTTGGAGCTGCTGCTGAATGTGCTGTTGCTGAAGCTGCTGCTGCTGTTGTAAGTGTTGGTGCTGGAGCATCTGCTGCTGCTGCTGTTGGAGTTGGTGCTGCTGTTGGAGTTGGAGTTGCTGTTGCTGCTGAAGCTGTTGATGGTGTTGTATTTGTTGTTGTTGGTGCTGCTGCTGCTGTTGAATTTGTTGGTGGTGGTGTTGCTGTTGTTGTTGCTGCTGCTGCTGCTGCTGATGTTGTTGTTGTTGTTGATTGTGGCTTGGTTGTTGTTGTTGCTGTTGTTGTGAAGGATGATGAGAAGGTGGAGGTCCCACCATCAGACGACTCATTTCTAGTCCCCCAAAGATGACCTGACCAGGACTGGAGTACCTGGTGGGAACTGTGTACTGGGCTGTCAGCATGGTGTCCTGGCTTTGGTCTGACCCACCAGCAGTGGCCCCAGCAGTGGTTGCTGTGGGATTCGTTAGGACATCTAGCTGAACATTTTGATTGGCTAGGAGTGACTGGACCAAACCAATGCTTTGGGCGGGGGACATAGCCTGGGCGGGACTATGGATGGGGGCAATAGGGATGTTGACAGTGCAGGGCGGGTTGTCATCGGTGCCACCAGCAGGGCCTGTGACTGGCAGGTCATCTTCATCCTCACTGAAGACATTGGGGTTGAAGACGGGCAGATTGATGTAGTCCATGGAGATTTTACGCACCTCTGGCAAATAGATGGTCATCTGCCTGGGCTGCAGATGGAGGAGGCTCGTCTTATAGATGACTGAGGGCAGAGGGACAGAGCAAGAATGAGAAAATAAGAACAAAAGATATATAGATAAATGTGACTAATTAAATTACTTTATTGATTCATTCATTCACTGCTAAATGCTACTAGCAAAGTTTATATGTTACCTGCACCAAGATTAGTTGGCAAGAATGTTGCGAGCCCCACAATCTTGAACTTTGTTCCCCAAATATTGGATGTGACCTGAGCTAGGTAATTTTGCTGCAAGGTAGGAACAAAGAGAATAATAATATTTTCTATGAGAACAGAAAAAAAATCTACAGAATAAATACATTTCTAAAAGTGAAATGTGTGAGTTTATCATCAAACAAAACACTGCGCCCACCCCTGGAAACACAAGCAACCTGACCAATCCATAGGTGACAGCAAGGACATTGATCCCTTACAGGCTTCCCAACCAACATTGCTAAGTGTGTATAATGTACCTATTATTATTATTATTATTATTAATCACAACAAATCCAGAGGAAAATAACTAATTCAGTTACCTGAGTGATGTCATCTAGAGGAAATTCCCTCCGTGTTAGACTGGGTGACCCAATTGAGGGTTTCCGTATTGGTAACCGTGGTGACCTGGAGATCTCTTGTGTAGCGCGGGAAAGTTTGGGCGATTTTCTGGGATCAATGTTAATCCTGTTGGTAAAGGGACAAACTAAGTCTCTACAGAGAAGGTAGCAAATAAAAAAAGGTTTAGGCATGCTGTTAACCATGAAAACAAACAAGTGTAGACCATTTCATTAGACGTTTATGTAAAGTGTAGAAGGAAAGTTAAGAGTTACAAACAAATCTTATAAAAGTATTTGGCACACATAGTATCAAAACTTTTAATACACATTCATTGAAAGGTTGCTGCTGTTGGAAGATGGAATGATAGCAATCCAAGACATCTGAATGCATCCTTTGGTTCTCTGTTGTCTAATTATCGCTCAACAGCTTGTTGCTTTGGAATAATGATGTAATATGTAAACCAAACCACTTTGAACCAGATTGAAATTATTATTATATATAAAAAACAGGACATATGGTAAAATAAAAAATAAAAAAGTTATAGTTAAATCTGGCATGCACATAAAGGTGAGGTGTCTGGTTACCTGGGCAGTTTGGGGGATTTGCTACCCCTGGATATCTTTGGAGATTTCTTGCCAACCCAGTCATCACTCAGCTCAATGTCACTGGAGTCTGAACAGTTACAGCTGTCTATCATGGCAGATATTAGACTGTTGCTGTATATCTCATCTGCAGAGAGAAAACGAGATAGAGGACAGAAAGAATGTTGTCAATTGAGTAAATATATTGTAAATGTGTAGATCAAGATAACCTTTGCCAAACACAACTAATATGTGGCATTTTCTGTCTCTCATTTACAATGATGCAGCAAACCTCTGCCACCTTGATGCTAAAAGAAAATTACAAAAATCATAATTTTATTCTGGCTAAAATGCTTATAATTTTGCTGTTTTAAACGGTATTTACCGTGTGGACTAAATCAGGGCGGAAAGAAAGGCGTACAAATACCAGATGCTCTACAAAATGGCAAAAACAGATGTATTTGGCAATTATTACATTAAAGTTGGTATTGCAGGAAATCTATTAACAACATGGAAGCAGGTGGCACCTCCATATATATATATATATATATATATATATTTTTTTTTTAATAAACATGTTGACAGCATCAATGTTCCATTATTTCTTTAAAAAACATTTAGACCCATTCGGTCCAAATCATTGTTTCAGTAGTTTCAGATCTTTTTCCTCATTCATATGACCATATCACCACTGCTGCTCCAGTTTAGGTCAAGCTAATTTATTTGATGGACATTAAAGTGTGAATGGGTTGGAACCATTTCATGGCTGGCTTCATTTATCACTGTGTGGGGAGGGTGCAGGTTGATTTATGAGGAACCCAGGGGCCATCTGAGCCCCCATTAAGCAGCTTTTAATTAACATGGGTGCAGTCTGGCCTATGTGACTAAAACATACTTACTCTGAGTGCCAACTCAAGAAACCCAAATAACTGGAAAAGTATGTCTGAGAGGAATACATTTAGCAATTCTGTTGGAATTTTTACAAATTGTAAAACATGTATGTATGTTATGATTAAAACACATACTTATTATGTGTAGCATAACCGTCCATTCTGTGTATCTTGTTTCTGTTTTCTTATAGCCTTACGTTGAAAGCTATTTGATGTTTTGTCTTTTCTTCTTTTTCAAAAAAAAAAAAAACAAAACTATTACAAAAACACACTTATAATTGGTCTTATCAAAAACAAAGGAAATATGATTAATGGACAGCCATTAGAATCCAGGTTGGTTTCACGGAGGGCAGTAACAGCTCAATGAACTGAAGGACATGGGAGAAACAAATTCTAACATACTTTACTGTTGTGAAAGTTCAACTATTTAAATGGAGGAAAAAAATCTTAAACTGGATGTACTGTCCATCATTCCTGCATACTCTTTTTATACTTATACCTACTGTATATAAAAATGTTTTTATGTTAAACACCTGACTTAAATGTTTCAGGTCTACACTATAAATCAGGAAACATGTTAATTGGTTTGTTAGGTTGCCAATATGAAGGAAGTTCCCTTTTACCTGTTTTCCCATCGGTCTTGGGGTCCATAATGACAAACTCTGGACGCAGTTTACTTATACGTCGGCCTTTGAGGATAGGCACCAGACCTCCAAGGTACTCCAGGTACAAAGTGTAGCAGGGCCCCCCCACCTCAGGGTTATCCTCTGTACGCTTCATGGTACAGTGCAGACGCTCGTTTCCAGCTGTTGGGTAGCTCACAAAATCACGCATGTTGTTGGGATCAGGGATGGGGGGCTAAAAGAGAAAAGATGGGGTTGAAGTGTTGTTTTAAAAAGTCTTGCTACCAAAAGAATTTTATTTAAAGTGTAATGCCATTAAAGTTTGATATGCTTAGCTACACTTTGCCTGGGGTTATTTGTAGAGGAGGTTCATCTCAGTCAAATTATGACTTGCTGTCTCAGAAAGTGACATCTACAACAGCAATGCTATGCATTAAGTCAATTTTCAGGAAGCTCTTCGCATTTATTGTTATGGCTGTGTTACCTTGATGGTGGGAATGAAAGCAGTAGTGACGTAAGAACAGAGTCGGGAAGGCATGGTGAGCTTGGCAACATCTTTTTCCTCCTTCACTGCTGTGGCGATGCCCTGCAGGCAGAGAAGCTGCAGGTTGGCAATGCGGTGCTCCACTCGCACTACATAAAGCGCTGGGCCACATGCCAAGAACAGACGAGAGTCCCGGTGACCCCAACACAGCGTAGTGATGGGGCGCTGCATGGTGATGGAGGAGATACATTCGAGAGAGGGTAAGCTTGTTTTGTTGCATTAAGTACATACTGCACTAGATGGTTTTAAAATATTAATGTCCAGACTCCTGCATGAAAGATGGGTGAATGTTAAGGTTGTCTGAGATAAAAGTCTTTCTTGAACATAGCATCCTTGTTAAAGTATATTTCTTATAGAGAGTTCTGAAAACGGCAGTCTTCTGCAATAGAAGTAAGTATCCGTGAGTTTAAATACACTTATAGATGCTAGACTGCAGTGTTGTTTACAGCAGTAAAGTTTCTAACTTTAAACATTTTATATTAGTAAATACACATTTTTTTCCCAGGATTTTGTCCAGCTAGTAACATCTTAGGCCTTAAAATACATATTAGGGTAAAGTCAAATCATGGGAAAGTAATTAAATACATAAAATCTGAGTACTGTGACTCAGACTACTCATTAGCCAGGTTTGGCCCAGTTAAAGTTGATCACCTGTGCTGGTGTGTCCAGTGTGTAGATGTGTTCACCCCGAACGTTGTAGAACTTAACAAGGGCGCTCCTGGTGGGGGGAGGACATGAGGGGTCGGGGGAGAGGAGGGCCCTCTCCATCCCTGCCACTGCAAGGAGATCTCCCTGCGAGCACCACAGGACCACCACATCTACAGCACAAATCACAAGAGAAAAAGTAACCATAATGTTATGCACATTAACATTTATAGCCAATTTTGATAAAAAGATAGGAAACACAAAAATCTTTGAGACATAATTTGAGAATATTTATAAACAAATTAGCGAGAGAAGCAATGAAACAAAGTAACAGATTAAGTTGCTTGAACAATCCGCACACCTTTCAGACCGGTGCGGATGAGGGTGGGAGAGAGGTCATCGTAGTTGTTCATCAGGCTGATGTCTCCAGAGGTGAAGCTGACTGTCAGCAGTGGTTTCTGGCTATGCACTGGAAAAGAGAAACAGCAACACAAACATCTTAAACAGGCACTGTGAGAGCAACACAATGAGGTGTGAAACACACAGTATCAACTGCAAATAAACAAAACTATAACTTGCATGTTTTTAAATTTAAATATAATGGATGTCTTTCAACATCTATCAAGGGAAGACTAGTGCTAAAATTACACACACAACATGTACACTAAATAAAATGCAATAATTAATTATACATCAATGTTATCGGGTGGTTTAACTTCATCCAGCAAAACATAAAGAGTTACATTACTTATTACAGTCACGATCTAGCCTAAGATTAAATAAGGGAAGGGTTGAATAGATAAGTCAATGAATTGATTAGACAAATGACAGAAAATCATTCAGCAACCATTTTACTTATTGATTCTTTTTTTTAAACAATTGCCAAATATGGCCCAGTTTCAGCTTTTCAATTGTGAGAGATGTTATCCTTTTCCTTGTCTTATGTGATTAAGTGTTCAATGATGAGCATTTTTCTGGCATTTTACAGAGGATGAGATGATTAATATGCATCTTTAGAGTGGGCAGTAAAAACACTGTTTGTGTGTGTGTGTCAGTCAATTTGTGAGGCTGTCTGTGTTTAGTGTAGAGGTAGTTGGGGATTGTTGCAAGAAAAGTTCTACATCCTTGACAGTGGTATTTCATTTTCAGTAAGTTTCCATTGTGTCCCATTCGTGAGAATACACAATTTCTCAAACATACGCACATCTCACTGCTGCATTCATAGCTTCAAACAAGTGGCATTCTCATTCATACCGCTAAAAATAAAACACCTTAAAAAAGCCCATTATAGTTACTACTGATGTACTTGTGTCTGGTTAGTAATCAGTTCACAATGGGTTTTGCATTAAATATGATGCTGCTGCAGTAAATGTAGTGTTTTGTGTTGTGAAGTGCAGTGCAGTGATAATGGGTCATCATCATATATCACGATAGAGATCAGGCAGGCTGAGGAAGAAGCGGCCTGGTGTCTCAGTAGGGTTGTCGACTTGTGAGATCATTTCTATTGGGGCCAATCAATTACTATTGACTGGTTTAATTAGTGAGTTAGAGCATAATCAGTGTTCCAGCTAAGGCAAGCACTTTTCAGTTTTACCACTTGGCTCACAGTGAAGGAAGAGGGGGGGCACAGTAGGAGGACAGACCCTTACCAGTACAGCCTTAGCAACTGGGACTAATTAAGCTCTGGAGAAAAAGAAGGCAAAAAAACCCAAACAGGAACCAATAAAAATGTGGCTGTTACGTGGGCTGGTGTACACAGCGAGAGTAGCCAAAAGGTGGAGAAAGCTAAACACATGCAACTCTTATGTGACTGTTTATGTCCAAGTGCACAGGATATACACTGGCCATCTAGGCATTTCCATTGGACAGTGAACCGACGTGCTCTCAGGCTCACTGCCGACTGTTCTTAAGTACTACCATTGTATACATCTGTAGGCTGTCAGCATAGGAAGGCAAATATAACAATGCATCATTAGAGAATTAACAAAAATATTTGAATCCAGACAATCTGAAAATAATTGAATACATTGCTAATGATAGCATGCAGTCAACATCACACTCATATCTCTGATATTGCAGGTAAACATATTCTAGGGGAGTCCTGGGGGATTTGGTTAAAGACAGCACCATTGCAGATACAATCAGAATTTTTCAATCAGAATATTTTCACTGAGGGGATTTTTTGTTACACTGCTATACAGACACTGCTAGCAAGACAGTGTTGTTTTCAGACATTTCAAAGAGATGCTTATTTTGTGTCAGTCAAGACAATGCACTTGCTTTTCCAGGTTTTCTTCTAATCCAATTGTCCACTTGAGTATACTGTAAGTGTGTTGCACATGAAGAATCTAGTGACGCACACCCTTACACTGTGACATCTGCTGCTGTTATGACAACAGCTACTGCAGCATTAAGAGCTAACAGGAGGTCCAGTGGCAACGTCAGCCCAATGTCAGGAGAGCTGTTTCACTATGCCCCTCCTCCACCTCCTGCCCTCCATCTTTCACTGCAGCCCCCCAACCCACCTTCCATTTGGTCACACTCTTTTGTTTTATTGCGCCTCTCCCTCCCTGTTACAACTGGCAGAGAAGTGGAAAATAGGTGAATAGTCACCTTTTCACTTCTGAAGCTTCATTAAATGGCCCGAATCCCCTGTGAGCTCAGCATCACGAATTACTTATCCTTCCAACTATAATACATTTTGCACTTCAGCCCACAAGTGTACTCCAAACAAAATAAAACATATTTTCACAGGCAAAATGGTATGAAAAGAAAAGCACATGGTTTTGATCGCCACAGTGTGCAGTCTGGCTGGGACAACTTGCCATAATTATCATATTTCAGAATAACTTTACTTCTTTTTACTTAGTTTTTCTGTTAACTTTGACTGCTTGTAACCTTACTTACAAGCTCCTTAATCCACCACAGCCTTTAGTAAATGAGCACACCCAAGGTTGTAGTGGGTATACAGGTAGTTGGTGCCTTATTGAAGAACAGAGTATACTACCCTGTGTACTACTGAGCAGGGCAAAGCTGGTATCTCAAGATTTTGAGATTTAAACATGACAAAGACAATAAAAAGTGCCGCGAGTGTTCAGAAGCACATAGCTGAACATGTTTTGTGATCTGATCAATTACTTTTCATGATTATTTTTTCTTTTAAATCTCATTCATAGCTAATATGATCCCAGGCACAGTTTATATCCACTTGTACCCAATTCTAAAATATTTATCAGAAGACAAGTGGGACTGAGCTACTAATGACAATATAGTGCAGACCTACCAGCGATAACTTGTGTCACCACCTGATGCCCCCAGGTGGAAATATTTGGCCTTGGACTAAGAGCATGTGGAAGAATTGATGGAGCAGTAAAGGGTAAAAGGTGGGAGGAGTTTGAAGCTAAGAGATGGTCCCACATCTGCTTTCTTCTACACAGAGGTGTCTACGTAAGAAACCGCTGACTACTCTACCCCTGCACTACACTCCCTATAGGCACAACTCCTTACTAGATAAACCTGTGTTACTCTCCAATTCTACATCAGATTATACTCTTACATCATGTCTATGATGGACACAATTTCATGTAATGCATTTTTCCGTTGTGTGCCCGAAGAAGCCACAGGCACAAAGAGCTGTTTAAAGAGCTCACCTTGCAGTGGGGAGTAGTCGTCAGAGTCTGTGTCGCTCTCACTGCTGTCCTCCACCAGGAAACTGGGGTAGTTCCAGGACATGCTGACAATGCCATCCGACTCATGCAGCAGAATGTGAGCCAGCATGCGCCCATGGCAGTCCATCACTATCACCTGTCCATCTGCAGTACCAAACAACACCTAGAGAGAAATATTGAATAGTTATTAGGGAGACAAAGAAAGAGAGAGAAAAAAAAATCACAGACTTTGACATGAACTTGGACACAAAGACAAAGAATAAAGATGGAAAGGAAGGCACACTTAAAAATAGACAAGGTGTCAGATAGACAGAAAAGAAAGCCAAGAGAAATCCATATCACAAACAAAACAACTTAGAAATAGACATTAATGGGATGAAGTCAATGAACAAAGACAGAGACACATATACAGACTTTGAAGTTTGATGATGTCCAACCTGAGCTGACAATTTAACAGCATGAAGGCAAAAAAAAATAGCCTTACAAACCACAACACATTCAAGACAGAGGACGGTTGCTGTCACTCACAGATAACCTCCCTCAGGGCTTGTCTCTGTGATCTGAATGAAACGTCCACATACTAAAAGTGGCAAATAACAACCTAAAACTATGTCTATTAGCATTCAATAAAATTCAACAAAAAAAATTCAACTGGCATAGTGCTACTGTAGGTGGAAGCGTCGTACCCATCCCAATTCTGTGGGATGTGTGCGTTACCTGCTGGTCATCGGGGGTCCAGATACCACAGGTAATCTGGCTTTCCAGGTTGATCTCGGAGGACCAGTGTCTCTGCCCGCTGACTGATCCCACCAGTACAAAGCCATCACGGTAGGAAATAAGAGCCTGGGTGCCATCATGGGACCAGGTGAAGTCACTCACCTACAGGGCACCAGACATATTGGTTAAGGATTAAATGATGAGAATAAGATGCTGGTGTAACCCACATGACTTTTGGGCTAACCTATATAAATATTATTATAATAGTGGTTGAATTAAGTCACTAAATGCATGTAGGTATGTGGGTTTGAGTAAGTGTCCAATCACAGTGAGCAAACTGAGTGATTGACATGTCTGTTTAAGCCAATCAGGCGTAGTTACAAATCATAGCACAGCCTACTTGTCTGAGCTAAAAATAGAGTTACGGGAGAGAGACCAGCACGACGATAGAAAAACAGGAGTTCACGGAGAAATCCTGCCTTTGTTGTCAAAAGCTTGAGAAGTAAAGTATATTAGTGTGAGAAGTCGCGGACATAGTTGACAGTTCTATAGTTGACGGGTCATTGCATCCGCGGGGCCTCAGTGGAACTTGACCGCCTCGTTATTGAACCTGTTGGGCGCTGGAATTGCGCCAGGAGTTTCCTCCGTGTTATCTATCTTCAACTAGTTCGACAAGTAAGGTAAAAACCTACTTTAAGTTAAGATACGTTTATCAAGTGTTATTCGATGTATTTCTTACGTGAAAAAAGTGCATATATGTTTAGTAAGTTTATTCTTATTTTGCTAGTTGTGGAGATCTCGTGGTTGTGCTGGGTACCGCCATTTTGGGTGTGTTCAGGCTGCTACACGGAATCGGTGAGAATATTGATTCAATGAGATTGTAATTTGTTATTAACACTGTACTTTTGTATATTCTGTATTTCCTTTGGAAATGTGAATTTGTATATATTGTAAAACAGCTAGTTTTATATTGTTCATTGTAATGCTGTTATTTACCAATTATGGTAAATAACAAATTGAACTTAATAATTGACATAATTGATACTTATGATATTTCTCTGACTCTGTCTATCGGCAGGTCAGGTTTTTTTTTGGGTGTGTGTATTCTGTTCCTTTCTGGTGAAGTTTCTTCACCCAGGATTGATGGCGAGCCTTCCCCCCAGGAGTCTGGAAGAAATTTGAGTTTGTTCATGTACACTGCATCCACTGGTGCGGTAGGACAGTTTTTGCACACATTCATTTCTGTACACCTGGACTGAAACATACACTGGTTTTACCAGCTCAATTATCTTGAGATTGTACTGTATTAGGTTATACAGGGGTATATGATTTTGATTTCAATGAATGTTTGTATTTTTATTTTTTTATTTTTATTAACTTGAACATTGAACTGTAAACCTGAAGTGTAGTGTGACACAGGTTAGAAAGGTGCACTAAAAGAACTAGAGAAAAAAACAAGAACTTTTATTTGCCGAAATTGTAAATTTTGGTATTCAAGCTGTTGTCCTTGTTAAATTATCTGTTTGTGTATGTGGATCCATTTACCATTCTTTATATAAAAAAGCCGGCATTGTTAAACTTCAAAGTGTTGTTGTCTGAGTATCTCTGTGCTCCAGTAGTCAAACCTAAAATTCTTCTGGGCCCATAGTCATAGCAAGTGAGTAATTGTTACATACAAGTGGCGAGCCAGCCAGGAGCACAGTTGTATACTCTTTACTGTTACATTTATGCTTTTTATGCAAAGTAGTTTAACTTTAGTCCGGCAAAATGGAAATTGTAATGCAAGAATCGATCAAAGTTCCCAACTCAGTAGTAATCAGTGGGTTAACACAGACAAGTGTGGACAATGAAGTTTCTATTTACCTTGAGAAATATGGATCGATTAATCGCTATATCCGTATAGATGACCCCAAATCAGAATATCACCAACACATGATAGTGGAGTTCACATTTGGCCATGCAGTGGAAACACTAGGGCCCCTATTGCCATTAACGCTACCAAGCTCAGCCCAAACCGATGTCGTCTACACAGTAAGGAGTTTGGAAAGTGTATATTCACGTGAGGCTTGCAGTAGGGCTACTATGACATACAAGGATGAGCTACAAGCTATAGCTCGCTTGAGTGGAAAATCTTTGGACCAAATACTTAAGGAAGAACTTGCTAGCCTTGTTGTGCTCTCCACTACGCCCACTTTTCAGGGCTGCCATGACCATTCTCCTGAAATGAGTGCATCTTTCGCAAACAGTGCTCATGCAGGATGATCCAAATCCTCTCCCGAGCATGAGCACTGAGAACGTCATAGGTTTCACTGCACAACATTCTCCAGGGTCAGTGCAGTCTTCTACTTTAGCATCCAACAAAAACCTGATCGATTCCACCTCATCACCTGTGCCGCCAGCAATCAACAATGCCAAATCTCAACCCAAACTGAGCATAGATGCTATCCATCCCCCTGAGGTTCAGCGAGTAGTGGTGGAGCATATCGCGCAGTAGTGAAACTGCATCACACTCCTCAGTGCCCAGTAGACTTAGAGCATTTTTCCGGGAGAAGCCCCCCCCTAACAATGAGATAGATTATGATACGTGGCGCACAAGTGTTGAAGTTCTTATGAATGACCCTGCTGTGTCCGACTTACACCGCACTCACCGGATACTTGATAGTCTCCTTCCTCCAGCTTCTGAACTAACCAAGCATTTAGGCCCACAATCGTTACCTTCTAACTTTCTTGAGCTTCTTGACTCTGCGTATGGGACGGTTGAAGATGGCGACCTAACTCTTTGCAAGGTTTATGACTACATTACAGAATGATGGTGAGAAGCCATCCGCTTACCTACATAGGCTCCACGTCACTTTGAGCCTGGCTGTGAGGCGTGGAGGTGTAAAAGCAGAGGAATTTGACAGCCAACTCTTTGAAGCAGTTCTGTCGTGGCTGCTGGGACAATGCCTTGCTAATCGACCTTCAACTAGAGCAAAAAAAAAGAAGCATCCCCCTTCCTTTGCAGAGCTTTTTGCTCCTCCTAAGAACAGAAGAGGATAAACAAGCAACAAAATTGAATCGTATGAAACAGCATTTGGGTTCCATCAAACCTGCGCCAGGTTTCACTAAGCCACGTGTTATGTCTCACTTAATGACAGCAAGTGCTGCGGACTGTCCTGATCCCCTCATGGAGCTGGAAGCTCTAAAGAAACAAATCACTAATATTAGCTCTCAGCTTTGTAATATGTCAAGTCAAAGCCCAAAGCAGAAGAAGCACAAACAGCAGATGGATAAGGCAAAACAAAGTTCAGCAAGTGTCAAAGTTGATTACCAGTCAGTCAAAAGGAAGGACACAAAATCTCAAAATCCATCAGTGAAGACCAACAGTAGACCACGTCCATGGTATTGCTTTCAGTGCGGAGAGGACGGTCACATCGTTTCAGCGTGCGAAAACGAGTCAAACCCCTCTCTTGTGGCATTAAAAAAAAAGCAGCTGAGGGAAAAGCAGTATCAGTGGGACGCCCAACTCATCTGAAGATTCCAAACATTTAAACTGAACTATGCTCCTATCGAGGGACAGATGGGAGCGACGCCTGACATAATCAGTCCCAAACGTGAACAAACTGTTTTAAAGAGAGCACAATTTAAAGAGCAGTCAGTCAAACTTCCACATGGTCTCATTGGGACAAAAAATCACAGCTCAGGTAACAATTGCAGGGAAAAGTGTGCAATGTCTGCTAGATTCAGGATCTCAAGTGACAACAATACCACAGTCCTTCTACGCTCAACACCTCTCGGAGTTAACCATTCACCCACTCTATGATCTTCTGATGTGGAAGGTGCCAATGGCCAATCAGTTCCCTACTTGGGGTACGCCGAGCTTTCTGTTACTTTTCACAAAGAATTTGTGGGGTCTGATATTGAAATCCCAACTTTGGCATTGATTATTCCCCCCTCTTCGCACTGCAGCCCATGAGCAGGTACTTATTGGTACAAACACCCTTGACATCCTGTATGCTCGTTACATCGAGCAGAAGCCTCCTGGATTCCAACCTTCCCTTTATGGTTATTGCGCAGTGCTTAAGATTCTTGCCCTGAGACAGGAGAAGGACGCTAGCGGTAGTCTGGGATGGGCAAAACTGCAAGGAAACAAACCTGAAGTGGTCCCTGCACAGCAGACTGTTGTTTTGGAAAGTTTTGCACACATATCTCATGCTCACACAGAGAAATGTGTTATCATTGAACAACCATCAGTCTCTTCTCTACCAGGTGGGCTGCTGGTTGTAGCTAGCCTGGTCAACCTTCCAGCTAAGCAACCATGTAAACTGCCTGTTGTCTTAAGAAATGAAACGGATCATGACATCGTCATACCACCTAGAATGGTGATAGCAGAAATAAATGCCATTCAGCGAAGTTCTACACACAAAGAGCAATCAGCGGGTGAGTCCATTACTGCTGCACCGCTAAAGAATCTAGCAATCACACAAAGTTAAATATCAACTTTGGAGACTCGCCCTACCGTCACACTGAAAGAGAAAATAACAGTCATGCTGAACTTGATGCCAGAGGTCTTTTCACAGCATGACTTGGATTTTGAAGGACCGATAAAGTCAAGCATCGATCAAACTGTGTGACGAGACACCCTTTAAGCAAAGAGCACGTCCCATTCACCCCAATGATGTTGATGCTGTTCGTCGGCACATTCAGGAACTTCTTGATTCAGGTGTAATACGTGAATCAGAATCCCCTTTCTCTTCCCCTATCGTTGTTGTGCGAAAGAAGGATGGCTCTGTTAGGCTATGTATAGACTACAGGAAGCTCAATCTGCAGACCATCAAAGATGCGTATGCTCTCCCAAACTTAGAGGACACATTCTCTGCCTTGGCGGGATCAAAGTGGTTCTCGGTGCTGGACCTCAAATCGGGATATTATCAACTTGAGATGGAGGAATCCGACAAGCACAAGACGGCATTTGTGTGTCCGCTGGGTTTTTGGGAGTTCAACCGGATGCCCCAAGGGATTACCAACGCACCCTCTACCTTTCAACGACTGATGGAGAAATGTATGGGTGACCTGAATTTGAAAGAAGTTCTTGTGTTCATTGATGATCTGATCATCTTTTCTTCGTCCTTGGAAGAGCACGAACAACGTCTGCTGCGGGTGTTACAGCGGTTGAAAGAATATGGGCTAAAGCTTTCACTGGATAAATGTAAATTTTTCCAGACTTCAGTCAAGTATCTGGGCCATGTAGTTTCTGAGCATGGAGTTGAAACAGACCCAGAGAAAATAAGTGCTTTGACCACCTGGCCTGTTCCCACCAACTTGAAAGAACTCCGGTCATTTTTAGGTTTTGCTGGATATTACCGGAGGTTCATTGAAGGGTACTCCAACCTTGCAAAACCTCTTAATGAACTTACATCTGGTTATCCTCCACCCAAGAAAAGATGCAAGAAGTCTGAAAAGGCTGAAAAGGTGGAATACTTCAACCCCAAAGATCCTTTTCTTCAAAGATGGACACCAAAGTGCCAAGAAGCCTTCAATCTGATCATTCAAAAGCTCACGTCGGCTCCAGTTTTGGGGTTTGCCGATCCCAAGCTTCCATATATCCTCCACACAGATGCCAGCACCATTGGATTGGGAGCTGCTTTGTATCAGATCCAAGGCGGCCTTCAGAAAGTTATAGCTTTTTGCGAGCCGAGGACTTTCCAAGAGTGAAACGAGATATCCAGCTCATAAACTGGAATTCTTGGCTCTTAAGTGGGCAGTGACAGAAAAATTCTCTGATTACTTGTATGGCACAGACTTCACAGTGGTAACCGATAGCAATCCGCTAACCTACATATTAACCTCTGCAAAGCTGGATGCTACAAGCTACAGATGGCTGTCTTCCTTGTCCACCTACTCTTTCCAACTGCAGTACCGAGCAGGGAAGCAGAATGTGGATGCAGATGCATTATCGAGACGTCAGCACAGTACTCCTCAGAATGACTCCATTTCGCAGAAGGAAGGTGAGAGAATCCAACAATTTGTACTTCACCATCTGCGCGATGCTGACCCTGCTGGTATCCTACATCAGAATGAAATCCAGGCTATTTGTGAGAGGCATATGATCACTGCTGTTGAAGATGGTGATGGTAACATCCCAGGATCAAGTCTAGCGCTAGTAGAGTCCCTTGCTCATCATGTTGTTGCCATTCCAGACAGCTATCAAGACGAACAAGTAGATGGTTTCCCTGTCATTCCTTCCTTTTCAGAGGAATACCTGAGAGAGAAGCAGAGCAATGACCCAGTCATTAGAGAGGTCCTTTTTCAGTTCGAGACAGGTCAAAGTCCAGCACCCAATCTCAGGACAGAACTTCCTGAACTAGCACTATTGCTGCGGGAGCTGAATCGGCTGGAGCTGAAGAATGGAGTGCTTTATCGTCGGAGGCAGGACGGACTAAACAGTCTTTCAGTTAGTACTCCCTACTGAACTGAGACCTCTAGCCCTTGAGAGTCTCCACGATGAGATGGGTCACATGGGAGTGGAGAGAACGGTGGATTTGGCAAGAGCCAGGTTTTATTGGCCAAAAATGCATAAAACCATTGAGGACAAGATCAGGACCTGTGAGCGTTGTATTCGTCGAAAGGCTTTGCCTGAGAGAGCTGCACCACTAGTGAATATAAAGACCAGTAGGCCACTAGAGTTGGTGTGTATGGACTTTTTATCCTTGGAACCCGATTCCTCCAACACTAAGGATGTATTAGTTATCACAGATCATTTCACCAAGTATGCAGTGGCTGTACCAACTCCAAACCAACGAGCACGTACTGTGGCAAAGACTCTATGGGAGAACTTTATAGTTCATTATGGTTTTCCTGAACGATTACACAGTGATCAGGGTGCTGATTTCGAATCCAACACCATTAAGGAGCTATGCCAATTCACTGGAGTAAAGAAAGTGAGAACTACACCCTACCATCCTCGAGGGAATCCGGTGGAGAGATTCAACCGGACCCTCCTACAGATGCTTGGTACGCTTAGTGCAAAAGATAAAGTGCATTGGAAAGATTTTGTAAAGCCTCTTGTCCATGCATACAACTGCACCAAGAACGAAGTGACGGGGTACTCTCCCTATGAGTTAATGTTTGGAAGACAACCAAGGCTTCCTGTCGATCTCATCTTTGGTCTGCCTGTTTCTAACATCAAAAAGACTCACTCTCAGTACGTTGCAGACTTAAAGTGTCGACTAGAGGAGAGCTATAAAATAGCCATTTCCAATGCTGGGAAGAATGCACAGCATAACAAGGCACGGTTCGACAAACGTGTGACAGAGTCAGTGTTACACGTGGGAGACAGAGTCCTTGTTCGCAATGTCAAGTTACGGGGAAAGCACAAATTGGCTGACAAGTGGGAGGAGGACATTTACATTGTCCTCAGAGGAGCTGGTGAAACACCAGTCTACACAGTCAAACCTGAAAGCAAGGATGGACCAGTGCGCACTCTACATCGCGACCTGCTTCTTCCCTGTCATTTCTTACCCGTACTTTTCGACAGAGGAACCTGAATTCCAACCCTCAGTCAGGAAACCCAGCACCAGGCAACATCCTGTCATTGAGGAGGACAAAGAGTGTGAGGACTTGGATTTGGATGAAGTACCGGACTGGATGCCTGTACCTTCAATGACCTTAATCTCTGATGTGTCTGTCCCAATTCAAAATACTCCCAAACTGAGTGGATTTCCTTGTGTGGTTTTGACAGATGGTCATGTATCTCCTCCGGTTTTTCCTGCTAACCCGACGCCAGTTGAAGTTGCAGTCGAAGTTACCCACAGAGATTGTGGACACGGAACCTCCTGTTCAGGACTTACCTGAAGATGGAACTCAACCCGATTGTGACGATTTGCCAGCGAGTAACCCCTATCTGACAAAGACAAATCACCTGAAAACGTACCTTTACCTGATTGTGACTCACCTGAAACTGTCATTCAATTCTTGGATCATAAAGAAACACTTGGAACTGTAGGTGGTACATCACCGATTATGATGGATGTATCTGGAGTGGAAGGGGAAACAGCGGAAGCTCAGGACACTGTGATATGTCATCAGCCTGGATCAACCTATGAAAAAACTCCACCTCGTCGTTCTCAAAGGCATCATGAGAAGCCTGAGAGATTGCAGTATTCCAAGTTAGGTGATCCATTACTGGCGGTGGTGAACTCCCTCTTTCAAGGGTTGAGTAATGCTTTCACTACCTCCCTGCAAGGATTTGAGAATCCAGACGTGAACTGATTGACACCTTCCTGCTCTGTGAAATGTAGTGCTTGTAAGATGCACGTGGACGTGCATTCAGTCAGGCGGGGAGGGTGTAACCCACATGACTTTTGGGCTAACCTATATAAATATTATTATAATAGTGGTTGAATTAAGTCACTAAATGCATGTAGGTATGTGGGTTTGAGTAAGTGTCCAATCACAGTGAGCAAACTGAGTGATTGACATGTCTGTTTAAGCCAATCAGGCGTAGTTACAAATAATAGCACAGCCTACTTGTCTGAGCTAAAAATAGAGTTCTGGGGGAGAGAGACCAGCACGACGATAGAAAAACAGGAGTTCACGGAGAAATCCTGCCTTTGTTGTCAAAAGCTTGAGAAGTAAAGTATATTAGTGTGAGAAGTCGCGGACATAGTTGACAGTTCTATAGTTGACGGGTCATTGCATCCGCGGGGCCTCAGTGGAACTTGACCGCCTCGTTATTGAACCTGTTGGGCGCTGGAATTGCGCCAGGAGTTTCCTCCGTGTTATCTATCTTCAACTAGTTCGACAAGTAAGGTAAAAACCTACTTTAAGTTAAGATACGTTTATCAAGTGTTATTCGATGTATTTCTTACGTGAAAAAGTGCATATATGTTTAGTAAGTTTATTCTTATTTTGCTAGTTGTGGAGATCTCGTGGTTGTGCTGGGTACCGCCATTTTGGGTGTGTTCAGGCTGCTACACGGAATCGGTGAGAATATTGATTCAATGAGATTGTAATTTGTTATTAACACTGTACTTTTGTATATTCTGTATTTCCTTTGGAAATGTGAATTTGTATATATTGTAAAACAGCTAGTTTTATATTGTTCATTGTAATGCTGTTATTTACCAATTATGGTAAATAACAAATTGAACTTAATAATTGACATAATTGATACTTATGATATTTCTCTGACTCTGTCTATCGGCAGGTCAGGTTTTTTGGGTGTGTGTATTCTGTTCCTTTCTGGTGAAGTTTCTTCACCCAGGATTGATGGCGAGCCTTCCCCCCAGGAGTCTGGAAGAAATTTGAGTTTGTTCATGTACACTGCATCCACTGGTGCGGTAGGACAGTTTTTGCACACATTCATTTCTGTACACCTGGACTGAAACATACACTGGTTTTACCAGCTCAATTATCTTGAGATTGTACTGTATTAGGTTATACAGGGGTATATGATTTTGATTTCAATGAATGTTTGTATTTTTATTTTTTTATTTTTATTAACTTGAACATTGAACTGTAAACCTGAAGTGTAGTGTGACACAGGTTAGAAAGGTGCACTAAAAGAACTAGAGAAAAAAAACAAGAACTTTTATTTGCCGAAATTGTAAATTTTGGTATTCAAGCTGTTGTCCTTGTTAAATTATCTGTTTGTGTATGTGGATCCATTTACCATTCTTTATATAAAAAAGCCGGCATTGTTAAACTTCAAAGTGTTGTTGTCTGAGTATCTCTGTGCTCCAGTAGTCAAACCTAAAATTCTTCTGGGCCCATAGTCATAGCAAGTGAGTAATTGTTACACTAGCTTGATTATAAAAAAAAAAAAAACAACAGCTAGCTGTTATCCAAGACATCCGACTTTTTATACACCTAAAACGGATTTCATTTTAACTGTTATTTTCTAATGAAGAAATGAAAGAAGTACTGGATTTACTAATATGGCCATTATTTTGATAATCAATTTTCATCAATTTTATGATAGTAAATTGATTATCTTTGGACTGTTGGTCAGATAAAACAAGGAATTTGAGCATGCCTAATTGTGTTTTTGGAGAATTATAATGGGCTTTTTTTCTATAAAGTAAATAATGTAAAATGCAATATCTGTCCAGCAAGAATGAGGTGGTCTGGCCTGTATTATCAATTTCAAAGTGTTTTAGGTGCCCACGTACTCTCACTAGCTGGACTCTAAGGATGGCATAGATAAGAACTTCAAAACACTTTGAAATTTAGATTTCTTTATTAAAAAAGGGACAACGCACACTAATCAACATGAGCACAAATTCCAAATGTAAAGGTGCCAGATTTAGCCAAGCAGGCTAATTTTCATCTGCAGTCCCTAGCAGGTCGATGATAAGTGGATAAGTGGCACGACCTCTAGGAGCCACTAGCAAGGAATTTTCCTGTGTCACTAGTCTTTCCCAGTATGATCAGCACTGTCAGAATACAACAGAATATGGTAACGAAAAAAAAAGCTGACAGGGTATAATATATTTTCAGTATAAATGAATACACTTGAATGAAAAACCTTAACTTCCACAGGAAAAGAGCAAAGGCACAATTAAGAACTGTATTGGCCATGTATTTAAAGGGAGAAACTATTGTTTATACTGTCATCTACTAACTAAATTTATCACAAAAGAGAAAATGCCATCAGGATGTGTCAGACTCATCTTAACAGATGACAGTGATGGATGGATCAGATGGCCTACCCACTGTACATTGCTTGGCGATTATCAAAATCAGCACATGCTATGAGAGGGAGTTTTTTTTCCAGTTGGAAAATGTTGGAGGCAAATGGCTCAGTCAGTCAAAACATGGCATGAATGTGCAAGTGATATCTTTATATCCGTACTGGTTGATGTGTTTATCCCTACTTTTTCTGTTGAAATACTTTGTTGTTGAAAGTACTTGTTTTGCTCCCATTACTGTTTCATATTGTGCTTATACTTGCTATGTATATGCACGCCATTACATTTTCATGAATACTACTTGTATTTCTGTACATGCTTTCCATATTATGCCTGTTTGAAATAAAAAAAAGCATTTTAATTACTGATTTAAATTATGTCCCATTTCTGTATAATGTGTTTTACCTGCGCTCCACGGTCATTGACCAGCTCCACGGACCAGCGGCCCTCATACTGGATCCAAACAAAGATCCCTCCATCTGTATCACAGGTAGCCAGTTTCTGGAAGGGCTCATTCCACCGCACCAAGACCACCTTAAAGACACAGAAAAAGGACAAAAACTATCAGAGAGACTGTCCTGTGTCCTTTTGATGGCCATTGTCTGTGACCATGTCAGTGTTCTCTAGTAAGATAAGCATTTTCAGAGAGCTATGCAAATTAACTAACTCCAGATTGTGTTGTGTGTATGGCAAGCAAAGGATTTAGCAGTGGCCTTTTTTGTTAAACAGCTTTGCCCCCCCCTAACTACAACAGATAATGTGAGATGATCAACAACACAATGCATTGTCAGACTGTCCTTGATCAAAACTCTGAGTTCTTGCCTGCACACTCACTGCAAATAAATTGGGGTGTCAGCTTAAACACCTAAAACCCAGAAAGTAAAATCCAAGTTCCCACATTTCAATAAGCTAAATTTAGCAGCGAACCAGATGAAAATATATCACAAAGTGGGTTAACCTCATTTTGAAAAAGTCGGAAAAGGAGCTGCTTATATCCTGAATATTACAGACAATGAGATTCAAACCATGCTACACTTTTCTTCAAACATGAGTGTCCCTCCTTGTTTGAGACATTATGGTGTCAATAATGGATAGCCAATATTGTGTATGTTTCAATGCACAGGTTATGTTTCTATTTTATTGAGATGCAAAAAAGGGCACCGATGCATAAACGTCCCAACAGAAAATACTATATTATGGTTTAAAGATCAGACAGACATACTGTAAACTACAGCCTCTGCACCAGTGACTCACCTATTCATAGGTTTCTGTATTTGCCCAGAGTTTAGTAGATATAGACATGGATCATCATAAGCCTAAGGAATGAGTTGCAGGAATAAGGTGTTGATCACTGGCAGAGAGCAGTATTGATCTAACTGTTCATAATCTCTTTCTTTGTCAGTGTCACCCATCTCGAAAGCACCAATTACAATCTCCATCCAGCCTCCTCCTCCTCTCACTACGCGTCTATCTGTCTGGTCTTCTGTAGCATGACTCAGCCTATTCCAAGAGGAATAATCCTAAACAGGGAGCAGCTCTGCTCTCGCTGAGTGAAGCACATGGGCTGTACACGTTCAAACACACAGCACAGGGCAGGTTTTAGTGAGGCTTATGTTCTCTGAGTGCACATCCAATAGATCAGTGGCTGAGAGTTGGATGACCCAGCCAGTCTGGTTCTTTCCCACCCCAAAACAACAACATCCCCCTCCTAACGCCGCACAACAAAGACACAGTCCAATCCAATATCCATGGCACAGTGGAACAGGTGTTAATAACGATGTGTTCCTACAACAATTTTATATTCCTCGGAGAAGAGAAAGTTACAGAAACGTTAAAGAAAACCAAAGTAAGCAATCATTCTCCCCTTAGCTATAAACGAACACTGAAGATACATAACACAGTGAAGGCTTAGTGTTTAATGAGGGAGACGATGGTTGAAACCATCATCTGTAAATACATTAATAACAAGTTAAACTTAGAAGGTGCTTGATTGATCGATAACATCATTCTTTCGCTTTGCAATCAAATCAAAGCAGTTGGAGTGTAAAACAATCAACAGATTATAGAGCTTTTGGTCCAAGTTCTACGGTAAGTTATATACTAGGCAATTTTTGGTGTCCATGAGTAATGCTTCTATAAATAAAGAAAATGACTTTAACATTTTCCAGTATAAGATTTTTCTATGCAATTACAGCAGCAATGTTGAGGTAACTCAAGTTACCAATTACATTTATTCTGCAGGGTTTCCCAACAATTCCCTATTAGTCACTTTCTGTGTATTGTTATGTCAGAAGTGATAAAACACAGGGTTGTCCCAGGCGAACTTAAAGTAACTCACAAAAACATGTTTATATGAATCCACCATGTGCAGCCCTCCAGTGTAATGAGTAAACAGTAGGAGTCATCACTCTCCTGGCTCTGCTCCCTCAGCAATAAGGTGTCCTGTGAGCCAGATTTACTGTGTTTTTACTCCCACTTCCAGCAGTATACGGTAAATCCTAATGTTGCTCTATAGGTGCATCTCAGCTGCCAAACCACAGGAAAGAGGAAACAATGAGACCCGGCCTGTTGCAGGTCCGCAACTAAGGTCTCTATGTCATTCTGACCGAGATGACCCTATTCACGGCCCATTAAAAAGGCCTGCCACCTATCATTCAGCAACAGCTGTCACCCGATGCGGCAAGGCTCAGTGGATGCAAAGCTGACAAGCTTCGGCAGTAGTATTGTCAAAGATAACAAATTTCCATGCTCAAGGATCTCATTGGGGTATTACAAATCTATCTTGTTACTCTTGTGCACTGTCTGCAACTTCTGGTGAGCAAAATGAATTTTTCAGATGGTATTATACAACCTAATTCAGCTCCATCCAATGTAGAAATGAGGCTTTATTTTAGGTAGGAGCACCAGTTTGCATAATTCTAACATCAAAAAGGTCCAATCTAAAAAACAAAAATGAAGGAATTAGCATAAGGTTTAAATATGCTGTATTTTGCATCTGCAGCCTTGTAGAGGTGAGAAAATCTGTGTATGCGTGTGTAAATTTAGCTCAGAGTGTAGATTAGTGTGAGCTGGTCAGGCATCCTGCAAGGGAGACAGCTGAGCACCTCACTGTTACGCAGCGATCTGGGAGCTCAGACGTCACATGGAGACAGACAGAATAAGAGTGGGAAGCCACTGGACAGCAAGGCCTAAGGGCTCATGAACAGAACAGGCACAAGCACAAATGCAAACATATGCAGACTTAAAGAATCACTATGCACAATGTAATTAGTGCCCATGTGCTCAAATACCCATTCAAAGTACCTTATATAAAAAAACACACAATTTGACCTTTTTAAAATGCAGCACAACTGAAAAAGCCTAAAGCCAGATGCTGTCAAGCTAGGCAAACCAATACTTAGCAAAAGAAGAAGAGACTACAGGTTTACAATCCCTTTAATCCTTCCCTTTGGCCAGTGCACGGCCATTGACAATTTCTCTTAAGAAACTTGGTACTCTCTTTACTCCTGCAGTGCTTTTCTGTTGTCATTGCAGCCCTGGCCTCTTGCTGGGACTTGGGAGACTGGGAGCTGAGCTGACCCTAGCAACTTAACTGACGAGACCAAATCAAATCAAGGGACAGCTTTGGGTTGCATTGGAGTCAGCAGAAGTGAGAGGACACTGTGACAGTGCAGTGTCACAGTGGTGCAGTTGGGAACACATGGGTCCAACACTGGTCTCTAGCACCTTCTTTTTTGCAAGAAGGTTACAAATGAGTAGGCTGGAGTGGTAGCATAGGACCTCAATGTCTTCAAGTTCAAGTAGAGCTGAAGATTATTTTGTCAAATTTTTACAAATCCATTGTGTTGTTTTTTTTGCTCACATCTATTCATGCACATACTTAAATGACACTATACACTGCAAGATGAAAGATAGGTACACATGCACTTTTCAAGTGTTTATATCCTAAATAAGATAGAAAACGTTATAGTTACAAAAATTTACAAATGTACAAAAAACCTAGTTCAGTTTTGTCTTTTTGTCACACATGGGAAATCTGGATTGCAGCACGGCCATAATAGACGAATCAAACAGACTTATCCATCAGTAAAACGGAATTAAAAAAAACAGAAATTAGAACATGTAATGGCAGTTATAAAAAAAGAAAAATTGAAAAATGCCATCCCACACTTGACTAATGAGAGAAGAATCATTTGAAAGTCAAACCACCTGGCAGAGAGTAAAAGCTGATACAGTGTGAGCAAGAGAGAAAGAAACACTCTACCCTTTCCCTCCACCCTCTCCTCTGATTCTGAGTCTGACATGATATTAAATCAGACGCAAAACTCAATTAAAGAGAAGCAAGCAAGGTAGACACACTGACTTGTCTGTGCAGTTAAATGTTTGTACAACAGTGTTTTTAAAAAAACTTATAATTTATTATTTAATGTATGCAGATAATTTTGGTCATACCGCCTCCCTACACTGGTCTTTGACAGTTGTTGAGTACATGGCTGATATGGTTCTGACTTTACATCAGACTCAATGTCAAAAAGATCAATAAAATGATAATTATATTCAGTTTACTGTAAAAAATGTCAAAGCAATGGGTTGAGCTGAATCAAACTGACAAGTAGAGAACTATATCAGTTTGTGTTAGGCAAATACTGAACCTACTAAACTTATCTGAAACATAAAGCAGCAAACAAGACATACATAAGAAGGAGTATGGTGCTTACATTTTCAATTTGTTTTGTGTTCACAGCCTTTTGCTGACATAAGAAGCTTTTATCCTGCAAATAGCACAACTCTAAAACAAAGTGAACTCAAGTGTGTAGATATGTCCATCTGGTCACTGACTACAAACAACGCTAATAGCAAAGAGCACCTGCAGTGCACAAGCCACACTGCCCGTCTTAGAAGATTTCTAGCAAGCAGACAAGTACACCTGGATCTAAGGAAGCAGCCAAGCCTTAGTATTATGCAACATGTCCTCTCCAAGGATGGATTAGCACTCTAAAGCCATTTCCAATATGCACATTTGCTGAGACCGTTTAATGGAGTGAATGGTTCGTGTACTCTTCAATCCTAAGCAGGGCTTCTAATGTCAAAAGGCCAGACTAGAAAAGAGCAGAAGATAGTGCTCTAAAGGAAGATGTGTAAAGGCATGACAGTGACCAGGACAGGGGAGGAGATCCTGATAGAAGGGGTGGAGGATGGAGAGCTGTGGTGCAGAAATAAGAACTAATTAGACAATATAACAAGACCAGGGTACACGGAAAAGTGTCAGTACACAGGTGGTGATGGGCAGAGGTGAGTGACACTAAGGGAATTGGCAGAAATGCAGCCCAGTCCATAAAAAGTGATGACTTTACTCCGACTTTCATCCCCTTGTATAGCAGGGAAATTTATGCAGCATTCTGTCTGTCTGGAAATTCATTATTATGGTCCCCATTAAGTCTGAACAGGCAAGTTAGTTGTACTGCTATTTAGAAGAACTGTACAGGTCCCAGGTCAGTGCTGGTTCTTGCACAGGCCATCTACCAGAGATATCACTGATTTATTTATGAAGCTTCGCCAGGAAACAACTTTAAACGCATGAAAACAATACAAGTGAAAAATGAAAGGCAGAGAGGACAACCTAGTGGTGGGGTTCAGCTAAGAGAGTGGTTCATTCCCTCTGATCTATCACGATGAGCAGCATTAGGAGAAGAGTGTAAAGACCCCATGAAGTATTGAATGAAGCATTTTCAGAGGACAACAGCGCAACGAAACATGAGCTGAGGTATATGAGCTGGTGCCCTGGGGTCACCGGTCTCTTTTGGATTAGTAAAGAGCCTGGATCTGGCCTCAAAGGGAAAACCAACAGGTGGGACTCCTGCAATAATACACCCATAAGACTCACGGGAGTGGTAGCGAGGAGTGTATGAACACGTGTTTTTAACTACCATGTACAACTGTTTCAGCAGTCACACAACTTTAAATCCATCACTAAAAAGGGCTTTCAGTCACAACAATTCATAAATACAATTACATTGTGCTAAGGACATTGAAAGAATGCATATTTTCTTGAGATACTGAGATCATCTCTTAATGTTCTTCTTTCTCTCCCAGCGTATATGCTAAAGAAATTGGAGATGCATTTGTACTTTCTAACTGAAAACAACTACTACCTACTGTAGCAGCAATACACCTAATGAGCCATGACGTTGCAGCACTAAGGAGGCTTTTAATTTTCAAAATAACCACCACTATATTAAGATTTTAGAATTGTAAAAACTTGAAAAATTAGTTAAAGAATAACTAAATTATTAAAACTAATAGAAAGAAACATTATACAACCTACAGCAAACCGAATCTACAATGGAACAGTATTGGAGCAGCGGATATTTTCACTCCAGACAATGTCAGGAGTATCTTGTGCGGCCATTCTCCGGAGTTTTCCCTTTCACACATAAAGCACACAACAGGAGATTCTACGTGTATGTGTCAGACGCATTTTCACTTACTGGAAATGCTCTGTTTGGTTTAGATGAGGTGTGGTGCCTGGCTTGAGCAGTCAGGGGACAGGGCATGATGTGGATTACCGCAGTCAAAGACTGTTTGTATTTTGATCATAAAGAACAGAGTCAGAGATCTTGTTGTTCCTCGAATCTGTCTGAAGATTTCAACATTGGTCCTTACTGACAGAAGTTCCCGAACCTCGTCTTTCCTGCCGTCTTTGTGTCAATCACCCTTTGTCTTCACCATCTGGTGTTTGTTTTCTTCCGGTTTCACGAGCCGCATTATAGAAACATCAACCCGCCCACTCGCTCGCCGTGAATACTCCCCACAAACGGGCTCAATTGGAGATTACACGGTCTTTGTACTAGGGGAGCTGGTCGGGTAAACTCTGAAGTCCGATCCAACTGTTTGTGTTCTTACAAACAGCTCTGCTGGGTAATGTCTAGATAATTTCAGGATTCGCAGTGCAAGTGTGAAAGGGCCTCTAGTAAAGCATGTATGTACAATTGTACCGTAAAACAAATAGCCAAGCTAAAGAAGTTGACGGGATTCTGACAGACAATTTACCCAAACCCTGCATTTGTGGCCAACATTTCAAGCCTGCCTCAGATGTTCAGCTCTCATGGAGAATGAATCGACTCCTAGTGACTATCTGCTCAAGCATTTGAGTGCACTGTAATGGAATAAAGAGAACTGGATTGTCAAGAGCCGTTGATCTATTCCGATGCCTGTCCCAGAGGAATTACGCTGCAGCATCAGAATAGTGACATTAAAAGATGCAAAACTTTTTGCTTTCATCTATTTTCAATTTTAAGTGTGGTGTAACTGACACGCCTGCTGCTAAAGGTCAGTAGCTCTGATTAGAAAATTATATAAAAGAAAAATAGTATCAAGACAATCGTGACCACATTTTCTTTCAATACAACATTTTTGTCTGGTTGATTTATTTTTAGTCTAAAAGAAAGTTTACTCAAACAGACTTTAACTGTTATTTTGTGATGTAAGACAAAGTTATGCAATAGCCATAATGTGAAAAACTCATATAGAACAAAAGAGTGTTAAAATCAGTCCAATTAACCACATCATTTTGAAAATACAAAACAATCAATCAACTAGTGTGGAAATGATTAGTCGATTAATCGATCGACAGAAAACCAATCAGCAACTATTTCAACCAAAAATGCCAAACATTCACTGGTTCCAGCTATTCTAATGTACCAATTTGCTTTTCTGTTTTACATTATTGTGAACTAAATATTGGGGGATTTTGGACTGCTGGTCAAAAAAAAGCAATTGGAAGATGCCACATTGGGTTCTAAGACATTGTGAAGAGCATTCAAAAGATTAAACTAATGATTATGTACAATGACTAATGATTGTAACTAATAATCATTAGTTAAAGCAATAGATAAGACCAATATTTCTTAACTTAAAAAGTAACAATAAAAAAATCGAATAGATCCACATCTATAATTATAAGGCAAGAGAATTAAGGGTGAACACAGAGTATAATAGTAAGCATGCACACAAAAGACATCACAATTTTGTTTTGAGAGATATCTGACCTTGTACTTCTAAGTTGATATGGAGTATAATAAGAACAATAGAATACTGACTTAACAGTCTAATATGGGTCTAAGCATTTCTGCTAAGCAACCAAGCTCCATGCAAAACACAAAACACTGAATATAAAGTAGTTTTCTATTGACACCCACTGTGAAAAGATGGCTGTGGGAGAGAACAAAAGGAGCATGGCCCCACACACCTTGCTCCCTTTGAAGCTGTTACCTTGTTATCATCTCTCATCCTGGCTGAAGGGGAATTAGACACACAGGAGAACAAACCTTCATCAGAGATGTACTACAGACCTTGGACCTGCAAAACATTTTCATTATCTGAAAAAAAATCACGAGAGCCTACAAAATAGGTGCTCCAGCAGGACAACAGCAGAGCTTCACTACAACACAAGATGCTTTTATCCAAAGTATCTTTTAGTGCTATGAGTGCAAACTTTTTTTTTTTTTAAATCATCAGTGTACTCAAGTGTAAATCAAACCCTTTATCCAGAGAGAGAGAGAGAGGCAGTGCGACACTCTACAGGAATACAGTCCTCTACCCGTCTGTCCTTTTCTTAACAGATGTCTGACAGCTTAAGATCCGCCCTGTACTTTACTACATTGCCTGTATTGGGCAGAGTCCAAAAGACACATCCATTCCGACGCTCGTTTACATTAGAATGATCACAGGACACTGGGGTCTGATACATCAACAGGAATAATGGCCAAACTTAAGGATGCTGGCATGAGTATTGATCTTGGCTGGACTGGACTCCTACAGAGTTCATGTTGCATTTTTGTTTGTGTAGTCATTCATAACATGACTTGGGCTAATTTACGTGAAAGGACACTCGTTGCCAATGACTACAAGTGTTCAATGACAGTGCTGACGTTTAAAGGACAGGGTTGTCAGGGGACGTGACTGCTGAGCATGCAGCTTTTGAAGACAAGGAAAGGTTACCCAAATGCAGTGACATAGCTCTTTAAAAACTACATTTAAAACATGAAATAATGTTGGCCTAAGGAAAGGTTTTGCGTATTCTAAAAACATATTTTAATACCTAGAGAGGACTGGCCACTATATACCAAGGTCTGGGGGTCATTTTCCTTGGCGTTGGACTGTATAGTGCCAACAGCATTCTCTTCTCTGGGATATAAAATGACGTGGGTGAGCATACAGATCGTTCATAACTTGACAATTAATTTGGCAGTGTGTGATTTCCACCACAGTCAGAAACCCCAAATTATGCATAGGGTGGACGAGTGATGGATTTCGCATTTCCCAAAGCATTTATTTATTGCTTTATATGAAATCTAGAGTGGAAGTGGAAAGGACATTACTACTTTCATTACTGGTGCTGGGATGAGGTCAGAGGGCAGTGGGGACATTTGTATTATTTATCTCAACAGCATTACAGTAAAGTCAGAGACACAAAGCTGTATGGGGTAATTTAGGCAAGCAGCTGAATGATGCCATTTCTAACTTTGAGAACGCATCAATAGCAAGGTGAGCTTCAATGCAAGTCCATAAAATTAAAATATGTCTCCTCCAGTACACCATGCTTTACCTATCAAACATGATGATGATAATAATGAAGGCAAGACAGTCAAAAACATTTGGTGAATAAAGCATAGTGTATTAAAGAGGAGCTGTGAAATGTGCTTTAATAGTGATCGACAGCTGTTGCATTTGCAACACCAAAATTGGGATTTAGTTGAATGTAACAAACCAATATCATACAACTTCCATCACAGTGATACTAGTAGCTTTAACACACAAAATGTAGGTGTCAAAATGAATTTTTATCTGCCCAATAGAAGGATGAAGTCAAATTCACTTATGAAAAATGTTGGTAAATTAAAAGTTATGTGGTTTTGACCTCCTCCATACTGCATGCACCAAAACAATAAAAGGGAAATTTCAGTATTTGGACCTAATTCAAGTGGGTAGAGAGTAAATGACATTTCTGCTGCGCTTCAGTCACTCTCAGTAGGGATTCATCCACTCTCCCCTCAGCTGCCTTCTGGAATGCTGACACAGCACCTTGCTCCATCTGACCAACAGCTACACCCACTAAAAGAGAAAACACAACCTGTGTGCAATCTCCACTTGTGCCAGCTCTGCAATATACTGCCAGGAATATTCATATACATGGCAGGCATAGACCTCGACATTATTTAGCCGATCTTTCCAGTGACAAAATAAATGGCCTGAGTATACTACTGGTGGGAAACCTTGGAGGGTATAACCATGGTGAGAGATAAGAGCAATGCCAGAGCACTGAAATGTTTTGACTAGGAGCAGCAGGGAGCTCTTATACAGGGGTGTCAAACCATGAGTGTGGAGGTCTTACTTCCATCCAAACACTACAAAAGTTGATTTCACCGATTACACAGCCGTTCTAGTTAAAACAGTGAAATCACATGCTGTATAAAGACTTAAAACTCTCAGCGTGCCACGGCACAGAGTCAATCACCCTTCAACTAAAGTGAACCCACTTTGTGCTAAACCATATACTTGCAACCTGCCCTATATAAGTAAGACCTGCAGCTTCAAGGACATCGTTCAGCACATGACCCTGCAGATGGGTAAAGAAAAAAGTAACATGAAATCTACTCTACTCTACTCTTAAATCATATTTATGGGAGCCCAGAGTGCTACTAGTAATAAAAAGATAATAGTTTGCAGTCATTTGCATTCCCTTGCATCGCAGGTGTATGGAATTGATGTTTGAGCAGCCAGTTTGAAGGGGAACAATAATCTAGGTACTATTTCCAAGTCCTCTACCTCTGTAATATTAAGAAGCTTTTTTAATGTACTATGTTATTTTTTTTACTGGAACAAATGTAAAAAACTACTTTTAAAGAGTCATGTTTAACAGAGAACGAAAAAACAAAATGCTTTATTTTATTTATTTTTTATCCGAGGTGCAGTCGGAAGAGATGTGTTTTTAGCCTTTGGCAGAAGATGCATAGGCTTTCAGCTGTCCTGAAGTCGATAGGGAGCTCACTCCACCAATAATAAATAAACAATAAATAGTCAGGATGCCACATTGCAACTTTTACAATGATTTTTACTCAGATTAGTTGTTTGTTCTTTACCTTATCAACACAAATATTAGTGTTTTTAATTGATAAGGAATTACCCAATGTGCGTTTTATCCATAAAACTCCTCTTACCTCGCTGTTGTGTCCTCTGAGGTTGAAGTTTACTCTCTGTGGGGTGGGCCGGTCCCGTCTGCAGTGGCTGGATGTGAACGTGACTCCGACAACTCCACGACCGTTCCCCGGTAGCGAGCCAGCCCTCCTCGTAGTAGCGCTTCCTGCACACCGGCTTCTCCTTCTCGCTCTTGGGCATCCGGCCCTTCCAGGACAGACACAGGATGTTGGAGTCGCTGCAGAGGACTGGGCCATGCTCTACGGCAGCGAACATCTCTACAGCTCTCTACACCCCTGTGGATAAAAAAAAAAAAAATACCCAGAGGGGAGGTAGGGGGGTTCTTCGGAGGGGTCAGTTCTGTTATGAGCGCCTCTCCTCCACTGAGGTTACTGGTTCGGTGTCGGATGTGAGACCGCGACAACGGTGCATAGTATTTGCCCTTTCCCTAGGCTATCTCTGTGATTTGCAATACTGATTATTAAAAGGTGATCAGTGAACACTTCCCCAAAAGTACAAATGGGGTCACAAAACTGTGGACTTTAGCGATGCTGGATTGAAGAGCCGAATGGGCTGCATACATAACAAAAGGCACTCATTCAAGTCATTGTGATGAATTTGATCAGTGAGCTGCCTTGTTGATGATGTTTCAATGACAAGGCAACAGATGAGAGTACCAGAAGATTATTTAGAAATCCACAGTGGCAGATGATTCTAGACTCCTGTCTGCTGATCCAAAAAAAAGAAAACTATCTTGTAAACTTATCAACAGGCGATGCATCCATTCCATTCAACACCTCCCAGTGCTTCCAGTTGAGGTTTGTAACGTTTCTGTCCAGTTCAGTGTGTCATTTCAGGGCTCCGTGTCCTCCTCATACGACCCCGGCCGTGTGTGTGAGAGGAGGAGCAGGGACTCCATCAGCTGTCAGCCTGCAGGAGAGCTGCTTCTCCCGGTAACGTCATCACGTCAGCCAATCTGCCTTTTCAACCAGCCTCAGGGATCCCATTGAGGACCGGCTGGATAATACAAAAAAAGAGAATGTCATGACATATCACATATATATAACACAAACTGTCGCTACCAATTAATATAATATTTGGAGAAAAAAAAAATCTTGAATGATGCATAGGGTAGATTGATTTCTCATTTCCCAAAGCATTTATTTATTGATTATTAAATCTAGAGTGGAAGCGTAGACGACATTACTACTTTCATTACTGGTGCTGATATGAGGTCACAGTGGGAAAATGTGCATTTATCTCCCAGTAGCATTTGTGTCTAATGTGAAAAGCATATTGATAGATGCAGAAAATTACAAAAAATATGTATCTTTACTGTGTTACAGTAAAGTCAGAGACACAAAGCTATATGGGCTGATTTCTAATTTTGAGAACGCAACAACGACTTGAGTTTGAGTGCAAGTCCGTAAAATCAAAACATTTTTTCTCCAGTACACCACCTACACATCAAACATGATGATGACAGGAAGGCAGTCAAGAACATTTGGTGGATAAAGCAGGATGTACTGAAGAGGAGTTGTGCAGTGTGTTTTAATTAGTTTGAATTGTTTTATGAAGCGGACAGTGTCTGGGTACAAGCAGTGTAAAAGCACTCACCTGCCGCCCACAGCCAGAAATTTTAATATTAATGGACAAGCCTAAAATTACCCCTCACTTACTGTTACTTATTATCTCTAACTGAGCAATCCCTTTATTTCGAGGAATATCCTGCTCAGCGGAAGGATATTTAACTAACTGCTAAATTATTTAGACAAACCATGTATAATTTTAGCTCCTGTTTTATTAGGCTTTGCTACACTGATGTACCAAAGCAGCCTCTCACAGCGAAACTGTTAAATAAACAGTAAAATATAAAAACAACTAAACAATGTCTTAAAGTGGTTCTCAAATAGGGGTATGCACACTGCTATGGGTACTTTGGAGTATTGCAGAAAGTACAAAAGATATTTGTTTAGTTAATTTAAAAATATCAGTTATGCATAATTCCTAAAATAATGATATTATTATAATGAATTAATCTGGTGATAGATTCAAAACATTTGAAATAGAATTTAAATGGTTTATTCAGCTACAAGGTTGTTTAATAAATCAGATACTGATGGTGCAGTGCTGTAATGTCTGTATAGGCTTTCTTTCTACCAAAAATGTTTTGCCTTGGTCAAGTGGCACATGGCTGAAATATCTTTTCAAAAAGAGTAGCCTACATTATAGAAAAATGTTTTGAGAACCAATGTGATAAATTACCAGGGAGAAAACTAAATTAGACAGTGACAATTATAAAAGAAATCCAACGAGGTCCGACAGACAGACAGACCAGTGGACACTAACGGATGCTGTTGACTGTCATCCAACAATAAAATGACATCCGATGCACAACTGGTGTATAAGAATATAATCGACATTTGGATAAAATCAATTATCATAATGAGAAAAAATAGTGTCCACATCAATTCCACAAAGACGGTATAAGAGCATCCCATCAACCTAACGTTACCTCCAGCAAAAGAAATACAGTATAATATGCCAATTTGTTGTACCGTTAATGTAAAGAAAGACCCAGTGATACTACTGTCCCTCAAATACTGCTGAAGCCCGTCAAATGATGCTAAAATAGCCAAACACCCATGACCGTGCTACAGCTAGCTGGATACTGGATGTTGGATCGAGACAGAGAGCTGGGTGGGCTCCACGGATCAAAACATGTCAGCAGAGGGCTGCAGTGAAGCTAATCTAGCTAAACAAGATGCTAACGTTAGCTGCCTGTGTTGTTCTCTCCACAAAGAGCAGCCAGTGATGGTTAAACGGCTAACAGACCAACTAGCTGAACCTGAGCCACCATCAGCGGAGATTGGCTTCGTCCATTCGCTGCTGGCATTCGTCGCTAACAGGCTATGGCTAGCACGTTAGCCGCTTGTTTATTCTAACGTTTTTCCCTAATATTAGTACGTAGCTATTCATAATGTTCATGGGTTAGTAGCGTAGTGAATAACGTGGGAAAATAATATCAGACCTGTCGTCAACAAAGCCGGAGAAACATCAATGGCCACTGAAGTGCTTACCTCTGCTCTGTACTGCTGCTGCTTGATCCTCTGCCTGCAGCTTGCTGCCGTACACTGGCAGGGCCCGTTACGGTGTCACGTGACAGGCACGTGAAGACCAATTAAATTATCACAGTTCAATAACTGAAGAGTTATTTATCTATAATTTCATTTTCTCGCAAATGAGGATGTATAAAAGCCAAGCCCATATCAGCAAATGTGATAAAAAAAGATCCTGTAAGTCAGTACAATGAGTAGCCTTCGTTTCTTAAAAAATATTATCTCAAAAATAATAAAAATAAAATATATATAATATAAATAAAAATATAAAAATAATTTTCTCTCCTTTTTCTAATATTTATTTGCTTTGATGTTTGCATTGGATAGCTTAGTTACCTGTTTTATTTGTATCTTTGCTGTAAATTCTATTTTCTACAACTTTTTTTATAGAATAAAGACATTCACATCAATATTTTTTATTGTGTTCATTATTGTCTGAATTGTTGTCTAAAAATGTGCCATAACCCTAATTCAGCAGTTGCATAACATGATCATTGCATGTGTTTTGGATATGTTACTATTCATACCTATATCATGTAAGGGTGACCCCGAATAGTCGACTATTCGATCGATCTAAGGAGCCTGACTCACGAATTTGAGTGTCATCTTTGCGCAGGGGCCATGCTCTTCCCTGTATCATTAATTTTTTGACAGCTGGGGGGCGGGGGGGGATTGCTTGTTTTTTCCCAAAATGGATTGGAGGACTTGTTGACTCAAAGTACAGTCATGTCGACATATCCGTCTGTTAACATGATTTTGTTCACGTGATCATGTAAACAAAATCAGAAGTGCCCGAAATAAATTCAGTCTTTCATATGAAAGCGAAAATCTCACCATCAGCTTCAAACAAATCTTTGATCAGCATTGTATGAAAGCCTATAATATCGATATCCAACATAGATATATTTAAAAAAAAACTGTTTAGTAATGAAGGTTGCCCTCCTCGCTCATCCAGCCAATAGTTTCCATAGACAGTTAAAGAAGTAGTTTCCCACCACAGACTGTAACGTTAGCTTTCCAACGCATCCAGTTGCCACAGTAGCAGTTTACACTCCAGTACACACGAGGGCAGCACTGAAGCACATTTGACTTTTGTCCTACCTTCTCCAAAAACATGGCTGCTCCCATGGCTCTCAGGCGAGAACTATTTTCTCTGGCAAGGAAAATTAGTGGAATCTCACATTTGGTACAGTATCTAACTTTTTTTTTTATTTGTTCAATATCCGCGAAAAATTAACTAACGTGGCAGTTTGAAGTAATCAGGAAATCGCATAATTTGGTGACAGACTGCAGGTTGTTGCATGGTGGTTATACAGTAAATGTCATCTCTAAATGTCTGCTAATGTAAGTTTATTTACAGACACCGAGAGCTTTGGGCGCCTGTTCAGGTCACAGGATATGTAATATAATCAGGTAGGCTACAGTTTTTCTTCTCCGCTTGTTTTAACTTATTTATTAATAACGGTGATAAACACCAGTGCACGTTCGGTTCTGCAGCAGCAGATTCATCACAACCTTTTGAGACTTATTATCAATTAGGTTGTCCAATTGTGAAAGCAGCATTGCACATGTTTATCATTAGTAAGTAAATAAGTAAATTTGTATACAAAGAGCATATATCGATTTAATCTATTTTATTGGTAAAAGTTAAATAAAAGCAAACCCATAAGGTTTTTTTAAAAATGAAATAAATTAAGACAAAAATATGTAATTATAATATAATAGTAATAGGAATGGTACGTAATGAAAGATTATTCCAGTTTGGCATTCAGAAGTGTAAAAGGCTGCAACCTAGGTATCTGTCTGGCCTTTTGATTAGCAGTGTATTTGGCTACTGATCCTTAATTCTGCTCTGAAACTAAAGGAAGGCAAAGAGTGTTGTTGACTACAACAAAAGCTCACATTTTGAAGATTTTACTCAATGCAGACTGTACCAAACTTAAATTTCCAACAGACATATTAAATGGACTTAAACAGGATTGAGTGTGAAGCCAAGTCCTACAGTTTTAGTCCCAGAATCATGTTATAAATAACATAATTCAGTATTCTGTCCCTGCAGGTCCCATCTTCCATTGGCGTCCAGCACTTCCTTCCACACAGCAACAGTGTTTTTATCAACACCTGCATCAGTAAGTTATCAGTACAATTTATTCATCTCAGCCTTTTTTTTTTTTAACAGCTTACTATTACAATAACACAAAAAAGTGAGTTGTTCAATCACGTGCATGTATCTTGTTTCCTGTTTACATTTGTTTCCTTGCAGATCACTGTGACAGAAGAGCCCGACACGCTGTTTCAAAAGGTGTCAGTGTTGGTCAAAGGCCATGACAGGGCCGTGTTGGACAGCTATGAGTTCTTTGCCACCATGGCAGCTAAAGAGCTGGGCATCAACATCAACAAAGTGTGAGTGCTAAGCTGCCACACAAGACAGTAGCAATGTTAGCCATAACTTATAGCATATCTTTCTCGACATTATTTCCAAATTTTTTTCTCTGCCACAGTCATGAACCTCCTAAGGACATGGAGAGGTTTACACTCCTGAAGTCAGTTCACATCTTTAAAAATCACAGGGTCCAGTATGAGATGAGGACACACTACCGGTGCATTGAGGTAATGAGTCTCAACAATCCAAGTAGTTGTTATTTAAGCCTAACAATTGTTTGTGATGATTTGGTTATGAAACTAAGATGTTTCTTCTCTGGTTTTGTAGCTGTCTCATATAACAGGCTGCACAATGCAGGTTTACCTTGAATACATCCAGAGGAACCTCCCTGAAGGGGTAGCCATGGAGGTGACAAAGGTTAGTTACTGCAGAGCCAATTGTACACCAGCAACAATTCCACATAAATCAATAAATATACACATATTTTATTTTTTTCTTCCTCTCTGTTCACGTTATCAGACCGCCATGGAGAAGGTTCCAGATCACATCCTTGAACCCATGTGGGAGAACCACCCCATTGATGACAAGCCCAGCCAGTGAAGTCAGTAATGAGCGACAGATGCTTATTGGATGTGTTTTCTTAGAGAATTTGTTTGGTAAATGGGAAGACGTGGAAAAACCCCAATAGTAATATATGTTTGTCATGGACTCGGGGAACTGCTCATCACATAGATATCAACATTATCATCGATGGAGTTGAACACACCACAGAAAAAGGGCCAGCTGTAGAACTTGCATTTATTATGTCCATGTGTAACAGTCTTCTTTTACCGTCCGTGTGTTTTCATTGTCCTTTCTGTGGCAAAACAGTGTGGAATCACTTTTTCATTAAATTTATTCTGAATTTAATGACTAAGTCATCCTTTTTGTGTAGTTAGTTAAACAGAATTGTGATTTTAATTATACTCTACATTAATATGACAAGGTTCGTTTTACTAACTGCAGTGACATTGTTTTGGTATTCTATATGATGAACACAGTCTGTAGAACACAAGACATTTCTTTTTTGCATTTATTGAATTATTAGTGTACAAAAATCTGTAGGGCAAAACATACAGAAAAATCACTGAATTTAACATTCATCTTCTGCTTAACAGTGAAAACAACATGGCGTACTTAATCTGTGATTGAAGGCAAATATAAATCTATACAACAATTAAGGTGAGAGTGAGCCAGCAAGCCAGGGCCCTAGAACTGGAGCAGCTAAATGGAATTAAGCCACCATTAAATTTTATTAGTTACACCTTTGCTTTCCCAACTGACATGTCAAAATCTCATCATTCCAGTTATTAGTGCAATAATACTGATTTATAGACCAATCTTTCCCTGCATATTCCTGCATGCTCCTTGCATTACTAGAAGGTGTGCTTATGGTCTATTCTTGTTAAGCGTTCACAGTGCAGATGTAAAAGATGAAGTACTATAACCTATTAGCCAACAGTCCTCTGTGTCTTAGTGAGTTTGCTAAGATTCCATTGTTATTCCAACTTCCATCCTGAAAAAGAGAATCTCCAGAGAGGGAGGTGTTTAGGGATTAAGATACAAGAGGAAGCTCACCTTTTCAAGTGAAGTGCCAGACCTCCGGTTTTACACTGCTGATGAAGGAGGGGAGAGATGTGAGGGAGGGCCCGGCTTCCTGGGGCCCGGGATGTTAACTGTACTGTGTGCCCCCCTTCAGGAGACAACAACAGTCAGTCTGTTATAATCAACCAACGGGAGAAACAAGAAGGGCCTGCAGAGACTGAGGGGCAGCAGAATGTACTTAAAGTGCTAAAGAGATGGAAAAGGACAAAGGAGGAGAAGACTAAATGTGGCTAATTTATGAAACAGATTAGCTGTGATGAATACCTTGTGAGTGGCCCCGAGAATAAAATGCTCTTTCATCCAGAAATAATGCCAAATCCTTGTTCGTGCCAGCAGAAAATATAACATACAGTACTAACAATAAATGCTTTTTCTTAGGACTCTGCGTAAGCATTACAGCAGGGTTTTGTGACATCTTTATAGTCTGTAGGCCTAAATTAGCACCATATTATGGACAAAAAGCTACATGCATTCACAAAATAAAGAGCTAAAAAGTTTATTAAATTGGTGTCCACTTTATTTATGAGATGATGTCTATAAATCACAGATTCTGGAGTAAATCATTCATTTGATAATCTGTTACTCCTCTTTGCTATACTAAGGTACAGCAACTTCATATGCACATTCATACATGCATAGCAACCTTTATTTTTATAAAGGTTAAAAATGTACAGGAGTATGGGAGAAATTATATAGAATATTAAATTATTAATATAATAATTAAATAAACCCATATGAAAAACATAGTGAGATTCTTCAAATTCCTTTTCTTGGTGTTGAAGTCAGATTGAAATTTCTGACTATATTTTAGTATAGCAGTACGGAAACATGAAATATTGGTCATATCAGAGTGTTTATCCTTTGCAGATGATGTCCTCCTTTTAGACATGCTACCACTGAATTTAAACTGTTACTTGACATTCAGTCAAAAGCATTTAAATGCTTTTCAAATGGAGCGGTTCTTAGTCCTCCAGTCAAACTGATATGGTACCATAAATGGTAATGAGTGAAGGGGATTGAGTTAATCTTTCAAGTTACTAAAAGTGCAATTCATGGATTATTTTTCCAAGCCTTTTCTTATCTACAGTAAGTTTCAGTGGTCAGCTAGCTGAATATTTGTTCATTAAGGGCTCTTGGTTCTTCAGACTCATTCAAAACATGTATAATAATAATTATGTGCATTTTTGCAGTGGTCTTTACATAGATCAAATGTTCGCTTTCAAATATAAAACACTGACTGTGCCACTGTGTACAGTACTAGTATAGACACAATTCATTCTCTTCCATATATATATATATATATATTACAGATACGTTGGGAATTAGGATGACATCTCTCAGACTTGTTTGTGAATACACAAAAAAGAGAAATTAAGTTTATTTTAAATTTTATTTTTTATCCACGACTATGTCATATGTCTTGTCGTTTTCCATCAAACACATTTACATGTTCACAAAAGTTATGTTAATTACAGTATTTATAACACTTCCAAAAACTAAACACAGTAAAGAGTTGTTCTTAACTGGAGCAAATACTAATGAAATTGCTTTATAAAATCTACTAAATATATATTTCAATATACTATTCATTTATAATGCCTTCTCCATTTTGTCATTACAAGATAGATTGCTGAACATTTTCAAAATTCTCCAAACAACAATACTGGTAACTTAAAATAGTTGCACATTAACGATATCAAATTAATTACTCAAACTTCAATACTTGACAATATTGTCTTTTCACTTGAAAAATGTGTAAGTGTTAAACAATGTTTACTGCACTGCTTGGTTATAATACATAAATATTTCCATGTAACAAAAGGAAAGGTTAGAGAGGTCCAAGGTGTACTATGCTAGTTAACTAACAGTGGTGCTCGAGGGCTACTGTGCACTCTCATTATTTGTCAGCCATCTTTCCCCACCTTCATATAAACAATGTCACCCATTTTTTTATTCTTTATAAGGGATCAGAAACAATTCCTAAGGCTCACAGGGTGACTGTAACAAGAACCACAGAACATTTAATGAACTTTGACAATAATTTTCCTCCCTTTGAGAACAGCTGCTTCAACGAGTTTTTTTTAACAATGTCAAATAGTTCCTACAGTACCAACAGTATTTTTGTAACATCGATAACAGAATGCCTTTACATGGTTAAAGTTGTGAGGCATTTTATGTTATTAGTCATTTTCACATTACTTCTTTGCCAGTAGACAATATCAATAAGCAGACATTTGGCCACAGAGTATGTCATGAAGATATTAGGAGACTTTGTGTGTTTCATTTACTCCATCACTTTAGGCCCCTTCTACATTAACAAGTGTTTGCTTATTGCTTTTAGGGCAGGCTGTGTTAAAAGCGTCGGCCACCAGGGGGCCCTGGCCACCTCTGGCCTCTGCCAGGTGGGGGGTGAGGCGGAGGAGAGACTGGTCCATTGTGGTAGCTGTGTAAAAGGATAAAATCACACATTGGATTCTTGGCTATGGCCAATAGGGGGCACACTCTGATTAGAGGAGCCATCTAAACTATTCCAGTCAGGGATGTCATCCCATTTTAGTTACTGTGTACCTATAAAAGGCAAAATACTGCGGAATGTCTTGTTTTTTAATATTCCATGCACTGTTTAAGAATCTGGCTTCATACATTTTTTGACTCACTATTTTTTGTAGTAAGCAACAAGCTACATATATTATTTATTCTATTATTATTATTATAGAAAACGGAGAAAGAAATGTGTTGAAAAGTGAAAGAAATTGAGCTATAGATAAGAAATAAGGGACAGAAAGGACTGTGCAATGTGTCACAACCCTCAGTCTTTTGGCTTGTTTACTGCATCACAGAATTAAAGAAATATAACTGGTGTAAGCAAGTCTCAAATGCTCACCAGATTGTAAATCTATTTATGAATCTTAAAAAGCATGCAAGGAAGGGCCGAAAAACTGTTACTTGCAAAGCTTAAGCGTGATATTAATATTCAAACAGCTCTTACCCTCTTGGACTGCAGGGGTGGAAGTGGCGTGGAGGTCCAGGGGGTAGCATGCCACGACCTCGAGGGTGTGGTGGACACCCTCTGAAACCAGGATGACCTAGAGGAGGGGGTGGAGGGGGGCCATGCCTACAGACAGGGAAAAGCGTCACAGCAATACACTTATCTACATTTTCGGTCAGTGTCGATGCAAATGTAATGTGCAAATGTAAGACACATTGCTTCTTAAAAAAGGCATGGCTCAAATGTATGGTAGTCTGTACCGTACAGAAAAACAATCTACTTTTAAGGACAAACAAAAGTTTTTAAACTAAGGAGGACAGTTCTTAAATCTTAGATTTAAAAAAAAAAAAAAAAAAAAAAAACCTGTATCCAGTCCATTTGGCTCCCATGGCTGTGTTATGATTGTGTGTGGTGGTTACCTGGGCATGGGTGGAAAGGGGCCTCTGAGGTGCATGGGAGGTGGAGGGGGAGGAGGAGGGCCCATGCCCCTTGGTGCACCCCTACCTCGATGACCTCTTAGGTCCGGGTAAGGTCGCATCCTCCTCATTGCTCTGCAAATGAAGGACAGGGAGTGCAATTTACCCATAAAAGTTAGGCATTTTAATCTTAAATATAACACATATTACAGGTTGTTGTTTATCTTATGATTCAAACATTATTGAATTAAAATGCATTTCCCTTATATGACTAACAACCACACTATTTGTTTGCATACTAACCAATTAATTAAAGCAGAAACTTTGTTATTTATACTTAATAACATGTATATTTCAAA